>CM026398.1:15655613-15797394 GCA_014843695.1 Archivesica marissinica
CACACATACATCACACACACCACACACACACCACACACGCACATACCACACGCACAAACCACACACACACACCACACACGCACATACCACACGCAAATACCACACGACACACCACACACACATCACATGCACACCACACACACACCACACACACACACACACACACACATCACATACACACACATCACATACACACACATCACACACACCACACACACCACACATACACCACACACACACACCACACACACACCACATACGCACATACCACACGCAAATACCACACGCACATACCACACGCACACAGCACACGCACACATCACACGCACATACACCACACCCAAACACCACACATCACACAAACACCACAAACAAACACACCACACACACCACACACACCACACACACCACACACACAACAAACACATACCACACACACATACCACACACACCACACATACACACACACCACACACACTTCACACACACACCACACAACACACACCACAAACACACCACACACGCACATACCACACGCACATACCACACGCACATACCACACACACACACCACACGCACACATCACACTCATACACCACATCCACACACCACACGCACACACCACGCGCACACACCACGCGCACACATCACACGCACACAAAACAGGCTCACATTCACGAACCACACACACATCACATGACACATACCACACACACACTGCACCACACACACATACACACACCACACACACACACCCACACACCACCACACACACACACACACACACACACCCCACACACACACCACACACACACACCACACACACACACCACACACACACACCACACACACACACCACACACACACACCACACACACACACCACACACACACACACACCACACACACACACCACACACACACCCACACACCACACCACCCCACACACCACACACACACACACACACACCACACACACACACACACACCACCACACACCACACACACACACCACACACACACCACAACCCACCACACACCACACACACACACCCCACCACACACACCACACACACACCACCACACACACCACACCACCACACACCCACACACACCACACACACACACACACACACCAACACACCAACATACACCAACACACCAATACACACCAACACACCAACACACACCAACACACACCAACACACCAACACCAACACACCAACACCAACACACCAACACACCAACACACCAACACACACACACACACACACACACACACACACACACACACACACACACACACACAAGAAACAGTGATATTATCATTCCTTCATATACTTAGATAGTATTAACAATTCTATTTTATTCTTAGATGACATGATAGTATTGAATTGTTGTTGTAAATAATCATGTATTGACAGCAAATAAATATGTTTAAACTAATTTCTGTACACACGGCCAAGATATATTACCAACGTTCTTAGACTTGTGTATCTCGTAAAACATAACAAAAAGTGATACTCCGATTCAACGTTAAACTTTTTTCAACAGTTGGCGGTTTTATTAACAAATAAAAATATTCATTTTAGTAAATGGTCATACGTTCTTTATTGTAACCATGGTTACCGTTGTGCTTATACTTATCTTTAAAGCAGAAATTACATCGTATGAAATAAAAGATATTTGAAAAATTCAATTTTTACGTATGGTAATGCTGCTACACAATCTAACATTATACTTTGTATACTTATGTTCATTTGGTAAACAGTGTTATTTTGCGATAAAACAAACTCGAAACCGAAAGTAGGACTTTCCGAGTCGATCGGTCACGCACTTGTTTACATTCGTTCCCATTTGTCCCATGTTGTCTTTTTAATTAAATGACTTGATATGTTGATTCATAAGAATACTTAACAATTGAATGCTATTTTTATGTATTTCAAGGAGGTATGAAATGTCAGTTGTTTACGCTTTCGGTTTCTATGCAATTAGGGGGAAAAACCATTATACAACTAATATTTTACAAATTACAAAACATAATGTCTTGTTGATTCGTCACACCATAAACACAATCCGCTATGGACGTTTCGCACGTGTTCGTTAGCGACATTTCGCACGTGTTCGTTAGGAGCACGACATAATTGAATTTTGCATCTCGATTAGGCACATGAGTTTGTTTTTCATCATTTGCATAAGAACCTGTCTAGAATTTAGATATTTAAGAATACTTAACAATTGCATGTTCTTTTTCTGAATTTCAACGAGGTATGAAATGTCAGTTGTTGTTACGCTTTCGGTTTCTATGCAATTAGGTGTAACACCAGACATTTCATACCTCGATAAATCTCAGGGGAAAAAAACCATTATTAAAACTAATATTTTACAAATCACAAAACATGATGTCTTGTTGATTCGTCACACCATAAAAAAAATCCGCTATGGATATTAATGATAATAGAATAATGTTTTCAATTCATTGGATTATGAACGGCGATCACATGTGTTGACTCAGCCAATCAGAATCGCGATATTGAAAGTTGTTGTAATAATATAATTATTTAAAAAAAATTGCCTTCATTAAGTTACCTTTCTTAGTTAATTGAGGTAAGCTAAAAACATGCTAACATTTATAAGTTAACAGTTCGCTTCAGGTGTGAAAGGCCCAGAGTTCGTGCCCCGCTGGAGCCCTTACGATTATACACATATATATTATAAACCATGTTTTCACTTTTTCACAATACATGTATATGTATTTTATCTGTATATCCTATAAGCATCAGCTGATGTCTTAACGCAATCAATGTTGTTGTTGTTTGTGGTGGTGGTGGTGGTGGTGGTGGTGGCGGTGGTGTTGTTGTTGTTGTTGTTGTTGATGATTACTACAGGTTGTAAGAAATGTTCAGCAATCGAACTAAAATAAATTTAAATAAAATAAAAATAAACTATAAACAGTTAACATACATTATATAGTGTGATGCTTCAATCGACTGTGGTTTCGAGCAATACACAGGAGGCAGTTCGGGGAAACTCAGATTAAAACATGATTACATGTGTTCCATATCATCCCTCGGGACCTCCGTGGCAGAGTAATTAATCTCGTTATCTTCAAATAATTGAACCCTCAATGCTATAGATTTGAATAACGTTGGGGGTATCGACTTCAAATAACTGGCTTGCTTTATATCGGTGGTTCATTCCGGGTGTCCGTCCGTACGTGAAACAATACTCGTGTGTTGCACCAGGGTTCTTCCTTCGCAAATAATACCTGGATAGTCGCCATATGACCAAACACATTTCATTTGCATGATTGCAATTGATCTTATTTCTGGCTAACAAAAATGCAATTAATCAAATTATCATCAAGACAAATTATCATCAGCTAGTCGTTTATCAGTATTTATCTCTGTATCGAGAACTATTCTTGGTTACATGTGCCACTTATAAAATTAGCGAAACTATCCGATTTGTTTTTTGTCTAAGTTTTACAATGATAATCATTATCATTAACATTATGTTGTTAGTTTTTTTTTTACCTGGAGTGAAATTCTAGACAGGTTCTTATGCAATTGATGAAAAAACAAACTCATATGCCTAATCGAGATGCAACATTCAATTATACGAACACGTGCGAAATGTCGCTAACGAACACGTGTGAAATATCGCTAACGAACACGTGCGAAATGTCGCTAACGAACACGTGCGAAATGTCGCTAACGAACACGTGCGAACTGTCGCTAACGAACACGTGCCAAATGTCGTTAACGAACACGTGCGAAATGTCGCTAACGAACACGTGCGAAATGTCGCTAACGAACACGTGCGAAATGTCGCTAACGAAAACGTGCGAAATATCGCTAACGAACACGTGCGAAATGTCCCAAAGAACATGTGCGAAATGTCGCTAACGAACACGTGCGAAATGTCCCAAAGAACACGTGCGACATGTCGTTAACGAACACGTGCGAAATATCGCTAAATAACACGTGCGAAATGTCGTTAACGAACACGTGCGAAATATCGCTAACGAACACGTGCGAAATGTCGCTAACGAACACGTGCGAAATGTCGCTAACGAACACGTGCGAAATGTCGCTAACGAACACGTGCGAAATGTCGCTAACGAACACGTGCGAAATGTCGCTAGCGAACAAGTGCGAAATTTCGCTAACGAACACGTGCGAAATGTCTATTTGATGTATATGAAAGTGTGTGTTTTACGTTTATTTATCGTCGCTACAGGTTGCCCATTATGAGCAGCGCCTCCTGAAGAAGTTAGTCATTTTCGATGCTGGGGGATAATGCAGTGATACAGACAGAGACCCATTCTAGAGTCTGCTCTGGTTATTTTAGGTCGAGTGATTACATACACGATGAACTGCGAAATCCAGAGACCGCAGGTTCGATCCCCGTTTTTTGGAAACGAAAATCAAAAGGATTATGTGTCGAGTTCAATTTTAATGATATCTGTTTTGGTAAAGTAGATATAAAATGAAATGACACAATTATAACAAATTTCATAATAATTTTAAGCAAATTTTATATTATACGAATGAAATACAGAAATTTAACACCCTGTATTGCACATTTTTATAAGTATTTAAGCTTAAGAATAACTTTAGAAAGGGAAATCGCACTAATGAATGATAAATTAGAAAAACACAACATAAAGTGGTCTAGATTTATTTGAACATATTGTTTTCTAAGACAACTGTTACAAATGAATCTTTCAGATGGAAACGATCAACCCCCCCCCCCCATTTTAGTTCTCTCTTTTCCCCATTTCTACATCACTCGCCAAAACAAAACAATACCTATTATAAACATAAAATGCGAATATGCAAAATATAGACAAGTTATCAAAATAATTCTGTAAAAGAAATGACCTTGCATCAAATATGTGAATATATAACTATTCATGTCAATTATATATATAGCCATATCACTTATATGTATGTTGTACATTATATAACTGGAAATAAAAGGGGTTACCCGCTAGGGGCCTCAACATGAAAAAAGGTTCGATCCCCGTGTGACAATAATAATATTAGATTTCAGATGGGATTATAACTGATAAACTATAAATCATGTATCGGCCATACACAACAAGAGGGCACTAGCTAATGTTGGTAAAAACTTGTTGCCCAACCCATTTGCTTCTAGATTTTATTCGTGCACTGTGCGAGTCTGGGTCAAGAACACTTTGATATACCGGTCACACTAAGAGAAGTGGTAGTGCGGTTGTGTCATGTAGTGCAATGAGGCTCCAGACACGGCAGTTTAAATGAATAACATTTGAGAAGAAATGTTATGTCAGCCAAAGCATAGCATTGCAGTTGTATCAGTTTGCTTATATATTTACCATGTTTATATTTGTAATTGTATTGTATATAAATAAGCAATAAAATATGATTAAACTAAATTAAATACACAACAAGCATGCAGAAGAACTATGGATGCTACCGGAATTGGAACGTCTTCTGTATCACTACCCTCCGAAATACAATATGACTAACATCCCTGACCTGAAGGTGGTCTTTAAATAAAAGAAGTTTGATTTATTTTACATATATAACCATTGAGCACAACTTGGCAAGACATTATCGTGCGCACATTCTTTGTAATATATACAATCAAGTATATGGCATCGTGGACACCATCCGCTCTATTATCACGTACCTCAACCAATACTTGTACTAACCGATAGCTGTACGCAGTACTTTGATTAAATTGACACCACACATATCAATTATCTCCTTCCAAAATAGATATCTCAAATCTGTTTTATGTCTGCTGTACTAAACAATATTTATTTTTGCATCATCGTGTATCATTTTACTGTACGTAAATTGCACATGAAAATAAATTCCGAGAAGTAAGACACGATATGTTCGACTCTATTATTGTCTTTAGCTAACAATACCTTTCAATTTCTATTAGAGTCTGGGTCAAGAACACTTTGATATACCGGTCACACTAAGAGAAGTGGTAGTGCGGTTGTGTCATGTAGTGCAATGAGGCTCCAGACACGGAAGTTTAAATGAATAACATTTGAGAAGAAATGTTATGTCAGCCAAAGTCATTGAATATTATAAATGAAAACGAAGATTTGTATTTATTAGTGTAAGATAGGATTTTATTTATCCTATCTTTAATTAATAAACACAACTATCCTTTATGCCCTACATACTAGATTACTAGTCAGCTAAACGTTTGATAAAAACCATTATTCTTCTGTATTATCTCATTTCAGCCAAGATCGAAGGCGAACAATTCTTCGACAAATATCCGGGTCTATGTCAGACCATCGCGAGCCTTTGCACCGTGTCATGTGTGACGTCAATGATGACGATAGCAGTGATGAGCTTCAACCGGTATATCTACGTATGTGTTCATGACAAATATGAAATAATCTTCAAGAAATGGAACTGCATTTGCATTTGTATATCTTTATACCTCATAGGTGGCATGTTTGTTCTACTCAATGCAGCAAACATCGGCGACCATGGTTTTGATAGAAAGAGCTTAGAATGTATATGGGACCGCATGGCAACATATCCATACACGGTTGTGTTTACTATAACGTTGGTATGGATTCCCTCAATAGTGACAGGATTATGTTATCTAAGGATATTTTTATACGTTCGGAGTCACCGGAGACGGATTCGTCACCAAAACAGTACAGATAGCAATTCGAACAGTAACAATCGGCAATTCATGAGAAGTTTTAACCTTGCGAGGACACTGTTTATCATTTATGTCGTTTTTATCACCTGCTGGATGCCGTATGCTTTACTCATAGTCATAGATTCTCAAGACACATTCCCGGCCGAGGTACATCTATATATCACAATGTTCGCGCATCTGCATCCATCGCTAAATTGGCTCATATACTACATTACCAACAAGAAATTCGCAGCGGCATATAAAGCACTGTTTACAAAAATCTGTCGCCGTGAGGTAATTCAGGTAGATAATGCTGCAGTGCCATCCCCCAGATCGCAGACGAATAATCACAATGCAAGACCCAGCGTTGGGGATGTCCCCATAATGACACAAGAAGAACTGTATGTAATACCAGTTGAATTACAAAATAGTCGCACTGAAAAGCGCAACTCTGAACACGCACAGGGAACTATAATAGAGACTGCTTGTTAGTGTGTACTTGCATTCCGTTGCTGTACAGTAGATGCACCAATTCAGCAAATGTGCTTCGAGCAATATATTGCGTTCGGGAGACGATGCACTATAGAAAGTGGTTGTGAAAGTCGTGATAGCGCTGTGATATCGCGTTCGCTTCAGGTTCTACAGACCCGGAGTTCGCACCCAGCTGTAGCATTTACGAGTGTGCCCATAAGCTAGGCATTTCAATTCCACATTGCCTCTTCTCTCTCCCCTCGCTACAGCTGGGCTCGAACCCTGGGCCTTTCGCACATGAAGGGAACGCGCTATCACGACTTCCAACATTGTTGTTATGCTTTCCAATGTATGATTAAATTTATATTGAAAGTAAATGCTATATGTCACTGTTGTGGAAGATGACATTTTCTTTTCCACTGATTTCGTTTCCTATTATTCCGTGGTAACATGTAATTTTGTAATTGAGTTATTTTATGACAATCATAAGCAGGTAGTTATAGCATAGTATGTAATGAATTTGGTTTGTCTGTCGTTTTCAGATTTTACAGCGGACAGAAACTAACTTGACAATTCCTCTTCTTCTTCTTCTTCTTCTTCTCTGTTAATGGCTAACAGTCAACAGTTGAGCTATTATGCCATGCCTGGGGGTTAGCCTAACACCTTAAACCTTAAAAGCCCTTAAGCCTACAACTTATACTAGAAGTGTGCAAAGAGAGTTGCTAAGAACAAGATAAAAACAAGTGTGTTCTGTTATGGCTTCATCATCGATGCAGCCAGCGCTGACTTAAAACCTGAGATAGAGTCAGCGCTGTCTACATGAGATGGCAGTATGTTCCATTGAAGCACTGTTCTCGGAAAGTATGAGCACTTGAAATAGTCAACTGTTGTGAATGGAATGTGATATGCCAAATGGTGATACTGTTGTGACTCTCTGAGGTAAGGTGTGATATATTGTGATGGATTGACAGCCCCATGATTAGTTACCATTTTATAGAACAGAGTAACCCGGTTTGTTTTTCGTCTACTTTCTAAGGAGTTCCATTTCAGATCATTCATTATATTAGTGAGTGTTCCCGGGGTCTTGCTGTATGTGTTGGTGACAAAGCGTGCAGCCTGTTTTTCAATATTTTCAACTTTGTCATTATATTTCTGCGTGTGTGGATCCCATATTGATGAGCAATATTCTAATGTAGGTCTGACAATAGAGTTATAAGTAGCTTGTTTAGTCGTTTTGCGTGCTGAATGAAAATTCCTTTTTATCCAATTAACGTGGACTAGTTCCTATTGCTAACATTCTAGTGGTTGTGCAATAGTGCCTTTCTTACACTAATTACATCATTTATCCTCTCTGTATATACAGAAGTGTACCAACGATAGATAAACATACACACGCATAGTCAGCTACATTCTAACATCATAAACACATTGAACCTACTACATTCTTAATATTCATATTTAAGTCCTATATTTACTGGGAAAGTATTGATTTACACCGTAGTTCGATTTCTCTACAGCAAATCATATTTGCAAAAACAAAGAGTCTGATTAGAGCAGTTGTTAGCGCTCGGTTCGATGCTCCGACCGGGAAGTATGTGAGATGGTACGATGGTCGCAACATCGGACAGGTGGGTTTTCTCCGGGTACTCCGGTTTCCTCCCACACCAATGACCATATTTACGCTTTCATCTGCGCCAGCTTCGCAATCGTTGTAAAATAAATGAAGTTAAAATTGCTTTTATGAAAAACGAGAGACACTCTCATGCCGTTCAATTAATTCTTTATGAACTGGAAAATGACTTTGAATGCAATTGTGAACAGGCAGCATACACCAGACACAAGGTTTGCCAGACAGTTCATACCAATAATAGCTCATTTGAGAATCGCGCTGTCAATAGCTTGGTGATTTATGCCACATTCTTTCTAATGCAAATGCAATATTGGAACACGTTTTTCTTTCCAAATCAATTATTGATTTTGGTAGAGCATTTCCATTCACAATAATTTGAAGCTTGTATACTAGAGGACATAGAAAACGCACACCTACATGATATAATAGAGGGCATAGAAAATGCACACATACATTATATACTAGAGGACATAATAATAATAACTTTTATTTCCTCCAATTATAGGAGAGCACAACAGTAAATATTTACATATACGAATATACAAATTACACAGTAGCGCACACATTTACAGAATATACAATGCGATATATATGTGTGTGTATGTATATATGTATACATACATATATATACATACACACATATATATGTGTGTATGTATATATATGTATATATACATACATACACATATATCCATACAGCAGTACACACATACATACACACACACTTATGCACATACATACACACATACATAAACGTATACATACAAGGAACATAAGTATACATGATGTTGAGGACTGAATCTATATCACGAGTCTGCAGACTGATCCAGTTAGACAAAATATAATTATTATGGCATTAAAATGTATTCTCACAGTACCACGGATATCGTGTTTAACGAGTTACATTTACATCAATTTGGTATAAAGGAGAACCAAATACGATGTGGAAATTGGGTTTATGCACGCATATGGTATATGTGCCGCGAGATAACTTGATTATCATCAGAGATGCCCCTTGCCGAAACGAAATACAAAGGAACATAAATAATTTCGATCGTTGAGGCCATATGACACCATACCATGAGTCTGTATACGGTCTGTCTATGTTTACAGGTTGTGCAACTTTGTATCATTCTATGTAGCACTGATAACGCTATAACAGTTCACGCACACCTACATTATATACTAGAGGACATAGAAAACGCACACATACACCATATACTAGAGGACATAGAAAACGTACACCTACATGATGTACTAGAGGACATAGAAAACGCACACCTACATTATATGATTATTATTACATGAAAACGAAATATGAAGGATTCCATCAAAGATATATCACATCTTTCTTACAAAACACAAACTGAACAACTAAAATATTCCAAAATGTTTAAATCTATGTATTTATATAGTTATTGTTTTTCATGTAAAAACACGTATCCGAAATGTGCGTTTTCTATAATAGTATCCTCTAGTATAGGTGTTCTAATCGATTGTTGGCCAAACATGAAACATTACTGTAGTTAATGCATTCCTTACTTTGCTATGCAACGTTCTAATTCACGTACGTCGTTATCGCAAGCATAGTATTAAGATTTCCGTTGTAATACCATGGCAACTATATCTACAATTATATTTCTACATTAATTATAGTGTTCCACAATTTATCTATCAACCGTATAAAAGATAAAACACATTCAGAAACAACCTGTTTTTACCATGTTTACTACACAGCAAAGTGGCTTTCTAATTACCCATTCTTAGTTTATACAAATTTATTTTAGCTTGATTACGAAACAAGTTCTTATAACTTATATTAATCACTCTCGAGACCTCATTCCTGATGGAATCCATCGCCACGAGGGAGAGATAAGAGGCAACGTGGAATTTAAATGCCTTGCCTAAGAGCACAATCGTAACGGCTCCAGCGGGGCTCGACCTCCGGACCTTTCGCACCTGAGGCGAACGATCATCCACTGATCAATCAAGATTACCAATTCTTACATCCGACATTTCGAGCGTTTTCGGCAAAGCTATGATAATGCTACTAATAAATGTTCCCTTAATTTTTACATTTTACACCTACACAATTAAGAAATAGGTCACTACAATTAAGACATATATACCCTCACCGATTTAATGTTTCTAGTTGAACGTGGAACATCTCTGCTCAGATAGGATACGTTTTATTATTCTGCCTTGGCATCACATTAATTTCCCCTCAATAATAGTAACATAAATGAGTTACATTGGTAGGAAAATATTATGGCTATGAAAATAACTGGACTTGTATCAAATGCTTAAAGGTTGTTAGTGGCTGTCTGATTAGCGCAGTGGTTAGGTTAGCGCGCTAGCTATTCACCAATGCAACCCGGTTTCGATCCTCGGACCGGGAAGTATATGAGATGGTACGGTAGTCGCCAGATCGGACATGTTGGTTTTCTCCGGGTACTCCGGTTTCCTCCCACACGGATGACCACATATATGCTTTCATCCGCGCAAACGAGAGTGATTAATATCAGTTGTTAAAACTTGTTTCGCAGTCGTTGTAAAATAAATAAAGTTTAAATTAACAAATGTAACTGCACCGTGTGTGGTTGCCATTATAACATTTAATACTAGTCGTGTGTTTGTGCATACGACCACAAGCATATTGATATTTCTTAATTGATACCGTAATGGGCTATGATGTTAACTGTTTTCTATTAACCTTCACTGTATATACTGTGTGTTTTACGTTTATTCATCGTCGCTACCGGTTACCCATATGAGCGACTCCTCCTGAAGAGATTAGTTATTTTAGATTTTTGAAGGATAGTGCAATGATACAGATAGAGAGCCATTCCAGAGTCTTATCTGGTTCTTTTACGTGCACAGTGTACAGCACCGACACGAGACCTCGGCTTAAAGTCCCATCTGAAAGATTGATAATTTTATTAGCGGCAGACGGGGGATCGAACCTGCGACCCCTGGATTACCAGTCCAATATGTTAACCATATATACTAATTTTCACCGGGCGACTTATAGGACTTCTTTATTGCCCATACATGGGGGCGGGGAGTTCCGAAATGTGGATAGCACAATGATCACTACATTGTACATCACAATGTAATTTTAGCTTCAGGTGCGAAAGGTCCGGAGTTCGAGCCCCGCTGGAGCCGTTACGATTGTGCCCTTAGGCAAGGCATTTAAATTCCACATTGCCTCTTCTCTCTCCCTCGTGGCGATGGATTCCATCAGGAATGAGGTCTCGAGAGTGATTAATATAAGTTGAAAGAACTTGTTTCGCAATCGAGCTAAAAATAAATTTGTATAAACTAATGTAATTTAATGTGGCATCCTAACGATATATGATATTATGATGATAACGTTATAACTGACTAACAGGCGGGTCAGTAGACCTGTGGTTAACAAGTTGGACAGATCAGATCGTAATCATGGTACCGGGACATATTTTAGCCAATGGCTACTCTGGCGAATGCCAGCGCGGGGCCTGCAGGTGACTGATGACGTAGGGTTATTATTTCGTTTCCAATGTCCAATGAATATTACCATGCAATTTACTGTGTAGTAAACATGATAAAAGCAGGTTGTTTTTGTATATGTTTTATCTTTTGCATTGTTTGAAAGACCCCGCTCAGGCCGTATCTCATTTATATGAAAACGCTGACAGTTTCTTACGGAGGTTGGTGCACCCAAGTATTGATTACCGCTGGAGCCTGCCCAGGAAAGGTGCTGTTCGGTAAACTGCCCGCCGGCGATATAACCTAAACTGGTGCTGATACAGGCGTAAAACCCGAACACACAAATACATACAGCACATTTACAAACATTAATATTACAGTAGTTGCAACTACATCTCATTTTGTTTGCATCATTACACTTAATCAACATCGAAGTAAATCCATGCATGCACACATTCATATAGCATCCATGCAGTATTCCAAACATTAATTATCACGAAACATGAAGCCGTCCTATCAAGTATAGAACTATTAATGAACAGTCCATGAATAGATACATGAAATTCATTACGAGGAGAAAAGAGATTATTCATTTCTTCTTTGTCAATGTACAATGTCGGTTTTATAGAACAGAACAGAACATAAGTTTATTCATGACGCATACATAATTACATATAAATAAACAAGTGATCAATAAAGCTATCGTATAGCTACTGTAATCTAATTTAACATAGAGCATGAACATTCTAGTTAGTTATTTTGTGTAATTAAGAAGACAAAGTGTTCAATATTGAGTTCCTATGGTTTAAAGCATTCTTAATAAATCGAGCCAAATTTAATAAAACTTTTCTATTATCACTGTTCATTAACGAACACAATTTATACATACTTGGTCTCGTGTAGTAGTACTTTTTAATAAGTACTTTCCTCAAATATGAGTAACACGGACAAATTAAAATAAAGTGATACTCATCTTCAATATCTCTAACATTACAACATTGACAATAACGCTCATTTCTCTGTATTCTGTTGTTAGCGAATCTACCAGTATGGATTCTAGATATATAATACACATAACTATTTTTCTTTCTGTGTTAGAAATGTAGGATCGGTGTGACAACATGCAGCACTATATCGTCAACTCGCTAATTAATAGTTTGAATAAATTGTGTGTCCTCTATGTTGACAATAATTATATATGTTACTGATTAATTCCTGAGTTGCTAAGACAATAATGTAGATGCTATTTATGATTAGTTATGTAAGCTTGGAATTTATATCATCGAGGGATCATTGAAATGTGTAGTAGTAATCTTTATTTACATCTCATCATTGTACGTACACTATATTCAATAACATTACATGTATAGTTTACATAATAAAAGTACAATGCCACTCCAACATGGAGTTATAAGAGATGCGCAAAATTATACATACTCATTTATCTTAGGGATAAAGCTGCAATATTAATCGAATATTAAAAACTGCTCTAAAACAATTATAAAACACTGAAATACAAAATAGGTACTATTGCACACTGATTAAAAATTGGTCATATGAAATCTAACTTCGTTTTGATCAGATCATAGCGAATATGATTAGCAGAGATATTACAGACGATGTCTGTATGTTGACGAGAGCTCGAGATGAAATAAAATCCTATTTGACGATAATAAGCATAAATCTTCTTTTTCTGTGATAGTTTCACGAGTATACTTGTGTCGACTTGTATTCATGTTTACTGCCACTGTTGGGAGCTTCATCTACAACAAGACACAACTATCTTAGTGTGAACGTTAGCAATACAAATAGTTACGGTAAAATCTTCAAGACAGACAGACAGACAGACAGACAGACAGACAGACAGACAGACAGACAGACAGACAGACAGACAGACAGACAGACAGACAGACAGACAGACAGACAGACAGACAGACAGACAGACAGACAGACAGACAGACAGACAGACAGACAGACAGACAGACAGACAGACAGACAGACAGACAGACAGACAGACAGACAGACAGACAGACAGACAGACAGACAGACAGACAGACAGACAGACAGACAGACAGACAGACAGACAGACAGACAGACAGACAGACAGACAGACAGACAGACAGACAGACAGACAGACAGACAGACAGACAGACAGACAGACAGACAGACAAAGCAGAGACAGAGACACAGACAGACAGACGACAGACAGACAGACAGACAGACAGACAGACAGACAGACAGACAGACAGACAGACGGACAGACAGACAGACAGACAGACAGACAGACAGACAGACAGACAGACAGACAGACAGACAGACAGACAGACAGACAGACAGACAGACAGACAGACAGACAGACAGACAGACAGACAGACAGACAGACAGACAGACAGACAGACAGACAGACAGACAGACAGACAGACAGACAGACAGACAGACAGACAGACAGACAGACAGACAGACAGACAGACAGACAGACAGACAGACAGACAGACAGACAGACAGACAGACAGACAGACAGACAGACAGACAGACAGACAGACAGACAGACAGACAGACAGACAGACAGAATATGTCCACATAGCCCAACCCATTTTGCATTTTGTTATGTATAATGAATGTTAATTCTATATGTACTATTTATGTAAAATAGCAAATAAAATATGATTGAACTATGTCTACATAGCTTGATATTCAAACAAATTATACACAACAAAAGTTCTAATATCCCAAATTTCTCTTACCTTACTTTTAAAGCAGTGAAAAATAACATTTTCTTCTCTGAGAAACTCGTGCATTCAATGGAACTGAAAAATAACATTTTCTTCTCTGAAAAACTCGTGCAATTCACTGGAACTGAAAAATAACATTTTCTTCTCTGAGAAACTCGTGCAATTCACTGGAACTGAAAAATAACATTTTCTTCTCTGAGAAACTCGTGCAATTCACTGGAACTGAAAAATAACATTTTCTTCTCTGAGAAACTCGTGCAATTCATTGGAACTGAAAAATAACATTTTCTTCTCTGAGAAATTCGTGCAATTCACTGGAACTGAAAAATAACATTTTCTTCTCTGAGAAACTCGTGCAATTCACTGGAACGCATAAAGATTGGTGTAAGATTGGACGTTCTTTCACTGTGTCACTTATGAAAACACACATTTCGGTGACCACGAGGTGAAATAAATTCCTATCGTAGACTAATATACTAGAGGACATAGAAAACGCACACCTACATTATATGATTATTATTACATGAAAACGACATACGAAGGATTCCATCAATTTGAAAGATATATCACATCTTTATTACAAAACACAAACTGAACAACTAGAAATATTTAAAAATGTATTTATATAGTTATTGTTTTTCATGTAAAAACACACTTATCCGAAGTGTGCGTTTTCTATGTCCATTAGTATAGGTGTGCGTTTTCTATGTCCATTAGTATAGGTGTGCGTTTTCTATGTCCATTAGTATAGGTGTGCGTTTTCTATGTCCATTAGTATAAATACAACTATTCTATTTTTTATGTCTACAGTGCATTATTATGTGTTATGCTTTACTACTGAATCCATCGTTATGTCAAAGTCTGTTATGTCGAATTCTCCGGTTATCTCGAAGTCGGATCAAAGTCCCGTTCAAACGTTATTATTTACATATAACTTGATCTATTTATATCGAATTTCGTTAAGTCAAACGGTTATGTCGAAGTTCGGTCCCACGGAATTCGACATAACGGATGCAAACTGTATTTATATGGACCATGCCGAGAGCCTCTAACCTGTACTGACCCTCTCTATAAATCCATACACAACCGAATAACCGCTTGAAGGCTTGTCTGAACGAAAGCCCAACATTCGTTTTTTGTTTGTTTTTTGTTGTTGTTTTTTTACATTTACCGGTTGCCCATATGAGCGACGCCTCCTGAAGAGATAAGTTATTTTAGATTTTTGGAGGATAGTGCAATGATACAGACAGAGACCCATTCCAGAGTCTTCCCTGGTCCTTTTACGTGCACAGTGTAAAGCACCGACACGAGACCTCGGTTTAACGTCCCCTCTGAAAGACTGTTAATTTTATTAGGGTCAGACGGGGGATCGAACCTGCGATCCCTGGATTACCAGTCCAGCGTGTTACCACTGGACTACATATCCGTTTTGTTTGATTAATATTCACGCCTGTATAGTTTTATGCTGTTGACATTCTTAAGTCCATAAAGTCATTTTGCATCAACTTTCCATTGCGCTGTATATTTTCTCGCAATTATACTTGGACCACAATCGTTTGATGTTTAACAGTACTTGATGTCGTTGATGTAGTTGTTGAAGGCTTGTGTGAGAGCATGTCCGAAATTCGTTTTGTTTGGTTAATATTCGCGCATGCGTAGTTTTATGCTGTTGACATTATTATGTCCAGTAATTTGAATAATTTCATTTATGGTACTTGCATCAACATTTCATTGCGCTGTGCGAAAGATAATTTGCTCCGATTTAAGCTTCGGCAAATAGGAATAGTGGATAGCGAGAACACACTGGATGAAAGCAAGGAAGGAAGTAATAAAATGCAACTAGAACAGGTGTTTGGATTACATGTCTGCTCGTTCTGTTTGTTTGAAGTAAGAATCATTTACAGTGACCATTGGTCAGTAATTATATATTGTAAACAGTTGGAGTTTACAAATATTATAATAATCTATGTACATAGTAATACTGTTTCATATTTAAAACGTATCTCATCTCCAGCGCCTGCATGTTCGTACCACATAGAATGTCATCTATAACAAGGTAACTTGTTTTCATTAACCACTGCATGGAAAACCCGAGTGGTGCAAGGGAATGCGCAGTCAAGGGGGCAAAGGACACCTTCTAACGAATGTCTTTCAATTTCGGATCACTGTAGCCAATGTGAATAAAAACCTGGCAGACCATGTTTTGTATATATCAACTGATTGCTGTAACTGCAATTTCATATCATATTTCTAGGAAATGAGCTCTTACAATTCTTCATATGTCCAAAAGCTTGGTGTCCTTTTGACCTTGACATTTAATGACAAATCATGTCAGTTTTATCATTTTAAATTTGAAAGATAATGTATCTTTTTTTGTAAATTTGAATCATTACGCTTGTACTAATTATAAAGATGGTAGTTAATGCATTTCATTTGTGTACAATGAAAATGTTATTATGACTAGTCTACAATAAGCTATGCTCCGCTAATTGGTGATATATTCTTTATTTCAGTCTCATCGTTGTACAATACATAAAATATACACAACAAATTATCGTGGCAAAGTACAACACCATTCATTATAAAAGAATTATAAGAGACTAATCAAACTATCACAGTCTACTGACATAGTATTATATTTACATATTAAAACCGAGGAACAGTCGCTAATTGCTAAACTAAATACTTAATTATATAAAAAACACAGAAATTTGGAAATATTGAAATGGAAAAAAAGCACTAATGCGCAATTAAGAAATGTTTTAAAAAATCAGTTATCAGCCTCGATCAGATCGCGGTTGAACTAATTAGCAGCTGTTTCTCGGAATAGATAAGAGACACACAATTAATACAACAAATGGATACAGTATTTACATAAATAAAAGGAGCGTCTTTTGATTGAGTAGTGAGGCTGAGTGTACTCTATATATCATGTGTGAAAATATGCCATTATAAATGTATATTGTATGAAACTATGCTGCCCGAGTCCGCCTTCGTGGTCGAGTGGTTAAGGTCGCTGACTTGTATACCACTGTAACCTATCATCACTGATGGTCACGGGTTCGAGCCCCGCTCAGAACGTGTCTCATTTATATGAAAAGGTTGGCAGTTTCTTACGGAGGTTGGTGCAACAAGTACAGGTTAACCGCTGGAGCCTGCCCAGGAAACGTGTTGTTAGGTAAACTGCCCGTCGCTCAAATGGGAAACCGGTAGCGACGTTAAATAAACTAAAAAATATATATGCTACTTGTGTGTGTTGAACTCCACTATATGGAGGAAGAAAACAAGAAACCACTGTATTGGCCGTATTACGTTTCTTCTGCATGTGAATGTATATTATGAGGAGGGTTGTAAATAATACTGTCATGACTAGTAGCGCAACCATTTGCTTGTTTACCGTATGTTTCTTATGTTAAAGTTAATACATTTGTCATACACATTAACCTATTCAACTCCAAGTAACTGACATGGACTGGTGCATGATATTTTTAGACCAATAGATTAATAAGAAAATTACCTTTGGACCAGTTCATTTATCAAAATGGGTAATTTTATCTAAAAATAGTAATAATTATTACTGGCAAAAAGTGCAGATCCTGATGAGACGGCTCGTCACGAGCCGGCTCATCTGGATCTACACTTTTCATAAGCCTATTTAGAGGCCTGTGGTGTTGAAAGGGTTAATTCGTATACAGCAATACTCATTTATCCTAATTTAATGTGTAAGTGTTTTACACGTATTTCGTTGTATGTATAATGAGAGACATCGGTCAGCTACTTCCCCTGAATACTCCCTAAAAGTTTATAGGTCCTACTTAGTGGTTTCCTCTGTTTTTATCGTTGTTTCCTTTGCACAATATGCTATCAAATTTCATCCTCTTTCTCATCTTATTATTATTATGTTGCTATATCTCGATAGATATGCTACAGCTTATCTATTGGGTACTTAGCTGTATAATGGATTTAATTAGTTTATATAAATTTATTTTAGCTTCATTGCGAAACAAGTTCTTACAACTTATATTAATCACTCTCGAGGCCTCATTCCTGATGGAATCCATCGCCACGAGGGAGAGAGAAGAGGCAACGTGGACATTAAATGCCTTGCCTAAGGGCACACTCGTAACGGCTCCAGCGGGGTTTGAACTCCGGACCTTTCGCACCTGAAGCGAACGCGCATCCACTGCGCTATCACGACTATTGGTTTTAATTAACTAACATGATTTGGATACATCGCAAATTTATCATAACGCAACATCTGGTTAGGGAACAACGGTAAAAACAAAGGATTCCAACTGAAAGGACCGCTATTCATTTCGGGATAAATCGGACTATATCTGCCAAGGGAGGTAATAGAAAAGCCATCGAGGTCCCTAATTGTAATGTAATGTATGGGAGAAAATTGCAATAAAATATTATTTTTAAACAAATATATGTTATACCGAATCTATTGCCATTGCCATGTACGTACAACGGCAAACTGTTTACATTCCATGTCGTATTTACTCTCAGGTACATATGTTGACGAAACTGATACACTTTCAGTGTTGCGTTTCCAATGAGGTTTTGATTGTTGTAATTTCTATTCCGGTGTTATAATCACAGAAGATGTACTAAAATATTGACCCAAAATAAATACGTTGAAAATAGTTTTATTGAAATTATATTTAGCTCGATTACGAAACAATAGTATTTTAGATGATTCAATGCAATCTTTATTAGCCTTGATAGAATGAAGCGTCAGCCTCATAGCTTCTAGTTCCCCGTATGTTACGGACTATAATCCACTGACAGCAGTCATCCTCCGATATTACATTTTGTGGCGATTATTTTTACTAAAATACGTTCGGAATACAATTAAACACTTTTGGTTTAAACATATTTATTCGACATTATATAACATAATTTACTACAATTAATTATGTGCACACTAAATACAAGTGGATTGAAATGAAAGCTAAAAGCTTATTGCATTTCTCAACACTTTTTAAATTCTGAATCGATACACTAATTCCAATGGTGTTATAATTATGGGTTGTCGATGATAAAATATATAGCGTTGTTATTGAGATTCCTACTTACTAACAAGGGAGTTAAGTGGGGTCAGTCAAATGCATAGGGTATTCGGATAACGCCTTGCCCCTTCCCCCTTTAGATCAGTAGGAATTCCAATAATTAATAATCTACCATCTTCTATATCAAGATGGTTAGAAGAAAGAGGAGTAAAATGTGGAAATTCGATTCTTAAATTGTCAGTTATGATTCCAATTCAAAGGTTGTTTTGTATGTTGAGTACTAATCTAGTGTACGTATGTATATATATACTTTAGACAACGACTAAGTCACATGGTCCAATGAAAAAGCCACATTTCTCGCTTCTAAATCGTATAGACGCGACCTACGTATGTACGTTGTCTAAGTCAGATAGATCAACTCATTGGCCCGTCTTAAGACAGGCTTCGCTCGGTGTATATTCCGTTAAGACGGGCTTCGCTCTGTGTATATTGCGTTAAGATGGGCTTCGCTCTGTGTATATTGCGTTAAGACGGGCTTCGCTCTGTGTATATTGCGTTAAGACGGGCTTCGCTCGGTGTATATTCTGTTAAGACGGGCTTCGCTCGGTGTATATTCCGTTAAGATGGGCTTCGCTCTGTGTATATTGCGTTAAGACGGGCTTCGCTCGGTGTATATTCCGTTAAGACGGGCTTCGCTCTTGTTTTTTTTCCATTAAGACGGGCTTCGCTCGGTGTATATTCTGTTAAGACGGGCTTCGCTCAGTGTATATTCCGTTAAGATGGGCTTCGCTCTGTGTATATTACGTTAAGACGGGCTTCGCTCTGTGTATATTCCGTTAAGACGGGCTTCGCTCTGTGTATATTCCGTTAAGACGGGCTTCGCTCTGTGTTTTTTTTTTTTCGTTAAGACGGGCTTCGCTCTGTGTATATTCCGTTTTAAGACGGGCCTCGCTCTGTGTATATTCCGTTAAGACGGGCTTCGCTCTGTGTATATTCGTTAAGACGGGCTTCGCTGGTGTATATTCCGTTAAGACGGGCTTCGCTCTGTGTTTTTTTTGTTTTCCGTTAAGACGGGCTTCGCTCTGTGTTATTCCGTTAAGACGGGCTTCGCTCGGTGTATATTCCGTTAAGACGGGCTTCGCTCGGTGTATATTCCGTTAAGACGGGCTTCGCTCTGTGTATATTCCGTTAAGACGGGCTTCGCTCGGTGTATATTCCGTTAAGACGGGCTTCGCTCTGTGTATATTCCGTTAAGACGGGCTTCGCTCTGTGTATATTCCGTTAAGACGGGCTTCGCTCTGTGTATATTCCGTTAAGACGGGCTTCGCTCGGTGTATATTCCGTTAAGACGGGCTTCGCTCTGTGTATATTCCGTTAAGACGGGCGAATTCGTGATCTATCCTATACACATATGTATTTATGATTATTATCATAACGTCTGTACCATGTATCACAGCTAATTTGCATTTCTTTTTGTTTCACATAAATGTAACTCTTTGGCATCACCCAAGCCATTCGCCATTATTTGTACACCATAAATGAACTTATGTATAGAGGTTATGTGTGTTCTAAACATTATTTGGGAAGAGCCAAGATCCCTTATTGCTTTCTCTGTATATATTGTATATATATTCTGTGTAGAATATAATTATAGGGAGCAATATCTAATATACTTGACGGCATGAAAAACGAAACATTTTAGAATTTTATTTTCTATGTACATACATATTGCAAATATTTTTCTAGTGATACACAATAACTGTGAATTATTACATGAAACTGTGGGAAATGGATTATTTTAGGTGACTGTCTAGTGCATAGATTGGCTTAATGAAATTAATAATTATATATGTTGAAATTCATTGTTGATTATTAAATATTTTTGTGTATATGGTTGCGTTTCTATTGCGCTTATGTATGGTTTATACAACTTTATTTTAGCTAAGCATATTTAACGTGTTCTTGATTGTTTTTGTTTTTGTTTAAAATTTAATTATTTTACAACGATTGCGAAGCAAGTTTTAACAACTTATATTAATCACTCTCGTTGGCGCAGAAGTACCCGGAGAAAACCCACCTGTCCGATCTGACGACCATCGTACCATCTCACATACTTCCCGGTCCGAGGATCCTGTGCGTTCCTGTTCTAAAATGAGAAAGGGAAATGTGTTGATTTGTAACGTAAGATAGTTATATGGTTATAATCTAATTTCGCTTTTAAAAATCCTATAATTTAGCACTTTGGACGAAATTAAAAAGATCCACTTTTGGAAACATAGATTTACTGCTTTCCTCTTAATAACTCTATTCTACCCAACGTTCTTTAAACACGTATAATAATTGTAAAGTTCAGCTATCAAGCATACTTGAATGTGTTACCATCTTGAGATTATTTCAAACATGAATGGGGATTTCTGTCCATTCGCTTAGAATCTATACAGGTAGGTTCGCTAGTAATACAGCGTACAAAGCAACGAACAGTGTGCTCGCCTTTATCTATTTATCAGAAATAAATCATAATTACTGAATTAGTCACACGAACACGATTGAAATATTACCACGAAACTACACACATCTGTTATCTGTCAAATGTGACACGCTGCGACACTACGGGAAGTAAACAAAATAACACCGAGTGCGCATGCGTTATGTTCTCAGGAACTGGTTGTGATACTCCTTTTTTCTGCTTTGATAATGACACGTGACCGCATCAAACCAACAAGCGTAATTTCAGACTGGAAAACACTTGAGTGGTAGAAAGTATTGCGTTAGGCAAATAAGGGTATATACTAGTATACGCTTCATATCTAAGTAATACTGAATGATATTGTATTGTTAAGCGAGATTTGTATCACCTTATTTATCATAATGTGTGATGAATACAAACTAGAAATAAATATAAGGAATTGCACTGGCTTTATGAGTTGTCCCTGTCTCACTCCAATACAGGATATTGAACATGGTTTGGAGAAGCATACAGTATGTCAAATGGAAGACATTACATCGCAAAAAGGATATAAAATGCATTTTGTTCACGTATAAATGCATTGTTACTACAAATTCTTCTGAATACATCGAACAATGACATAGAATCAAATTAACAGTGTTTTTGTGGTATACAAACTTTCAAACGTGAACGTAGTACTTCATAAAACAGTCATCCAGGCTCCTGAATTGACGTTTGTTGTCATTGAAGTCAATATTAAACACGCGATTCTTTCGTTTAGAGATAATTTAATTAAGATCAGTCTACAAATAAATATGCATGGCACACATGCGAGATATCATGGTAAATATGTAGGATATATCGTGTTATTCAGGATAAACGCTTTGCATTATGCATGAATGTCGACCCTATTTACATTATTTTGTTATGTCAACAAACCGCGTATACGACGTTTGTTTATTTGTTGAAATACTCCGTTTTTAGAACTATTTGGAAACCAATTATACCATATAATAACAAATTACATTCTACAGACATTTGAGTTTTCACCGATGTAGTGTCGCTTTAATATATACGGATCAGATTCAAATTCAGAGTTTAAGTTGATATTAACTTAATTTTATATATTTCTACAACGATTGCGAA
Source organism: Archivesica marissinica (assembly GCA_014843695.1). Taxonomy (NCBI): domain Eukaryota; kingdom Metazoa; phylum Mollusca; class Bivalvia; order Venerida; family Vesicomyidae; genus Archivesica; species Archivesica marissinica. The sequence continues at coordinate 15,679,187 of CM026398.1, forward strand.
GGAAGTTCTAACAATTTATATTAATCACTCTCGTTGGCGCCGATGAAAGCGTATATGTGTGTAATTCGTGAGAGAGGAAACCGTAGTACTCGGAGAAACCCACCTGTCCGATCTGGCAACCACCGTACCATCTCACATACTTCCCGGTCCGAGGATCGAACCCGGGTGCACAGGTGCGCTAACCACTGCGCTAATCGGACAGAGAAACAATACACCATCCAAATTACGTGCATTTTGTGGAGATGTGTTTCAAATATATACATTATATATTTGAATGTATGCATATGATGTGAAAATGAATAATGCCATTTTGGATGTTTTGCTGCAGCGACGTTTGAGTGCCCTGGGGGTGAGAACGAATTATTCAATAGAGCGCTCTGTTGCAAACCATTGCAAACAAACATATGCACATATAAAACGCAAGCAATCTCAAGCAATCTCAACTGACTCTCACAGAAGGATCTGTAGTCCAGTGGTAACACGCTGTACTGGTAATCCAGGGATCGCAGGTTCGATCCCCCGTCTGACCCTAATAAAATTAACAGTCTTTCAGATGGGACGTTAACCCGAGGTCTCATGTCGGTGCTTTACACCGTGCACGTAAAAGAACCAGAGGAGATTCTGGAATGGGTCTCTCTCTGTATCATACACTATCCTCCACAATCTAAAATAACTAATATCTTCAGGAGGCGTCGCTCATATGGGCTACCGGTAGCGACGATAAATAAACGTAAAAACACACTGACTCTCACTCTCACTGATGTGGCTGAGATGCCTCTGCGGAGCAGTTTGACATATTTATTTGAACCTTTGAATAATACAGGCTTTGTGGACACATATGTGCGGATTGCTATCAGATACACACAGTGCACTTGTTGGCGAATGTCTGTATGATATATAACAATGAAGACCGCATACTGTGGAGGACATCGATGCATACATTATCCTAGTGTATATATACATGTCCTCCCAAAGATCAACTATATGACACATTAATGGGAATACATGTAGTTGTTACTATAAGGTATAGAGTGGTGGAACCTATGCTCGGCGTATATCCTACATATAGAGTGGTGGAACCTATGCTCGGCGTATATCCTACATATAGAGTGGTGGAACCTATGCTCGGCGTATATCCTACATATAGAGTGGTGGAACCTATGCTCGGCGTAAATCCTACATATAGAGTGGTGGAACCTATGCTCGGCGTAAATCCTACATATAGAGTGGTGGAACCTATGCTCGGCGTAAATCCTACATATAGAGTGGTGGAACCTATGCTCGGCGTATATCCTACATATAGAGTGGTGGAACCTATGCTCGGCGTAAATCCTACATATAGAGTGGTGGGACCTATGCTCGGCGTATATCCTACATATAGAGTGGTGGAACCTATGCTCGGCGTAAATCCTACATATAGAGTGGTGGAACCTATGCTCGGCGTATATCCTACATATAGAGTGGTGGGACCTATGCTCGGCGTATATCCCACATATAGAGTGGTGGAACCTATGCTCGGCGTATATCCTACATATAGAGTGGTGGAACCTATGCTCGGCGTATATCCTACATATAGAGTGGTGGAACCTATGCTCGGCGTATATCCTACATATAGAGTGGTGGAACCTATGCTCGGCGTATATCCTACATATAGAGTGGTGGAACCTATGCTCGGCGTATATCCTACATATAGAGTGGTGGAACCTATGCTCGGCGTATATCCTACATATAGAGTGGTGGAACCTATGCTCGGCGTAAATCCTACATATAGAGTGGTGGAACCTATGCTCGGCGTATATCCCACATATAGAGTGGTGGAACCTATGCTCGGCGTAAATCCTACATATAGAGTGGTGGAACCTATGCTCGGCGTATATCCTACATATAGAGTGGTGGAACCTATGCTCGGCGTATATCCTACATATAGAGTGGTGGAACCTATGCTCGGCGTATATCCTACATATAGAGTGGTGGAACCTATGCTCGGCGTATATCCCACATATAGAGTGGTGGAACCTATGCTCGGCGTATATCCTACATATAGAGTGGTGGAACCTATGCTCGGCGTATATCCTACATATAAAGTGGTGGAACCTATGCTCGGCGTATATCCTACATATAGAGTGGTGGAACCTATGCTCGGCGTATATCCCACATATAGAGTGGTGGAACCTATGCTCGGCGTAAATCCCACATATAGAGTGGTGGAACCTATGCTCGGCGTAAATCCTACATATAGAGTGGTGGAACCTATGCTCGGCGTAAATCCCACATATAGAGTGGTGGAACCTATGCTCGGCGTATATCCTACATATAGAGTGGTGGAACCTATGCTCGGCGTATATCCTACATATAGAGTGGTGGAACCTATGCTCGGCGTATATCCTACATATAGAGTGGTGGAACCTATGCTCGGCGTATATCCTACATATAGAGTGGTGGAACCTATGCTCGGCGTATATCCTACATATAGAGTGGTGGAACCTATGCTCGGCGTATATCCTACATATAGAGTGGTGGAACCTATGCTCGGCGTATATCCTACATATAGAGTGGTGGAACCTATGCTCGGCGTAAATCCTACATATAGAGTGGTGGAACCTATGCTCGGCGTATATCCTACATATAGAGTGGTGGAACCTATGCTCGGCGTATATCCTACATATAGAGTGGTGGAACCTATGCTCGGCGTATATCCTACATATAGAGTGGTGGAACCTATGCTCGGCGTATATCCTACATATAGAGTGGTGGAACCTATGCTCGGCGTATATCCTACATATAGAGTGGTGGAACCTATGCTCGGCGTAAATCCTACATAATAGTGGTGGAACCTATGCTCGGCGTAAATCCTACATATAGAGTGGTGGAACCTATGCTCGGCGTAATCCTACATATAGAGTGGTGGAACCTATGCTCGGCGTAAATCCTACATATAGAGTGGTGGAACCTATGCTCGGCGTAAATCCTACATATAGAGTGGTGGAACCTATGCTCGGCGTAAATCCTACATATAGAGTGGTGGAACCTATGCTCGGCGTAAATCCTACATATAGAGTGGTGGAACCTATGCTCGGCGTAAATCCTACATATAGAGTGGTGGAACCTATGCTCGGCGTAAATCCTACATATAGAGTGGTGGAACCTATGCTCGGCGTATATCCTACATATAGAGTGGTGGAACCTATGCTCGGCGTAAATCCTACATATAGAGTGGTGGAACCTTGCTCGGCGTATATCCTACATATAGAGTGGTGGAACCTATGCTCGGCGTATATCCTACATATAGATGGTGGAACCTATGCTCGGCGTATATCCTACATATAGAGTGGTGGAACCTATGCTCGGCGTAAATACATATTATAGTGGTGGAACCTATGCTCGGCGTAAATCCTACATATAGAGTGGTGGAACCTATGCTCGGCGTAAATCCTACATATAGAGTGGTGGAACCTATGCTCGGCGTAAATCCTACATATAGAGTGGTGGAACCTATGCTCGGCGTAAATCCTACATATGAGTGGTGGAATCTATGCTCGGCGTAAATCCTACATATAGAGTGGTGGAACCTATGCTCGGCGTAAATCCTACATATAGAGTGGTGGAACCTATGCTCGGCGTAAATCCTACATATAGAGTGGTGGAACCTATGCTCGGAGTAAATCCTACATATAGAGTGGTGGAACCTATGCTCGGCGTAAATCCTACATATAGAGTGGTGGAACCTATGCTCGGCGGTAAATCCTACATATAGAGTGGTGGAACCTATGCTCGGCGTAAATCCTACATATAGAGTGGTGGAACCTATGCTCGGCGTAAATCCTACATATAGAGTGGTGGAACCTATGCTCGGCGTAAATCCTACATATAGAGTGGTGGAACCTATGCTCGGCGTAAATCCTACATATAGAGTGGTGGAACCTATGCTCGGCGTAAATCCTACATATAGAGTGGTGGAACCTATGCTCGGCGTAAATCCTACATATAGAGTGGTGGAACCTATGCTCGGCGTAAATCCCACATATAGAGTGGTGGAACCTATGCTCGGCGTAATCCTACATATAGAGTGGGGAACCTATGCTCGGCGTAAATCCTACATATAGAGTGGTGGACCTATGCTCGGCGTAAATCCCACATATAGAGTGGTGGAACCTATGCTCGGCGTAAATCCTACATATAGAGTGGTGGAACCTATGCTCGGCGTAAATCCTACATATAGAGTGGTGGAACCTATGCTCGGCGTAAATCCTACATATAGAGTGGTGGAACCTATGCTCGGCGTAAATCCTACATATAGAGTGGTGGAACCTATGCTCGGCGTAAATCCTACATATAGAGTGGTGGAACCTATGCTCGGCGTAAATCCTACATATAGAGTGGTGGAACCTATGCTCGGCGTAAATCTACATATGGAGTGGTGGAACCTATGCTCGGCGTAAATCCCATATGTAATGGCCAGTATAAATGTTAATTGCACTTGTCATATAGAGTGGTGGAACCTATGCTCGGCGTAAATCCCATATATAATGGCCAGTATAAAATGTTAATTGCACTTGTCATATAGAGTGGTGGAACCTATGCTCGGCGTAAATCCCATATATAATGGCCAGTATAAAATGTTAATTGCACTTGTCATATAGAGTGGTGGAACCTATGCTCGGCGTAAATCCCATATATAATGGCCAGTATAAAATGTTAATTGCACTTGTCATATAGAGTGGTGGAACCTATGCTCGGCGTAAATCCCATATATAATGGCCAGTATAAAATGTTAATTGCACTTGTCATATAGAGTGGTGGAACCTATGCTCGGCGTAAATCCCATATATAATGGCCAGTATAAAATGTTAATTGCACTTGTCATATAGAGTGGTGGAACCTATGCTCGGCGTAAATCCCATATATAATGGCCAGTATAAAATGTTAATTGCACTTGTCATATAGAGTGGTGGAACCTATGCTCGGCGTAAATCCCATATATAATGGCCAGTATAAAATGTTAATTGCACTTGTCATATAGAGTGGTGGAACCTATGCTCGGCGTAAATCCCATATATAATGGCCAGTATAAAATGTTAATTGCACTTGTCATATAGAGTGGTGGAACCTATGCTCGGCGTAAATCCCATATATAATGGCCAGTATAAAATGTTAATTGCACTTGTCATATAGAGTGGTGGAACCTATGCTCGGCGTAAATCCCATATATAATGGCCAGTATAAAATGTTAATTGCACTTGTCATATAGAGTGGTGGAACCTATGCTCGGCGTAAATCCCATATTAATGGCCAGTATAAAATGTTAATTGCACTTGTCATATAGAGTGGTGGAACCTATGCTCGGCGTAAATCCCATATTATGACAGTATAATGTTAATTGCCTTGCATATAGAGTGGTGGAACCTATGCTCGGCGTAAATCCATATATACTAGAGTGGTGGAACCTATGCTCGGCGTATATCCTACATATAGAGTGGTGGAACCTATCTCGGCGTATATCCTACATATAGAGTGGTGGAACCTATGCTCGGCGTAAATCCTACATATAGAGTGGTGGAACCTATGCTCGGCGTATATCCTACATATAGAGTGGTGGAACCTATGCTCGGCGTAAATCCTACATATAGAGTGGTGGAACCTATGCTCGGCGTAAATCCTACATATAGAGTGGTGGAACCTATGCTCGGCGTAAATCCTACATATAGAGTGGTGGAACCTATGCTCGGCGTAAATCCTACATATAGAGTGGTGGAACCTATGCTCGGCGTAAATCCTACATATAGAGTGGTGGAACCTATACTCGGCGTAAATCCTACATATAGAGTGGTGGAACCTATGCTCGGCGTAAATCCTACATATAGAGTGGTGGAACCTATGCTCGGCGTATATCCTACATATAGAGTGGTGGAACCTATGCTCGGCGTATATCCTACATATAGAGTGGTGGAACCTATGCTCGGCGTATATCCTACATATAGAGTGGTGGGACCTATGCTCGGCGTATATCCTACATATAGAGTGGTGGAACCTATGCTCGGCGTAAATCCCACATATAGAATGGTGGGACCTATGCTCGGAGTAAATCCCATATCTAGAGTGGTGGAACCTATGCTCGGAGTAAATCCCACATATAGAGTGGTGGGACCTATGCTCGGCGTATATCCTACATATAGAGTGGTGGAACCTATGCTCGGCGTATATCCTACATATAGAGTGGTGGAACCTATGCTCGGCGTATATCCTACATATAGAGTGGTGGAACCTATGCTCGGCGTATATCCTACATATAGAGTGGTGGAACCTATGCTCGGCGTATATCCTACATATAGAGTGGTGGGACCTATGCTCGGCGTATATCCTACATATAGAGTGGTGGAACCTATGCTCGGCGTAAATCCTACATATAGAGTGGTGGAACCTATGCTCGGCGTAAATCCTACATATAGAGTGGTGGAATCTATGCTCGGCGTAAATCCTACATATAGAGTGGTGGAACCTATGCTCGGCGTAAATCCTACATATAGAGTGGTGGAACCTATGCTCGGCGTAAATCCTACATATAGAGTGGTGGAACCTATGCTCGGAGTAAATCCTACATATAGAGTGGTGGAACCTATGCTCGGCGTAAATCCTACATATAGAGTGGTGGAACCTATGCTCGGCGTAAATCCTACATATAGAGTGGTGGAACCTATGCTCGGCGTAAATCCTACATATAGAGTGGTGGAACCTATGCTCGGCGTAAATCCTACATATAGAGTGGTGGAACCTATGCTCGGCGTAAATCCTACATATAGAGTGGTGGAACCTATGCTCGGCGTAAATCCTACATATAGAGTGGTGGAACCTATGCTCGGCGTAAATCCTACATATAGAGTGGTGGAACCTATGCTCGGCGTATATCCTACATATAGAGTGGTGGAACCTATGCTCGGCGTAAATCCCACATATAGAGTGTGGAACCTATGCTCGGCGTAAATCCTACATATAGAGTGGTGGAACCTATGCTCGGCGTAAATCCTACATATAGAGTGTGGAACCTATGCTCGGCGTAAATCCCACATATAGAGTGGTGGAACCTATGCTCGGCGTAAATCCTACATATAGAGTGGTGGAACCTATGCTCGGCGTAAATCCTACATATAGAGTGGTGGAACCTATGCTCGGCGTAAATCCTACATATAGAGTGGTGGAACCTATGCTCGGCGTAAATCCTACATATAGAGTGGTGGAACCTATGCTCGGCGTAAATCCTACATATAGAGTGGTGGAACCTATGCTCGGCGTAAATCCTACATATAGAGTGGTGGAACCTATGCTCGGCGTAAATCCTACATATGGAGTGGTGGAACCTATGCTCGGCGTAAATCCCATATGTAATGGCCAGTATAAAATGTTAATTGCACTTGTCATATAGAGTGGTGGAACCTATGCTCGGCGTAAATCCCATATATAATGGCCAGTATAAAATGTTAATTGCACTTGTCATATAGAGTGGTGGAACCTATGCTCGGCGTAAATCCCATATATAATGGCCAGTATAAAATGTTAATTGCACTTGTCATATAGAGTGGTGGAACCTATGCTCGGCGTAAATCCCATATATAATGGCCAGTATAAAATGTTAATTGCACTTGTCATATAGAGTGGTGGAACCTATGCTCGGCGTAAATCCCATATATAATGGCCAGTATAAAATGTTAATTGCACTTGTCATATAGAGTGGTGGAACCTATGCTCGGCGTAAATCCCATATATAATGGCCAGTATAAAATGTTAATTGCACTTGTCATATAGAGTGGTGGAACCTATGCTCGGCGTAAATCCCATATATAATGGCCAGTATAAAATGTTAATTGCACTTGTCATATAGAGTGGTGGAACCTATGCTCGGCGTAAATCCCATATATAATGGCCAGTATAAAATGTTAATTGCACTTGTCATATAGAGTGGTGGAACCTATGCTCGGCGTAAATCCCATATGTAATGGCCAGTATAAAATGTTAATTGCACTTGTCATATAGAGTGGTGGAACCTATGCTCGGCGTAAATCCCATATATAATGGCCAGTATAAAATGTTAATTGCACTTGTCATATATAGTGGTGGAATCTATGCTCGGCGTAAATCCCATATATAATGACCAGTGTAAAATGTTAATTGCACTTGCCGTATATTATTATTTTCGTCGTGAAAACAACTTTCAAACCACTCTTGCTGACAGTTTTAGCTTCATCACGTGACCTTGCTGCTCAATACAGCTATCGCAACGGTGTCGGTCAGCACCCGACTATATGCGGAACTGAAGACTTCAGGGCACCTATGCACGGCGTACTTGTTATTTTTTATTTTTTCTTACTGATAGTTTTAGCTTCATCACGTGACCTTGCTGCTCAATACAGCTATCGCAACGGTGTCGGTCAGCACCCGACTATATGCGGAACTGAAGACTTCAGTGCACCTATGCACGGCGTACTTGTTATTTTTTACCACCATAACTTGTTGACTATCTTATTTTGATATAGTAAATCATTGAATAATGTCTGCTGTACCAGTCACGTGACAGTTGCATCAGACTACCGATACACTCAACGGAATGCTATTGAACCATGCTTCAGCTTTGTCAGCGAAATTAGCCTAGAACTATATAAATAGTTTAAATACGGATGAAAATGGAAAATACGCCGAGCATATAGGTTCCACCACTCTATTGCTTTAGCTACATAACAAATAGCAATGTGACACATTATGATACATGTCATTATATGTCACGTGGTGTATACTGCCAACAATGAATGTGTTGTTTTATTATGGAACATACTAAATATTTAGTTTTCAGAAAATCATATACTAGAGGACACTATAAGTGTGTATTTATATGTAAAACAATAACTATATACATATATAGTTTTAAACATATATCGGTTGTGCGACGGTTAATGTTTTATACATGTATATAGAGCAATACAATATTACCAAATCAAATATTTTCGAATATTTTTAGTTGTTCAGTTTGTGTTTTATAATACAGATGTGATATATCTTTGATGGAATCCTTCGTATTTCGTTTTCATGTAATCGTAATCATATAATGTGTAGGTGTGCGTTTTCTATGTCCTCTAGTGTATAATGTAGGTGTGCGTTTTCTATGTCCTCTAGTGTATAATGTAGGTGTGCGTTTTCTATGTCCTCTAGTATATAATGTAGGTGTGCGTTTTCTATGTCCTCTAGTATATAATGTAGGTGTGCGTTTTCTATGTCCTCTAGTATATAATGTAGGTGTGCGTTTTCTATGTCCTCTAGTATATAATGTAGGTGTGCGTTTTCTATGTCCTCTAGTATATAATGTAGGTGTGCGTTTCTATGTCCTCTAGTATATAATGTAGGTGTGCGTTTTCTATGTCCTCTAGTATATAATGTAGGTGTGCGTTTCTATGTCCTCTAGTATATAATGTAGGTGTGCGTTTTCTATGTCCTCTAGTATATAATGTAGGTGTGCGTTTTTGTTTGTATATATGTAGGTGTGCGTTTTCTATGTCCTCTAGTATATAATGTAGGTGTGCGTTTTCTATGTCCTCTAGTATATCATGTAGGTGTGCGTTTTCTATGTCCTCTAGTATATAATGTAGGTGTGCGTTTTCTATGTCCTCTAGTATATATATCTACATGGATGGATGGCCCAACTAGTTCTAACAAATATTTCACATTGTCACACGTCTAGAGTGTTTTTTGTTTTTGCTTAGGTGTGGTGGGCTCAATATCGCTCCAACAGCTTACATGTATGTCATAGTTATGGTGACCCACCAGCTTTCCATTCCTGGACGTATGTCAAGTACGGACTGACGGGCATCATTGTTGAACCCCCAACCTCACACATGCCAGCTGTACAGCGTCCTCACACGAACACTATCTACACCCTCAGCTGGGTTCGAAGCTACGGCTGTGAAGAGCAAGTTATAAGCCATCAGGTTATGAACTACATTGGATGTATAGGCCTCCAAGCTAACATTGAACAAGCCAAATGTAGTTCATAACCCGATGGAAACTATTACCCCTCCCCCGATTGATTACTTAAACCCTTTTAATGGCATAAAGAAACAATACCGCACGTGAAGCAGATTTGCGAATTACCGTGATTAGTTCATCCTTGCAACAGCGTCAACTTTAAATTGTTAGACACGCATGTTTTTGAGAGGAACGCTGAAGAACACTGCGAATGCGCATGCCCGTAACTTTGAGTACGCATGTCAGCTGCATATCATTAGTAAGGACATTTATACGAACAATGCACATACATGTACATTCAGCTACAAGTGTTGATATAACTTGTGACATGACCCGCTTGTCGGGACGGACAGCTACTAGTGTTGATATAATGTGTGGCATGACCCGCTTGTCGGGACGGACAGCTACTAGTGTTGATAGAACTTGTGGCATGACCCACTTGTCGGGACGGACAGCTACTAGTGTTGATATAATGTGTGGCATGACCCGCCTGTCGGGACGGACAGCTACTAGTGTTGATAGAACTTGTGGCATGACCCGCTTGTCGGGACGGACAGCTACTAGTGTTGATATAACTTGTGGCATGACCCGCTTGTCGGGACGGACATTATCTAGCGTTGATAGAACTTGTGGCATGACCCGCTTGTCGGGACGGACAGCTATAAGTGTTGATAGAACTTGTGGCATGACCCGCCTGTCGGGACGGACAGCTACTAGTGTTGAAAGAATGTGTGGCATGACCCGCTTGTCGGGACGGACAGCTACTAGTATTGATATAACCTGTGACATGACCCGCTTGTCGGGACGGAGAGCTACTAGTGTTGATAGAACTTGAGGCATGACCCGCTTGTCGGGATGGACAGCTACTAGTGTTGATAGAACTTGTGGCATGACCCGCTTGTCGGGACGGACATTATCTAGCGTTGATAGAACTTGTGGCATGACCCGCTTGTCGGGACGGACAGTATCTAGCGTTGATAGAACTTGTGGCATGACCCGCTTGTCGGGACGGACAGTTGGTTGTTTGTGGTGGTGTGGGGGCTACTAGTGTTGATAGAACTTGTGGCATGACCCGCCTGTCGGGACGGACAGCTACTAGTGTTGAAAGAATGTGTGGCATGACCCGCTTGTCGGGACGGACAGCTACTAGTATTGATATAACCTGTGGCATGACCCGCTTGTCGGGACGGAGAGCTACTAGTGTTGATAGAACTTGAGGCATGACCCGCTTGTCGGGATGGACAGCTACTAGTGTTGATAGAACTTGTGGCATGACCCGCTTGTCGGGACGGACAGTACTAGCGTTGATAGAACTTGTGGCATGACCCGCTTGTCGGGATGGACAGTACTAGCGTTGATAGAACTTGTGGCATGACCCGCTTGTCGGGACGGACAGCTATAAGTGTTGATAGAACTTGTGGCATGACCCGCCTGTCGGGACGGACAGCTACTAGTGTTGAAAGAATGTGTGGCATGACCCGCTTGTCGGGACGGACAGCTACTAGTATTGATATAACCTGTGACATGACCCGCTTGTCGGGACGGAGAGCTACTAGTGTTGATAGAACTTGAGGCATGACCCGCTTGTCGGGATGGACAGCTACTAGTGTTGATAGAACTTGTGGCATGACCCGCTTGTCGGGACGGACATTATCTAGCGTTGATAGAACTTGTGGCATGACCCGCTTGTCGGGACGGACAGTATCTAGCGTTGATAGAACTTGTGGCATGACCCGCTTGTCGGGACGGACAGTATCCAGCGTTGATAGAACTTGTGGCATGACCCGCTTGTCGGGACGGACAGTATCTAGCGTTGATATAACTTGTGGCATGACCCGCTTGTCGGGATGGACAGCTACTAGTGTTGATAGAACTTGTGGCATGACCCGCCTGTCGGGACGGACAGCTACTAGTGTTGAAAGAATGTGTGGCATGACCCGCTTGTCGGGACGGACAGCTACTAGTGTTGATAGAACCTGTGGCATGACCCGCTTGTCGGGACGGAGAGCTACTAGTGTTGATAGAACTTGTGGCATGACCCGCTTGTCGGGACGGAGAGCTACTAGTGTTGATAGAACTTGTGGCATGACCCGCTTGTCCGGACGGACAGCTACAAGTGTTGATAGAACTTGTGGCATGACCCGCTTGTCGGGATGGACAGCTACTAGTGTTGATAGAACTTGTGGCATGACCCGCTTGTTGGGACGGACAGCTATAAGTGTTGATAGAACTTGTGGCATGACCCGCTTGTCCGGACGGACAGCTACAAGTGTTGATAGAACTTGTGGCATGACCCGCTTGTCGGGACGGAAAGCTACTAGTGTTGATAGAACTTGTGGCATGACCCGCTTGTCGGGACGGACAGCTATAAGTGTTGATATAACTTGTGGCATGACCCGCTTGTCGGGACGGACAGCTACTAGTGTTGATAGAACCTGTGGCATGACCCGCTTGTCGGGACGGACAGCTACTAGTGTTGATAGAACTTGTGGCATGACCCGCTTGTCGGGACGGACAGTAACTAGTATTGATAGAATGTGTGGCATGACCCGCTTGTCGGGACGGACAGCTACTAGTGTTGATAGAACCTGTGGCATGGCCCGCTTGTCGGGACGGACAGCTACTAGTGTTGATAGAACTTGTGGCATGGCCCGCTTGTCGGGACGGACAGTAACTAATATTGATAGAATGTGTGGCATGACCCGCTTGTCGGGACGGACAGCTACTAGTGTTGATAGAACTTGTGGCATGACCCGCTTGTCGGGACGGACAGCTACTATTGTTGATATAACTTGTGGCATGACCCGCTTGTCGGGATGGACAGCTACTAGTGTTGATAGAACCTGTGGCATGACCCGCTTGTCGGGACGGACAGCTACTAGTGTTGATAGAACCTGTGACATGACCCGCTTGTCGGGACGGACAGCTATAAGTGTTGATATAACTTGTGGCATGACCCGCTTGTCGGGACGGACAGCTACTAGTGTTGATAGAACGTGTGGCATGACCCGCTTGTCGGGACGGACAGCTACTAGTGTTGATAGAACTTGTGGCATGACCCGCTTGTCGGGACGGACAGTAACTAGTGTTGATAGAACTTGTGGCATGACCCGCTTGTCGGGACGGACAGTAACTAGTGTTGATAGAACGTGTGGCATGACTGCTAGTCGGGACGGACAGTAACTAGTGTTGATAGAACGTGTGGCATGACCCTCTTGATATTCTTTTTATTGGCATGTTTGTTTTCACAAAACTAAGCTAAACTGAATGAAGAAATACAATATGAATAAATCAAATTGAGATGACGTAATACGTGACGTTCAAAGCGCGATGGCTGAGAACCATAAAACATTTAAAGCGACATTACATTGCAAAAAGCAAATACTACTAATGCTACTACAAATTCGTCCGAATACATTCGAACACTAACATTGAATCAATAAATAGTGTGTTTGTGGATTGAAAGTATGATTTCATTTAACGGTCATCCATGCTCCTGAATTGACGTTTGTTTTGTCAACGGAGACAATACTAAACGCGAGGTAATGTCGTTTAGAGATAATTTAACTAAGAATAGTCTACAAATATATAGGCACATCGTGTTATTCAGGTATATAGTTGTATTACGCATGGATGTTTACATTATTTTGTTATGTCAACAAACCGTGTATACGACGTTTGTTTATTAATTGAAATACTCAGTATTTGAAATAAATATTTGGAAAAAATTATACCATATAATAGGAAAATACATTCTGTAGAAATTTGTGTTTTCACTGATGTAGTGTCGCTTTAAGTATAAACCAATGAGAATATAGTGCGTTAATACACAGCATTCAACCAGTTGACTACCACAATTTATTTCAATGATAAATCTCCATATTTCATTAGAGACATGAAATAAAATAAGAATAGATGAATAGATGGCGCTTCGGCATCCGTCAGTCTTGTCAGACTATGGAGTTAGCTCCCGTTGAGTCTACAGATGAGCACCGTCTGCTGTGGCTGTACAGTCTGCTGCGTGACCTGCAGTGGCGGTTGCAGCCTATGCAAGTGAAGACAGAGTCACTGGAAGACGATGCAGTTGGTAACAGATAGCAATCAGTATATACATCTACTAAAAATTAAATGTAGTGCTACAGGCGGATCTGTAGCCCAGTGGTAACACGCTGGACTGGTAATCCAGTGATTGTAGGTTCGATCCCCCGTCTGACCATAATAAAATTAACAGTCTTTCGGATGGGACGTTAAACCGAGGTCTCGTGTCGGTGCTTTACACCGTGCACGTAAAAGAACCAGAGGAGATTCTGGAATGGGTCTCTGTCTGTATCATTGCACTATCCTCCAAAACTCTAAAATGACTAATCTCTTCAGGAGGCGTCGCTCATATGGGCAACCGGTAGCGACGATAAATAAACGTAAAACACCAATGTAGTTCTCGAAATGTTAACGGGTTTGTGTTTACCAGAATTGTCTTCATTTTCGTACACATTTATGACGTTATATGATTGTATACAGTACCTATCCTCTCGATTAATGCTCTGTTAACACCTAATGCACTTACGTTAGAAAAAGAAAAACTCATTTCAAAACGGAAATCCGACGGAATACGTCTGGCCATTAAATCCAATCGGGAGAAGCATAATTCACTTGTAGAAAATCTGTTATAGAGAACAATGTCTCTGTTGTTTTATGATTTATGATAATTTGCCATTTTCTCATTTTTAAAAGGCATGGAGACACGACATTGAGTAATTGTATGACTTATTATTGTCCAAGTTTGCTTGTGTCTTTCAATTAGAACTGCTCTACAAATTGTCAGGATTAATCGTTCTGAAATATCGAGTACATGTGTGTTTTACGTTTATTTATCGTCGCTACCGGTTGCCCATATGAGCGACGCCTCCTGAAGAGATTAGTCATTTTAGATTTTGGAGGATAGTGCAATGATACAGACGGAGACCCATTCCAGAGTCTCTTCTGGTTCTTTTACGTGCACGGTGTATAGCACCGACATGATACTTCGGTTTAAATAACGTCTCATCCGAAAGACTGTTACTGTTATTAGAGTCAGATGGGGGATCGAACCTGCGATACCTGGATTACCAGTCCAGCGTGGATATCGAGGATAGCATCATGAATACTGTTTAGGTTGTAAAACAACAAATAAATTGCCTATTAAATACATAGTAAAAAGTAAAAACATACAGTCTGTTCATTTATATTTCCAATCTTTCATGTCTTCTGATACCACACTCACTGTGAACCCGTATTCAAATCAGCCTGAAACACACCAAGATTATTCAAAATTTAATGTTTCAAATAACCAGTGCTCACATGTGAACAACGTCACTCTGTTTACACACTGTATTCCTCCGCCAAATAATACAGTATACCAACCTTCAGTTTGCAATGGCCTGCATTCTTATACCACATATTTTCTACACATCATATAGTCTAAAGTCTTCTCAAGTCACATCATTTCTCAAAATACACAAAAAACTATACACTGCCTGTCATGAAAATGCATTTTTACCAAAATGAAAAATTAACTATATTAGTTATTGGGACTACATTCGACCGTGGACCGCGGATGCACTTCTGCCTGTTTACGTATATATAACCTTTATATACTGTACAGCAAACGGAATTAGCAATACCACACGAACAACATTTATCATGTTGTAATCAGCAGCCTTCGTGACCGAGTGGTTAAGGTTGTTGACTTCACACCACTTGCTACATACAACTGTTGGTATCAATCCCACTGATTGCGTCGAATTATTTATGTTGTCGCAAACCTCTCTTTCTTCTTATGTCTATTGTCCGATATAAATGCTCTAATCAGGGTCTATCCTATCGTAGACTCCCTGGAGTTGTCTAGGGGGTTTCTCTACGGTCCTTCAATAATGCTCTAACCAGGGTATATCCTATCGTAGACTCGCTGGCGTTGTCTAGGGGGTTTCTCTACGGTCCTTCAATAATTTATAACTCAACACAGTCTATCATTTTCCTTTGTATAATCTAATTTACAACAATCGCCTTTATTTTATATCTATACATGTATCATATATTCGTGATATCTTGTATCTTATTATTCGCCTCACTATTTCAATGTGTTCATAATAGTTCTATGACGATACTAATTTCCTTCCTTTATCAAACTATTCCAATAGATATATTAGCCAAAACAATCGTTTCTTACAAGGCCTAATTATCTTCCGTTCACGTATTTAATACGACTTTAATATTTAAGAGTTAATACTTCTTTAAATATTAATTTTTCTAACTATCATAGAAACAGTTTATATCTTAAAAGTGAGTTACATCAATTCCTTAATGCCTCCATGGCTGGATAAAAATGCACTAATTTCTTCCTCATTTCTCATTTCTTAAATAGCAGAATTAACATCTATAACAGACATAACGGCGCCAAACATCTGTGATGTTATACAATATTATTACATGTTTCTCTGTCACCAAGAAAGCGGCGATTATCTTACATAGCTGACCACCTGCACTCGGTAGTGACAAAATATAATGTGTTCCCGCGCAAACAGAGAACTGATAATTTAGGCGCGAAAATAATAGCAGACGATTATACATATTACATAAAAATCATAATCTTACATGGTTAACAATGTGTCATATATATAAATAAATAAATGTATTTATATAATACATTTCTATTTATATATGACAATAATTTATTCGTGCAAATATATTGTTTGTTTTTTCTATCTTTTGCACAATGTGTAATCAGCAGCCTTCGTGGCCGAGTGGTTAAGGTTGTTGACTTCACACCACTTGCTACATACAACTGTTGGTATCAATCCCACTGATTGCGTCGAATTATTTCAGTTGTAATCAGCAGCCTTCGTGGCCGAGTTGTTAAGGTTGTTGACTTGTGTGTGTGTTTTACGTTTATTTATCGTCGCTACCGGTTACCCATATGAGCGACGCATCCTGAAGAGACGTCTCCTTTAACAATTATTATTGTACATTTAACCAGATGGCTTGTATTCTATATGAAGTTAGAAAGTTATATTATTACATAATTTGGTAACATATATCTGGGTAACATATACGCTAAGATCGGAATTTATGTTGATTTGGATATTTACTACTTTTGTATGTTACCACAGAGCTATAGTAACGTAAATTACATATATTTGGCAAATAAAGCTGCTTTATTCATAGATACGTCCATCCGGACTTTGCTATGACACTTTAAGACTATAAGAAGCAGAATGTAATTAACAAATTTCTCATAAAAGAAGATATAATGCAAAAATAAGACGTAAAATATGAAAATGGCTGCCATTTTTAAAATGGCCGACACGGCGGCCATTTTGTAAGATATTGAGTAGTTCTCTTTTGTTTGAATATTGTATATGTCCAAGGAGGATTCGTGCCAATGTTCATGCTTTTCCCATTTTTTGCACACTTATTAACAGAATGCTCGTACTACGAGCTGTCCGATTAGCGCTTGTTGTTAGCACGCTCATTTTTCAAAAAATCAACCAAGGTTCTATCAGATTTCAGATACATCATTTACTACTCAGAAATAAGTGGAATGTATGCAATATACTAGAGGACATAGAAAACGCACACTTCGGATAAGTGTGTTTTTACATGAAAAACAATAACTATATAAATACATAGTTTTAAACAATTTGGAATATTTTTAGTTGTTCAGTTTGTGTTTTGTAATAAGTTGTGATATATCTTTGATGGAATCCTTCGTATTTCGTTTTCATGTAATGAAAATCATTTAATGTAGGTGTGAGTTTTCTATGTCCTCTAGTATATAACGTAGGTGTGCGTTTTCTATGTCCTCTAGTATATAATGTAGGTGTGCGTTTTCTATGTCCTTTAGTATATAATGTAGGTGTGCGTTTTCTATGTCCTCTAGTATATAATGTAGGTGTGCGTTTTCTATGTCCTCTAGTATATAATGTAGGTGTGCGTTTTCTATGTCCTCTAGTATATAATACAGGTGTGACTTTTCTATGTCCTCTAGTATATATGCTAAACAATTTCTAAGTATTTCTAATAACCACAATTGATAGCATTAGTGTACACGGTAGAAGATGTTAAAAAAGGAAATGCCATTTTAATAATAAATTATAATATTTGGGTATCAAATCGTAGCAATAAAAGAAGAAGACGACGACGAAGAAGATGAAGAGATTAATATAGAGAGAAGGTATAAACCGATTGCTATGGCAATTACGACAGCATCTGAATTGGAATCCACCATGTGAACATTTTAGAAATCATCCACCTTCTCAGAATCTTTCACTGCGAACACTGCATGTATTGGTGTACAGCAGAGAAAATGACGGTGTTAATTACGAGATCCTTAGAAGTGCACGTGTATTAGGTAATTCTATATTTAAAAGATCAATTGAACGGATTCTTGGCACGTTCTAGTTGTACCTTGTACACTCTGAGAAACAGTCTTCAATCTTCAACTCAGCACAATTTAATGACCAATGTCATCAATCATTTTAAAACTTGTTTGTTGTTACAGAACCAGAACAGTACGTACGTCATACTGCTACCATTACTCAAACTTATATTCAAAGAAGGAAGATTTACAAGTATTTATATGCAGATTGGGCGTTAAACCGAGGTCACGTGTCGGTGCCGTACACCGTGCACGTATAAGAACCAGAAGAGATTCTGGAATGGGTCTCTGTCTGTATCATTGCACTATCCTCCAAAACTCTAAAATGACTAATCTCTTCAGGAGGCGTCGCTCATATGGGCAACCGGTAGCGACGATTACAAAACGTAAAACACACACAGGAGAGTTCGCATTTAGACAAATAGTCTTGTGCAGTAGATTGTCCTGTTGTGTTTCAAGCTTATATAGGTCAACAAGTCATGCATTAAAATAATACGTGTATATATGGGCTTGCTCGTGCCTAATGATTCAATATATGCTCATTACCACACATTGTTAACCTAATGTCATTGGGATAATAGATATACTTGAAAGTGGCCTGCTTCAACGATAAAAGACAGTACACGTTCTCTAGAAGCATATGTGACGTTGTCTGCAGCTAACAGTAGCATAACACGCAATGCATTCAGTTGATGCATGCACTGTATCTTGTACGCACACAATGATTGCGTTTGTAGTCACTTCATAACAATGGAAAAACATTAGCCTAGGTTAGAATACAGGAAAACATTATCAGACTCTTATTGATAATGATTCTTGTCAGTTTGTGGTGTCATCAAATACAGGCATTCCATGAGCAACGTTCCATGTCAGTGTCCGTTTGTTTGTGTGGTCTGGTTTTACACCTTCAGTAACAATATCTTTGGGCTATACCGCCGGCGGGCAGCAAGTTTACCTGACAATACCTTTCCTGGACAGGCTCCAGTTGTTAACCAGTGCACCAACCTCAGTAAGAAACTGCCAACTTTTTCATATAAAGAGACATGATCTGAGCGGGGCTCGAACCAGTGACCATTAGTGGTAAGTGTCTGTATGTACCGGCTAAATCAACATGGGTCACTTGAGCAGCTGTATTTGATTTTCATGTTCGCTGAGTTTGGTATGTTTACTATATGTCATTCTATACCCGTTTTACTGTTAGCTGAATATACACTTCTAGTACATTTATTTCATACAAACTATACAATAACTTATTTATCTGCAGTAATTGGGAGAACGGACTCGAATGTTGATACAATTTGTAGTCAAACTGATGTACATATACATATTATGTTAGTTTATACACATTTATTTTAGCTCGATTGCGAAACAAGATCTTTCAACTTATATTAATCACTCTCGATACCTCATTCCTGATGGAATCCATCGCCACGAAGGTGAGGGAAGAGGAAATGTGGAATTTAAATGCCTTGCCTAAGGGCATAAACCTAACGGCTCCAGCAGGGCTGGAACTCCGGACCTATCGCACCTGAAGCGAACGCGCATCCATTGTGCTATCACGACTTCCACAATATGTTAAATATGTTTATTTTATGCTATTTGAATGAATACAGTGTTCTATCAGTGAGATATAATTCATATCACCACTGCATATCACTCACTGTATTTTGCCGGACTACTTTTTTATTATCTCCCTTCCCAATACACTATTCTTGCACTATTACTCTCCCTTTAAATGCTTAGATAACGTGTTATTTAATTTTCACCGTTTACCTGGCTTCAATGACACTATTTATGTCTCGAAGTTTGTCACTGCAAGTTGTAACTATAAATCCAATAAATGTGTTCATGTATTTTTCCTCGATTCAACTTTAAATTCAAGATGGCGGCATATTTGTGTATCGACCCACGACGTATAGTCGTCAATGTATTCATCCGCGCAGAAACACGGCGGCCAGCTATTTTAATTCTTCATTTTGTGTTTGTTTTTCACCAATTAGCATAAAATAAAAAGAAAATTTGTTTGGTTTGAGTGAACATTTTCATATTTTCTCACTTCCAGCGAGATATATTCCATATTCACTCAAAACAAACAAATATCCTCTATATATACTGCTTCTGCTGAATGTTGTTTTAATTATCTTTATATGTGTGCATGTACAAAACAATTTAGTTTAACTAACACAAACAAAGAACAAATAATTTGTTTAAAATGTTCGCATTGAATGTAGCTTTGACACGAATTTAGGATGTAATACATTTCTGAATGCACCAACTAGTATAGCGATATAAGCAAGTAAGTAAGTAAGTAATTAAATATGTTATTATATATAGTGAATTGTTATATTCATGGTTAAGCGGAATGATTGAAGTTCACTCAGTCAGTATCCCTCTTGCTTGCGGAAGATCGTTGGTTCTACCCGTGTGCCCGTCCATGCCTGAATTACATCTAGGAGAGGCATCAACAATACTACCGGATGTGTGTGCGACGCTATTCCCTAACAAAAATAATCCCGTTCGGTATCAGTTCTGAGAAGAGTTGGAATGTCCGTGCCATGAGTGGGAGAATAGGTTACAGACAATGCACGAGGAACCACCATTCGTATTAATCTAGGCTACCGAAGCTAGTTATATTTGAGCGATGATATTTCTGTGGGGAGTACATGTGTCCATTCTCAGACAGGAGGATATTTCTAAGGGGAGTACACGTGTCCATTCTCAGACAGGAGGATATTTCTGTGGGGAGTACATGTGTCCATTCTCAGACAGGAGGATATTTCTGTGGGGAGTACATGTGTCCATTCTCAGACAGGAGGATATTTCTGTGGGGAGTACATGTGTCCATTCTCAGACAGGAGGATATTTCTGTGGGGAGTACATGTATCCATTCTCAGACAGGAGGATATTTCTGTGGGGAGTACATGTGTCCATTCTCAGACAGGAGGATATTTCTGTGGGGAGTACATATGTCCATTCTCAGACAGGAGGATATTTCTGTTTGGAGTACATGTGTCCATTCTTAGACAGGAGGATATTTCTAAGGGGAGTACATGTGTCCATTCTCAGACAGGAGGATATTTCTGTGGGGAGTATATGTGTCCATTCTCAGACAGGAGGATATTTCTGTGGGGAGTACATGTGTCCATTCTCAGACAGGAGGATATTTCTAAGGGGAGTACATGTGTCCATTCTCAGACAGGAGGATATTTCTAAGGGGAGTACATGTGTCCATTCTCAGACAGGAGGATATTTCTGTGGGGAGTACATGTGTCCATTCTCAGACAGGAGGATATTTCTAAGGGGAGTACATGTGTCCATTCTCAGACAGGAGGATATTTCTAAGGGGAGTACATGTGTCCATTCTCAGACAGGATTATATTTCTGAGGGGAGTACATGTGTCCATTCTCAGACAGGAGGATATTTCTGTGGGGAGTACATGTGTCCATTCTCAGACAGGAGGATATTTCTGTGGGGAGTACATGTGTACATTCTCAGACAGGAGGATATTTTTGAGGGGAGTACATGTGTCCATTCTCAGACAGGAGGATATTTCTGAGGGGAGTACATGTGTCCATCCTTAGACAGGAGGATATTTCTGAGGGGAGTACATGTGTCCATTCTTAGACAGGAGGATATTTCTGAGGGGAGTACATGTGTCCATTCTCAGACAGGATCATATTTCTGTGGGGAGTACATGTGTCCATTCTCAGACAGGAGGATATTTCTATGGGGAGTACATGTGTCCATTCTCAGACAGGAGGATATTTCTAAGGGGAGTACATGTGTCCATTCTCAGACAGGAGGATATTTCTGAGGGGAGTACATGTGTCCATTCTCAGACAGGATCATATTTCTGTGGGGAGTACATGTGTCCATTCTCAGACAGGAGGATATTTCTGAGGGGAGTACATGTGTCCATTCTCAGACAGGAGGATATTTCTGTGGGGAGTACATGTGTCCATTCTCAGACAGGAGGATATTTCTGAGGGGAGTACATGTGTCCATTCTCAGACAGGAGGATATTTCTGTGGGGAGTACATGTGTCCATTCTCAGACAGGAGGATATTTCTGAGGGGAGTACATTGTCTTGGGTTTTTGGGGGTGTCATTCTCAGACAGGAGGATATTTCTGTGGGGAGTACATGTGTCCATTCTCAGACAGGAGGATATTTCTAAGGGGAGTACATGTGTCCATTCTCAGACAGGAGGATATTTCTGTGGGGAGTACATGTGTCCATTCTCAGACAGGAGGATATTTCTGAGGGATATTTCTGTGGGGAGTACATGTGTCCATTCTCAGACAGGAGGATATTTCTGTGGGGAGTACATGTGTCCATTCTCAGACAGGAGGATATTTCTAAGGGGAGTACATGTGTCCATTCTCAGACAGGAGGATATTTCTGTGGGGAGTACATGTGTCCATTCTCAGACAGGAGGATATTTCTGAGGGATATTTCTGTGGGGAGTACATGTGTCCATTCTCAGACAGGAGGATATATCTGAGGGGAGTACATGTGTCCATTCTCAGACAGGAGGATATTTCTAAGGGGAGTACATGTGTCCATTCTCAGACAGGAGGATGTTTCTGAGGGGAGTACATATGTCCATTCTCAGACAGGATCATATTTCTGTGGGGAAATCATGTGTCCATTCTCAGACAGGAGGATATTTCTGTGGGGAGTACATGTGTCCATTCTCAGACAGGAGGATATTTATGAGGGGAGTACATTTGTCCATTCTCAGACAGGAGGATATTTCTGAGGGGAGTACATGTGTCCATTCTCAGACAGGAGGATATTTCTAAGGGGAGTACATGTGTCCATTCTCAGACAGGAGAATATTTCTGTGGGGAGTACATGTGTCCATTCTCAGACAGGAGGATATTTCTGTGGGGAGTACATGTGTCCATTCTCAGACAGGAGGATATTTCTAAGGGGAGTACATGTGTCCATTCTCAGACAGGAGGATATTTCTAAGGGGAGTACATGTGTCCATTCTCAGACAGGAGGATATTTCTGTGGGGAGTACATGTGTCCATTCTTAGACAGGAGGATATTTCTAAGGGGAGTACATGTGTCCATTCTCAGACAGGAGGATATTTCTGTGGGGAGTACATGTGTCCATTCTCAGACAGGAGGATATTTCTAAGGGGAGTACATGTGTCCATTCTCAGACAGGAGGATATTTCTGATGGGAGTATCCGTGTCCATTCTCAGACAGGAGGATATTTCTGAGGGGAGTACATGTGTCCATTCTTAGGCAGGAGGATATTTCTGTGGGGAGTACATGTGTCCATTCTTTGACAGGAGGATATTTCTAAGGGGAGTACATGTGTCCATTCTCAGACAGGAGGATATTTCTGAGGGGAGTACATGTGTCCATTCTTAGACAGGAGGATATTTCTGTGGGGATTACATGTGTCCATTCTTAGACAGGAGGATATTTCTAAGGGGAGTACATGTGTCCATTCTTAGACAGTAGGATATTTCTAAGGGGAGTACATGTGTCCATTCTTAGACAGGAGGATATTTCTGTGGGAATTACATGTGTCCATTCTTAGACAGGAGGATATTTCTCAGATAGGAGGATATTACTCAGATAGGAGGATATTTCTCTGACAGGAGGATATTTCTCAGACAGGAGGATATTTCTTAGAAAGGAGGATATTTCTCTGACAGGAGGATATTTCAGACACAGTTTTGTTTACAAAACATCGTGATTATCTAGACTACGGAAACAATATATTTGTGAGCGGTGTTGCAGGTGTCCGATAGCTATTGTTTCAAATCCCCTTACAATATGCACGTGCATTGCTGAGAAGATATTTTAGCTTGTTATATTACTCATCGTGTGCTGATAGTTTCCTTTGCATTTTCCATTAAAGATTAAAGTGTAGTTATTTGAACACAAATATGATCTTTATTATATTAGTGCTTAGCTTCAACCATCCTCTAGGGTATGTACTGACTTTATATATAGTATGTGTTGTCTAGGATATTATATTGTCTTTCAATACAAAAATGAAGGGTTGGCTGCAAATATTCGAACATTCGCTCAAACATCCGAATATCCGAATACTGTTCCAGTTTTCGAATATTCGGAAACAAATATTATATTGTCCTCAAAAATGTCACCGCTCAGTCACACGTTTGGAAATGCTTGAATCGCTCTGAGAATAAGAAAACTGCTAGGTGTAATCTATGCAAATTGGATCTAAGATATTCGGGTACAATATCAATATGAATAATCATTTGAAGAAGATGACATTTACGCGTAAAACAGAAATTAGGTTAGTTTGGTAGTGATTTTGAGTTTTTCGATAGAATTCTATCGAATATTCGAATAACTTCCCGACCGACTATTCAAATACTATAATCGCTATTTGTTGACACCGCTAAAAAAGTATATAAATTTGGAAACTTTACGAACAGAGAATCATGTTGTAAGAGCGCATTCGATTATATAGTCTTCTTAAAGTTGCTATCAAATGTCAAACCCGTACTAACGTGTGACTATTTGTCTATAGTTTGTTCATATTTGGTTGCAAAATTGCATTCATCATATGTTATTTAGCGTAGATAAAATATTTTGGATTGGCCCTGGCTAATTTGTTGAACGCCCCTCGCTATGCAGTTTGTGTGGGATATTTTTAGACGCTACAGCGCCCCCTAGCGGAAGCGTCCCCTCGAGCAGGATGCCATTTTGATGCAGGAGGAAAACCTGCTTTAATTTGCAGTGACTGTTTTCGTCAAATTTTATCTTCGTTTGCGTTCTCAGATAAGTATGCGTTATTGCATTTGATTGTCTCGGATGTATAAAGAACTGTCTGATTAGCGCAGTGGTTAGCGCGCTCGCTTCTCACCAATGTAACCCATGTTTGATCCTCGGACCGGAATGTATGTGAGATGGTACGATGGTCGCCAGATCGGACAGGTGAGTTTTCTTCGGGTACTGCGGTTTCCTCCCACACAAATGACCACATTTACGCTTTCATCCGCGCCAACGAGAGTGATTAATATAAGATGTTAGAACTTGCTTCGCAATCGTTGTAAAATAAATTGGTAGTCTCTACTGTTTGTAGTTTAAGAGAACATATAATTGTACATATACAGTAGTATGTGAACGACCTATTCCTTAAAACAATGTTTCATGAACATAAATATTGCATATGACAAGCTACTAGGTTCAATAACGGAAGAAGTTCATCATAATTGTGTCATATACAACGGCAATTCCACAGAATAGTATCTTAGCTATCATTCATTGTATTTAATTAAACTAGTTATTAATGATGCATGCTCCAGCCTCGTGATCAACATCCATATCGCTCAGTGACTTATGTTGAACATAGATCATCATCTCTCAGTCATGTATCCATCCATCATGCGTAATGCTGATGAACACTTTGATTTATACGTCCCTTTCAGTACATATTCTACTCTAAAACTTATTTTTTATTAGATGTTAGGATAAATAGAATATTATGTTACTTAAGGAATGAATCGCGGGTTAATAGTTTCCATCGGGGTATGAACTACATTGGGCGTGATTAAAGTGTGTGAAGGCCGAACCAATGTAGACACGCCCAATGTAGTTCATACCCCGATGGAAACTATTAATTATTATGCGCGTTCGCTTCAGGTGCGAAAGGTCCGGAGTTCGAACCCCGCTGGAGCCGTTACGATTGTGCCTTTAGGCAATTCCACATTGCCTCTTCTCTCTCCTTCATGGCGATTGATTCCATCAGGAATGAGGTCTCGAGAGTGATTAATATAAGTTATAAGAACTTGTTTCGTAATCGAGCTAAAATAAATTTGTATTAACTAAACTATTAAACCCCGATTCAATACTTGTATTTACATTAATTATTCCTTTCAATGACTCAGAGGAACATTAGCACACTTTGTATTTTAAATGTTTGAGTCCAGATTTGTAACTTACCGTGTGCCGGAACATGTAAATAGATCACCCTTGGAACAGTGTAAAATGTAAGACACGCCTTGTCTCGCGACGAACACTGCATAACACTGCGACTGCGCATGCCCATAGCGTCGAGGGCGCATGTCAGCTGCATATCATTAGTCGATAACCCTCATGCGAAAATGTATTCAATCAGGGCATATCGAAGGAAATGCAATAAAATTATTGTCTTATAAATTTTATATTATTAGGCTAGTCTCATACATAGCATCACTCCAACTCGCCTAATAAATTCAATTTTTATGACACTAACCTAATATTCTCTATTTCTGTTTCTTCTTAGGGGTTGACACGCCAGGGCGGATTTAGACCACATATGGATAAGAGGAAAGTAATATGAATACATGTATATGGTTATTAGGTCAAGGACGCTCCTATGTCCAATTCCAAAATAGATGTAGCATTGTAGATGAGTTTGTACATAGATGTTCGCAATCAATTTGGTAAATCAATAACGATGCGATTGCAAGTGGTAAGATAGGAGTAGGAAACGTAAGTCTGACTGGGTTGGTATGTATTTCTGCAGTGGCGGGTTAAGAGGAGGGCTGACTGTGCTGAAGCCAGGGGCCCCCGATATTTAGGGGCCCCCAAATTAGTACTTTTAAATCTGTAATTAATTGAATAAAATTTAACGAAATTCTTTTAAAATGATTACATAAATAGATGGAACTTAGAAGATATCCTGAGCTTTCCAATGATGAATGACTTTAATAATATTTTGTGTTTAGTCGATACCAGCAATAACGTATAGCATGCACTGTTCCCTGAGTTTAATATATATAGTCCTGCAATACGCGTCGACAGGTGAAATCCCTTCTTACCAACCAATGCGATAGCGGAAAGCCGTAATTTCGATGAATTTCGGCCAGGCTGGGGTAATGTGAGAAAGGTGTATTCAATAGAATGTTCTTGTTTGCTTAATCCGCCCCTGTATTTCTATGTTTCTCTAATTTATTGTGTACACGTATAGTAGCAGTGACCATGTCCATTATGTCAGAGGCAGCAACGCCAGCGAGATCATGGCAACGACGTAGCCCTCTTGACGGTACGGATATCCATTATGTCAGAGGCAGCAATGCTACCGAGGTCATGGCAACGACGTAGCTCTTGACGGTATGGATATCCTTTATGTCAA
This sequence comes from Archivesica marissinica, assembly GCA_014843695.1. Lineage (NCBI taxonomy): Eukaryota > Metazoa > Mollusca > Bivalvia > Venerida > Vesicomyidae > Archivesica > Archivesica marissinica. Next base: position 15,706,720 of record CM026398.1, read on the forward strand.
AGGCAGCAACGCCAGCGATGTCATGGCAACGACGTAGCCCTCTTGACGGTACGGATATCCATTATGTCAGAGGCAGAAACGCCATCGAGGTCATGGCAAAGACGTAGCCCTCTTGACGGTACGCATATCCATTATGTCAGAGGCAGCAACGCCAGCGAGATCATGGCAACGACGTAGCCCTCTTGACATCCATTATGGCAGAGGCTGCAACGCCATCGAGGTCATGGCAACGAGTAGCCCTCTTGACGGTACGGATATCCATTATGTCAGAGGCAGCAACGCCACCGAGGTCATGGCAACGACGTAGCTCTTGACGATATGGATATCCTTTATGTCAAAGGCAGCAACGCAAGCGAGGTCATGGCAACGACGTAGCCCTCTTGACGGTACGGATATCTATTATGTCAGAGGCAGTGACGCCAGCGAGGTCATGGCAACGGCGTAGCCCTCTTGGCGGTATGGATATCCAGTATGTCATAGGCAGTAACGCCAGCGAGGTCATGGCAACGGCGTAGCCCTCTTGACGGTATGGATATCCATTACATAAAAAAGTACGTGACTTGTAAATACTTCAGACTAACTGATGTGTAGATATTATGTGATATTAATTACTACTGGTACTTACAAACTCAAGGTAGGATAGCCACTGTCACACTCACCGAGATGAAATATTTATTTTGTTATACCGAACAATCGGATGTTCTGGCGTTATGTTGTTGGTAATCCTAACATTTTCGCAGATGAGATTTGACAGCAACCTTGACTTTAATGTGTAATCTTTAACAAAAACCGCTACTGTACCCTACATTATTTAAAACACGATACAGCTAAACAGTGTACGAACTATGTTGACTGATGAAAAAATTATCGATAGTCTATTAAACGGAGTCTATTCGGAGGGGAGTATTACGGGCGTAGCGGGAGCCTCGTAGTTAGGGATCGACCCAATCACTGGACCGGCTCGTTTCTGTGATACACTTCTTGGAAGTAGATTTTAGTTTGGTGTGTTCCATCTGTAACGAGGTATCAATAGCATTATCTATTTTAATTCTTAACCTTTATTCTTTTATGTACTTTTCTTAATATTTTTGATAAACATTTTACATTATTTTATTTTTATTCCTACCTTAATGTTCACTATTGCAATGTATGTTGTAAAAATGTCTTACTATGCTAAATTAATGTTAAGCACTTTTGAACGTTATTATTTCTGTATGGAAATAGTGGTATCTGGTATAATACTAATAATATTTACATTTTTCTGTGTTACCGAACAATTTTTCAGCAAAACATTCTTCGAGACTATATGAAAACAAGATGGCGGCATAAGAAATAAAATCACATTGAAATTAAACGGTAAAGTCCGAGTAGCGTGATTTTGTTCCGAATGAGGATATTCAGAGGTGAGACATTGCCATGAGACATTGAAAAATGTCGCCCACTCGGGAATGGCAACCTTTGCGGTATAACAAACAGTAATATTTGACGGAAGACTACTTTGAGTAAACATAGTGAGGTCATTCACAGGTAAACGGTGTCGCTGCAAGGCACATATCATTGTATACTGTTTTATTTGAATATATCAAAACAGTGGATTGACGAGTAATCTGTTGTATGGGTATTCTCTTGTGTTCGAGCTCTTTCGTGTGGTGATGGGCGGATCACTGTACCGGCCCAATCACTGTACTGGCCACATCACGGTTGTCATTCTTACGGCGGTGTTTGGGTCTATTGTTCATATTGCCACTTTTATCGCTAATCCAATCACTCACTTATATACTGTAATTGTGTAGATATTATGATATAATATGTTCTTATCCAATTATTAGAATCCTGTACTACTGTACAGTATTACTAGACGGATCTGTAGACCAGTGGTAACACGCTGGACTGGTAATCCAGGGATCGCAGGTTCGATCCCCGTCTGACCCTAATACAATTAACAGTATTTCAGATGGGACATTAAACCGAGGTCTCGTGTCGGTGCTGTATACCGTGCACGTAAAAGAACGAGAGGAGACTCTGCAATGGCTCTCTCTCTCTCTCTCTCTGTATCATTGCACTATCCTCCAAATATCTAAAATGACTAATCTCTTTAGGAGGCGTCGCTCATATGGGCAACCGGTAGTGACGATAAATAAATGTAAAACACACACACTAGCATCCTAGTTATATCTATATATGTATATATTATTATTTATATTTCAATATATTATTGTCATGTGTAAATGTTTAAAATTGCATCTGTAATTGTGAATCGCACTAGAAAAATAATTGTTAATTTTTGCGCTATATAAATGCTATGTATTGTGTATTTTTATTTTGTATGTAGTATCAATGGAAATGCTAGAAATGCTGGAAATACAAATGAAAACACTGCATGCTTTTACTTTCTACAACTTATTTATTATGTAATGTGTTTCCGCGTATATAGTAAAAATAGAGCAATTCCATCAGCGTGCCATTATAGCACACAGCGTGGTGCTGAGCAAAACAACTAAAAACCATTATATTATAATGACAAATCTGGAGAAAAGCCGGACTATTATAAATATGAAATGAAATGTTCAAATGTCTACATGAATTTAGAGATACATGGTACAGCCGGACTATTATAAATATGAAATGTTCAAATGTCTACATGAATTTAAAGATACATGGTACAACATGCGAGGTATAAGTTGGTATAGCCTGGGAACAGGCGTCGATATATATTTGCCTGGTCAGTCAAATAACTATATTTTAACACTAATACTATTATATTAATTGGGCCGTATTGAGCTTCTGGTCATATCAACATTTTGCCAGAAGTTAAAAAGAGAAAAATCGACAGACTGGAACCCAGGCTAAGGTTGGTGCAGAGTGACTAATTGCTATATACTACTAGTATACTCACACGAAAAAGAAATTGTGCACTTGGTTAGAGGGGAAATGTTATACTTATAGTCACACGTAAAACAGTGTTCTGATAATTATCAAATTTCAATTAAAAGTAAAACATCGTGTAGCCAATATATTTTTACACATTTTGATACCAATTTTGCTTCCATAGATCTATATAAGTATAAAATTCTCCCTCTAACCAAGCCACGTGCACACTTTCTTTTTCGTGTGAGTATATGTTAGAATACTAAACTACTAGGTTCAACCTATGACCATTTTGTTTCTAATTGCTTTAGACGCCAGTTTGGAGTTAAGAGATTAAAGCAGCATGACATCGTAATAAAGGATGTTTTGTGTAAAATATAAATACTAATGTGTGTGTGTTTACAAAAATTGAAATAGTCGCCCAGAAACGATAAAATTCCAATAAATAAAAAGCGTCGTATACGCGAATTTGTTTATCAACACCAAAATATAAACACGCACTGTTTATCCATTTTGCTTCTAATTGCTTTAGACGTCAGTTTGTAGTTAAGAGATTAAATATTGAAGGCAATACACATGTAGTATACATTACTTTAAGAACAAATGAACGTCTTATTCAATATGGTGCTAAGATCAAATTCAAGCAATCCAACATTAACCTGGCTTTGCTGGTCATAAATGTTCGCTTTCCTAAATAAAACAGACGGATCTGTAGCCCAGTAGTTAACACGCTGGACTGGTAATCCAGGGATCGCAGGTTCGATCCCCCGTCTGACCCTAATAAAAGTAACAGTCTTTCAGATAGGACATTAAACCGAGTTCTCGTGTCGGTGCTTTACATCGTGTACGTAAAATAACCAGAGGAGATTCTAGAATGGGTCTCTGTCTGTATCATTGCACTATCCTCCACAAATCTAAAATGAGTAATCTCTTCAGGAGGCGTCGCTCATATGGGCAACCGGTAGCGACGATACATAAACGTAAAAAACACATTACCGAAGCCCCACACACTATTTGTTTGAGTGTGGGACTACAGCAGGGGGATTCAGTTTGATTGTGGTTCAACATATCTCAGAAAGTTTCCTTGCCTAGTTGGGAAGATCAATGTGGATATACAGGTCAGACTCATTTCTCCATTTACATATTACGAAATCGGACCATTTATATCAAATACTTCCTACACATAATCACGATTGCTATTAATAACTAAAACATACTAATAATAAACGTGAGACAAGTATACATTGCACACAGATTCTGTTACTAATCGAAATGGTGGTTACATTTCGCATATACTGTCTGTGGAAGTCGTGATAGCGCAGTGGTAGCGCGTTCGCTTCAGGGGCGAAAATCCTGGAGTTCGAGCCCCGCTGGAAGCGTTACGAGTGTGCCCTAAGGCAAGGCATTTAAATTCCACGTTGCCTCTTCTCTTACCATCGTGGCGATGGATTCCATCAGGAATGAGGTCACGAGAGTGATTGATATCAGTTGTAAGAACTTGTTTCGCAATCGAGGATAAATAAACGTAAAACACTCACACACTCAGAAGAACTATTCAGCATCTTAGAAGCCATCGCGCTTTCATTACTGCTTTCTTGGAATTCAACATCCATGCATTGAACATTTGCTTTCGTCGCTATTTAAGCATTGCATTCCCCGATTCTAAGAAACAATTATTAAAAGTAATAACCGCTATCATTTGTAATCAGGTATCCATACTCAGAACCGTTAACATGTCTGCATATTAACATCGATGTTGTAATTATGACGACTGTACGATTGGTAGGCGTATATATAAATATAATAAAAAGCGTTGCTCTATTTTAAAATTAGGTGCGTAATGCTAACATTTCAAAAATTATGTGTCTGCGATTTTCAAATCGAGTAAATCCGAAAATCAAGTATGACACACAATTAAAAACAACTGACATGGATTTTATTAGATCAATAAATTAATCAGAAAATTACATTATTCCCTAATTCGCTCCGCTCAAACGTAAATAAATCATTTATCCCATAATCAAGTAATTCTAGGGGGGAAAGAATCACAAACAAGATTTTAGGATGAGCCATTTGCATTACCATGTTAATCATTTATTAATATATACATGTATAAACATTCTCTTCAATTTTAAACCTGCGACCATAAAAATAACTCTGTGCGAATATGGATGCTTAAAAACCTCACAACATAAATAAAATCAGTGTGTGATGTAAAGTACACCATACTCTGTGTAAAAAGTATACATCTCGATATAAGACAGCCACGTAAATACGAAACTGTAGTGCCGGCTGCCCCAACCCACTCCCCTAATTATATTATATATAATATAATCTCCTCATCTTTTTCTATTATTTCTTTTTTGTGGAGGAGGAGGAGGAGGAGGAGGAGGAGGAGGGGGGTAGAAAGAAACCATGCAAATATCCAGTGTGAAAAGGCCTTCTTTGCTGCCCCGTGACTTTCCCAACGAGCAGTATAACAATAAATGGTATCATAAATTAAGAGGCTAAAAACTGTTAACATCTATTATATCATTTTGTTTTCGGCTCAAATCGGTACCGCAACGTAGATTAAACCTAATATAACATGTCTGAACTAACAGTCTTAGAACTTAAATCACATACATTGTAATTGAGAGTAGCTAGGTGACAAAGTAAAAACATAAAGCTAAAGTCCGAAATTAATTGTCTAAGCCGCAATTTATGTAGATGCCATTTCTCTGACGATTCGTCTCTTTGTAATCAATCACTGGATATAAACACTTGGATAATCCTGGTAAAGGGCGTCGAACCTGTCGATAAATAAATTCCGATTTTAATAGAATTACCAGGTACCCCAAGATCTGCAACGATCAATACCCTCCACTTGCTGCCATTGCAAACAGAATATTTTCATCAAAAACAGAACCTTAATCTTTCGAGACTGACGTATTCAATTCAGGGTGGGTGGGCGGGGGCCAATAAACTGACGTGTATAGTGTAATGCAAACGACTTCGAATGGAGATAACTATCTACATTCCACTATTTATACTAACCGAAAATGCACGAAATAATCGTGCATATAAACACAACACTTGATTACACACCATTACCCGAATTACTGTAAAGCTAGGATAAATATATTTTGTACAAGTTGATTTATCAAAGTAGGTAATTTTGTCTAAAAATAGTAATATTACTGGCAAAAAGTGCAGATCCTGATGAGACGGCTCATCTGGATCTATACTTTTTGTAAGCCTATTTATAGGTATGTGGTGTTGAAAGGGTTAAGTGATACCGGCAATGATAACCATGGCAACGATAAATAAGCGATTAATGAACAATTATTAGCTATTCTGCTTGTGTCATTCTATGAGACTGGAGTATTCATCGTCAGACAAGCGATTAGCGACCACGGTATTGTGTGCAACTAAACTCGTCCATGTGTTCCTACATGACAAGCACATTCACCCACTTATTGATGTAATTAGGTCGCAATGTAAATCTACTGTTATATCTATAAACAATGGAAATACTGGAAATGCAAATGACAGGACTCTACTATGAGCTATAACATAGAGCGGATAATACAGCTGATTTAGTGGTTTCGTACATGTAATTTAGGGCTTCATTCCTGTTGCCAGACATACCCAATGATTATGTTCCATCTTCAAACCCTCATGTCCTACGCATAGCATGATTTATTATATATTTTATATTAATATACCATTCACTTAGTGGAATTCAATTAATATGCTCGTGACACCGTTCATTGTTATCGTTTTCTAGCGCCAGCAAAGTACAGTGGATGGTGATCGCTGATTGGGCTATGCAAGCATGAACTGAGAGCTGCTTACAACATGTACGTGACAAAGTTCATATATTGAGCCTATCGCAGACATGTTTGACGGATTTGACAACTACGGGCTGGTTACGGTCGTTGACATCAGATCACTTGTGCCCCACATCTAACCTGGGAACAGGTGTCGATATATTTTGCCTGGTCAGTCAAATTAATATATTTTAACACCGATACTATTAATTGGGCTGTATTGAGTTTCTGAACATATCAACGCCTGGGGAAACTGGAGGGGTTTCCCGTGAAATTATTAATCCTATTAATAGGCCTATTAGCATGTGACTTAAGTAATGACGAACTTGAATCGAAAGCGAGGCACTACAATGCTGATACAACTTTATAATTGGCCGCCATTTTATGGGTCAACGGAACGATAAGTAGTTCTAAAAAGTACCATGTGCGTCTGATTTGACATATTTACTCAATATTTAAGTCGTCCTTAGTTCAATTACGCCGAATCGACCAATTACCATCTAAATGTAATATTTAAAATCCGCCATCTCGTCGATATAGCACAGAAACGGGACAGTATATGTAAATGAGTTTATGGGAACATTAGTGTATATTCGGAAATGATCGTGTATAATCGTACCTGTTCGGCGATTTCCGATAGAATTCCGTTTCTATATTTAGCAATATTATCTTGTAGAGAAGAGTTGTCGTTCTTCAAATCTACATCCTCAAAAAAGTGGGTGTAAGTAGATTACGATCGGAAATTCAGTTTCCCCAGGCTGTCATTTGGCTAGAAGTTAAAAAGTAAAAACTGGAACCCAAGCTACCCCACATCGCTAATTGTTCGAATTCCACTTGGAGTTGTCGTATATTTTCACTGGAGAAAGTTATCCAGCTGGCTTGCGTAAGTTCGGGTGTCCGTTCGTTCCTTAAATGCTGCTCGGATGGGTGTCCGGGGTGTTCCTACGTCAATAATAGTTGGATAGTTGCTATACGAACTAAGGTAAAAGATGACCAACGGTATTGGCGCGATCTTAAAACTAGAATGCAAACAAATAACACAAATTAATAGAGTGTACTATTCGTCCAACACGATATGTGAAATATGTATATACATGTAAACAGAAAACCAATAAAATAAACACGATATAGGTGATCCAGGTAGTTGGTATCGACCAGGTATAATGAGATACAATCACTTAGTCAACATAAAAGCGTGTTTCATTATACCTTAGTGTTATGGTATCGTCCTCAATATCGTGTTGCATTTATAATCAGACTTGATCAACTATTGACAAAATAAGTATCGGATAGAATGCTACTAACATTTTCAACTATATTGACACCAAAAACAAACTGCACTGTGTGTGTTTTACGTTTATTTATTGTCGCTACCGGTTTCCCATATGAGTGACAATACAGATATAGACCCATTCCAGCACGACACGAGACCTCGGTTTAAAGTCCCATCTGAAAGGCTGATAATTGTATTAGCGTCAGACGGGGGATCAAACCTGCGATCCCTGGATTACCAGTCTAGCGTATTAACAGATCCATCTGTATAAAAACTGTGCGCTTGTCTTAGATGTAAAATTTATATCATTTCAGAAAAAATATATACACGCGCTTAGAGCGACATTGCATCGCAAAAAGCAAATAAAATGCATTTTTCAAATATAACTGCGCTGCTACTACAAATTCTTCCGAATACATTCGAACACTAACATTGAATCAATAAACATTGTATTTGTGGTCTACAAACTTTCCAGGCTCCTGAATTGACATTTGTTTGTCATTGGAGTCAATACAAAACGCGAGATAATGTCGTTTAAAGATAATTGAACTAAGACTAGTCTACAAATAAATATACATAGGCACACATGTGAGATATAACGGTAAATCTGTACCATAAATAGTGTTATAGACACACGAGTTGTATTACGCATGAATGTCGACCTATTTATATTATTTTGTTACGTCAACAAATCGCGTATACGACGTTTGCTTATTAGTTGAAATACTCAGTATTTGAGGCAAATATTTGGAAAAAATTATACCATATAATATGAAAATACATTCTGTAGAAATTTGCGTTTTCACTGATGTAGTGTCGCTTTAAATATTGGGTAACTTAGTGCAATGTCTGAAAGGATAATTTTCTTCCCTCCTTATGGTAAAATCCATAATTCTAAAATTTGCAACGAAAAAGTAACGCTAAATATAAAAGTGCACAGTTTTTTATGGTTTCAGTATATATGGTGCGAAGATGTCATTCGAGTGTTGTTTATTGACACACAAAGACTGACCGCAATCTTACAAAAACTCATGTGTCTGGATTAAGGAATTGTGAATTTCTAAGTGCATAAGCTGTGAAATGTTATATTTCGATATATTATTACAAATAATAACAGAATGCGAATGCGCATGCTAGCTACTTCGAGTTTATCACTCTTCCCGAACTCCCTTGAGCCGTCACTTAGGACCCACTGACATGTTCGACAAAATAATCCTTCGCTCCGACAAACTAAATTGGAATTCAGGTTATATGCATCTTAATCATATGCCAGACAAATTCTGGTAAAGTTTGTGTGTTTTACGTTTATTTATCGTCGCTAACGTTTGCCCATACGAGCGACGCCTCCTGAAGAGATTAGTCATTTTAGATTTTTTGGAGGATAGTGCAATGATACAGACAGAGACCCATTCCAGAGTCTCCGCTGGTTCTTTTACGTGCACGGTGTAAAGCACCGACACGAGACCTCGGTTGAAGGACTGTTAATTTGATTAGGGTCAGACGAGGGATCGAACCTGCGATCCCTGGATTACCAGTCCAGCGTGTTACCACTGGACTACAGATCCCTCTGGTAAAGTTTCTCGCAGACTGGTATGTATACCTCTATCATTATGGTCCAAGAAAGACAAATCATACTGTCTTCAAAGAACATATTATCCCAATAAGATGACGTGGATCAATGTGGCGTGGTTCAGGAGATGTGTGAGGTTAGTTGTGTTGATGGAGATATATAATAGGATGTATTTATATACATTTATTTTAGCTCGATTGCGAAACAAGTTCTTTCAACTTATATTAATCACTCTCGAAACATCATTCCTGATGGAACCCATCGCCACGAGGGAGAGAGAAGAGGCAACGTGGAATTTAATTTAAATGCTTTGCCTAAGGGCACAATCGTAACGGCTCCAGCGGGGCTCGAACTCCGGACCTTTCGCATCCACTGTGCTATCACGACTTCCACTAGGATATGATTGTGGGGTGAATAGAGGTAATATTAGAGGTTAGATTAGAGGTGAGTTGAAGTGAGATGTGAAATGACGTGTGAGAATATGGATATAGTACTATATGTGGGGTGAGGCAAGATGATATATGACGTCAGAAGGTGTATGAGGCGAGATGAACTATGAGGTGAGATTATGTGAGATGCAATAAGGTTGTGTCTATTTTGAGATGTAATTACGTGCGTGTTGAGGTGAGTTCACATGAGAGGAAATCTATGCATTGACATACAGTCATATCTGTGTTAGTAGCCATCTCTATTAAGCAGCAACTGGTATTAAGCAGCCCAGTCTACATATTCCCAATATGTTGTTTTATTATAAATTCTATCTCTATTAAGCAGCCACCTGTGCTAAGCAGCCACATTCTGTGGTTCCCTTGCCTGGCTGCTTAAGACAGGTTTGATTGTAGTTTTAAGTGCGTATGTTACGCTTATTTATCGTCGCTACCGGTTGCCCATATGAGCGACGCCTCCTGAAGAGATTAGTCATTTTAGATTTGTGGAGGATAATGCAATGATACAGACAGAGACCCATTCCAGAGTCTCCGCTGGTTCTTTTACGTGCACGGTGTAAAGCACCGACACGAGACCTCGGTTTAACGTCCCATCTGAAAGACTGTTAATTTTAATATGGTCAGACGAGGGATCGAACCTGCGATCCCTGGATTACCAGTCCAGCGTGTTACCCACTGGACTACAGATCAATCGGCGTCCTCCCTTGAATGGCCACACACACACACGCTTTCTTCCGCGGAATCCAGCGAGAATAATTAATATAGGTTGTGAAAGTTCGCTCGCAAATCACTGTAATATAAATAAAGTTGACATGTGTTCATAGGCTCGTGTTGTATCTGGAGAGTATACTTCCGTTTGATACAGCGTGTTTATTCTCCCATCAAGTTATCACAGAACTATAAATCCCATCTCTCTGGTAAATACCATTTTAGATTTCCTTTCCTACAAAGATATTAAGCAATATATTTATGTCAGTTTTTTTGTCTCGAGACAAAGATATCTGATCGTCCTGCTGGCAATTCTATCATGCATTATTTTGTTAAAATTTGATATTGTCTTCGTTGGTGTTTTACTTTTATTTATCGTTGCTACCGGTTGCCCATATGAGCGACGCCTCCTGAAGAGATTAGTCATTTTATTTTTTTGGAGGATAGTGCAATGATACAGACAGACGCCCATTCCAGAGTTTCCGCTGGTTCTTTTACGTGTACGGTGTAAAGCACCGACACGAGACCTCGGTTTAATGTCCCATCTGAAAGACTGTTAATTTTATTAGGGTTAGACGAGGGATCGAACCTGCGATCCCTGGTAGTTTTAAGTGAGTTGATAAATGGCGTTATATACCATAATATTTGACTCAGAGCTGATTCATTAGTACATACATACACAAGTTATATAGATCTGCCCGACCGTATACAACACACACATCTGTGTCGGGTTTGCCGTCCATTTCTAAGCTAGTGACGGTCGATACCAGGTTAGCGTTTATTACAGGCTCAGATGTTATAAAATCCCTCTCCAATCTCAGACTCGTTCTCACGCTTCTGATAGGTTCAGTCGACAATAAAGCTCAGAATCAACCAATCAAATTGAGCGTAAGTTTGAGATCTGAGAATATTTATAATGGTTTATAATCTTGGACCCTGTCCTATTATATAGAGATGTTGTTTTTCATTGGAGCCACCTGGCTTGGCAGCTTACATTGATTGGCCGTTCATTCTATGTGACCCATGAAATAGGTTGATCCCGACATGCAAAGAAAGTAGTATTCATTGGAGCTTCCTTGGTCCTCCGTGGCGGAGTTGTTACGGTCACATGCCCAACACAGCTGTAGGTTCGACTCCCAGCGGAATTATTTCCTGTGAGGAAGCTATCAGGTTGAACCTGCGATCCCTGGATTACCAGTTTTACCTATTCGATCGTTTTCGGCTTATATCCCTTACTTGGTACTTACTTGGTACCACCAAAGTATTGGACCATATAAATATACATCATCATAAGCCAGTAATGTCACAACGTGTATCGAATTCGAGCACAGTGGTGTATCGCGATAAATGAGGTTGACTCCATTACGGTAGCCAGAGGCATAGTTCAACCTAGGGAATCTAGGCGGGTCCGGGGGCATGTTCCCCCTCACTGCTGGGGCATAGAAGCGATTTCCTGCGTTTTCTGATTTATTGAGTTTAGACGTATAATAATGTACTGACCTTTCAGCTCTCTAGCAGTCAAAATGTTATACAGCATAAGTGTTATTTTTTGCATTTTATTTATTTCATTTTTTTTGTTTTGAACATTTTAACCGAAGCAACTGCCTCGGTGTGCCTCAGTATGGCTACGGGCATGGACGGTTTATGTAAATCGCTTGTAATTCTATTGAGATGCAAAAGTTTGATAAAATGTGCATATTTATGGATATAACTCTACATTCAGACACAGTACATTAACGAGAATCATGAATCCTCGATCAACTTAGATCGCGAAGATTAGCGAACTATAAAATATCGTGAATAAATTGTTGGCTACAGTTTACATATACAACACATACAAACATGCACGTCATATGGCTCAGTCCCATACTATTGTAGGAAACACATCACCCAAATACTCACTCTCCTCTCGGCGTATCATCAGTTTATAGGCGTCACGTAGCAGGGATCTGCAGTTCAAATAAAACACGTATCTAGTATCATCAATTACCGAGGGAAGAACGTGCTCTGGATAGCGTTGTCATGTTATATCCTTGCTGATAAAATTAAAGCAATGTCTCATTACATTATAACTCCTGAATCTTGCGGTAGAAGACATTCCACCTTGATCTCGAGACGGACGGACGGATGGATTTACAAATCGGACTAATATTATATATAGTAGAGTACTTAATAGTACTTCAAGTCAAACTATGTAATGTTCTCAACAGCTTGTATATTAGGAGGATGTGTTTGTCGAATTTTGACGTATGACATAGTTTAGGTAATGTATATAAGCTATATTTCTGCAATAATGGCCATGTGTCTGGCCAGTACGGATATGAGCAAGTAATGCAATTCTTAATAGCATAATAACCTAGACATTAAATGGCTCAATTAGGTACAAATCATAATAAATCATAGACAATGACCATTGTTAACATCATCACGCAAGTTCTGTATTTAGCTCGCACACATTACCTTTCAGCTCGATTGCGAAACAAGTTCTTGGGAAATTAGATAGTTTATCCGATATGGACACCTTAATCATGAATGGAATCCATCACGTTGAGGACCGAGAGAGATATGAGGCAAGGTGGATTAACGCATATTGTATAAACCACCACCTTATCCACGTTGGTATTTGGTACTGGTTCCCAGGAGATGGTTCCATAGATTTAAAGGGTGTAAATCACGTAAATAAACTATTGTAATGACATTAACTATTCAGGCCCGTAGCCACACTGAGGTACACCGAGGCAGTTTCCTCGGTTAAAATTTCCAAAAACAAATAAATGAAAAATTAAATAAATAAAATGCAAAATATATCCCTTTGCTGTATAAAATATTGACTGCTAGAGAGATGAATGGTCATTACATAGTTATTGTCTAAACTCTTAAATCATACAACGCAGGAAATCGCTTCTATACCCCAACAATTTAAGGGAGACATGCTCCTGGACCCCCTAGATTACCTCGGTTGAAATTTTCCTCTGGCCACGATACTGCTATATTGGAGCCAACTCTCTGACAAAACGCCATCCTCGGCGCCAAATATATTTTGGATTAATTCCGATATACGACTGTGCATGTATTGAACTCGTTGCAACATCTGTAATTGTTGAGGAAACGTATTGGAAATTGGCCTTTATGCTTCTTCTATACTTCTCTGTCAGAATCTGTACACATGCTATATCTACAGGTGTCTTCATCTTTTGTGGCCAGCACACGTAGCTGGGACATAAAACAGAATACGGAAACACACCACTAAAACAATGACTGAAATGCATATTTTTTGTTTATACTAGGTTTTTAAATTGTGTTCCTCTTACATTATCGTACAACTGGACATCCGAGTCAGAATCGTGCATTAATGCAGCAATCACTTGCTCGGTTCAGAATCGTGCATTAATGCAGCAATCACTTGCTCGGTTCAGAATCGTGCATTAATGCAGCATTCACTTGCTCGGTTCACAATCTAACCTCCAAAAATCTAAAATGAATAATCTCTTCAGGAGGCGTCGCTCATATGGGCAACCGGTAGCGACGATAAATAAACGTAAAACACGCACGCACGCGCGCGCGCGCATACACACACACTCGGTTCAGAATCGTGCATTAATGCAGCATTCACTTGCTCGGTTCACAATTTAACTTCCAAAAATCTAAAATGAATAATCTCTTCAGGAGGCGTCGCTCATATGGGCAACAGGTAGCGACGATAAATAAACGTAAAACACGCACGCACGCGCGCGCGCATACACACACAAAAACACACACTCGGTTCAGAATCGTAAATTAATGCAGCAATCACTTGCTCGGTTCAGGGTCAACCGACGAAACATTAATTATTAGTTGGTATTGTCAAATACTTCCGCGTTGTTGAATATTCAACTAATTAAAATTAGCACGCACGCACGCACGCACGCACGCACGCACGCACGCGCCGTTCGACGCCTTACCCAATATATGGCTGCCTTCAATTCTACGTACTGGGTTGTCTTTCCTTTTCATAAATAGCCTAACATTTAATTAACCTCCCCATCAAATCACAAAAAGAAAATGCCTCTTGCTTCTCACCAATGCAACCTGGGTTCGATCCTTGGACCGGGAAGTATACGAGATGGTACTGTGGTCGCCAGATCGGACCTGTGGGTTTTCTCCGGGTACTCCGGTTTCCTCGCACACGAATGACACATATACGCTTTCATCCGCGCCAACGAGAGTGGTTAATATAAGTTGTTAGATCTTGCTTCGCAATCGTTGTAAAATAAATAAAGTTTAAACTTTAAACATCGCAGCGTTATATGACACTTAATTTCTGCAGCAAGATATGGGTTAAGATACAGTCTACATCCGTTATGTCGAATTCCGTCGGACCGAACAAAATACTTCGACATAACCGAAGTTTGACTTAACGAAATTCTATATAAACGGAGCAAGTTATATGTAAAATGATAGTGTCTGAAATGGGAGTTATAACCGACTTTGACATAACGGATGTAGATTGTATTTTTCAATAGAGACATTGAAGTTAAAAAGTAAAACAATTGTGATTGATATATCGAATTAAAGACTACTGCACTACACTGCAGATGTCACAACTACAACTATATAAGAAATCAAAATATCTTTAAAATGTTTATCTCAGAAGCTTTATTCCAATGTTCGGTTTCAACTTGTTCAAAAACTACAGTTTTAAGCCATATCACGTAGAGCTGTTATCTAATTAGATGCGTTCCCATGTTCACTTTCATTCCCACGCCGAGATAGTCTTAGGAACGGATACTTAGAAATCGTGCGTGTTGCTTTGCTTTGGTGAAATGTGTAAATTACTTCCCTTTGTGGATATTTATTTATGAAATGATCAGTGGCTTTGCAAATGGTGATTGATTAATATAACAGTAAAACTCATATAGGATAAATGTGCATATGGATTCTAGGTCGGCCCAATGTCTTTAATTCTAGGATAAATGTGCATATGCATTCTAGGTCGGTCCAATGTCTTTAATTCTACGATAAATGTGCATATGGATTCTAGGTCGGCCCAATGTCTTTAATTCTACGATAAATGTGCATATGCATTCTAGGTCGGTCCAATGTCTTTAACTCTAAGATAAATGTGCATATGAATTCTAGGTCGGTCCAATGTCTTTAACTCTAAGATAAATGTGCATATGAATTCTAGGTCGGTCCAATGTCTTTAACTCTACGATAAATGTGCATATGAATTCTAGGTCGATCCAATGTCTTTAACTCTACGATAAATGTGCATATGCATTCTAGGTCGGCCCAATGTCTTTAACTCTACGATAAATGTGCATATGGATTCTAGGTCGGCACAATGTCTTTAACTCTAAGATAAATGTGCATATGAATTCTAGGTCGGCCCAATGTCTTTAACTATAGGATAAATGTGCATATGAATTCTAGGTCGGTCCAATGTCTTTAACTCTACGATAAATGTGCATATGCATTCTAGGTCGGTCCAATGTCTTTAACTATAGGATAAATGTGCATATGAATTCTAGGTCGGCCCCGTGTCTTTAACTCTAAGATAAATGTGCATATGAATTCTAGGTCGGTCCAATGTCTTTAACTCTACGATAAATGTGCATATGAATTCTAGGTCGGCCCCGTGTCTTTAACTCTAAGATAAATGTGCATATGAATTCTAGGTCGGCCCAATGTCTTTAATTCTAGGATAAATGTGCATATGGATTCTAGGTCGGCCCAATGTCTTTAATTCTAGGATAAATGTGCATATGGATTCTAGGTCGGCACAATGTCTTTAATTCTAGGATAAATGTGCATATGGATTCTAGGTCGGCACAATGTCTTTAATTCTAGGATAAATGTGCATATGAATTCTAGGTCGGCCCAATGTCTTTAATTCTAGGATAAATGTGCATATGGATTCTAGGTCGGCACAATGTCTTTAATTCTAGGATAAATGTGCATATGGATTCTAGGTCGGCACAATGTCTTTAATTCTAGGATAAATGTGCATATGAATTCTAGGTCGGCACCGTGTCTTTAATTCTAGGATAAATGTGCATATGGATTCTAGGTCGGCACAATGTCTTTAATTCTAGGATAAATGTGCATATGGATTCTAGGTCGGCACAATGTCTTTAATTCTAGGATAAATGTGCATATGAATTCTAGGTCGGCACCGTGTCTTCAACTCTACGATAAATGTGCACATGAATTCTAGGTGGGCACAATGTCCTTAACTCTAAGATAAATATGCGTATGAACCATTCTCACGAACAGTCCTCGGGGCTTTAATCAATATGAGCCGCGTTATTAGGCATCACATATGCTTCAATAAACGCCACAACACATGCATTCAAACCGAGGTTGTGACGTCAGTAAATATAACAAGAAGAGCTAATAACTAAACTCACATGTTGCGACTTCCGGCAGCAATGAGGTCTCAGGCGTGATTTATATTAACTAATGTCGTATTAATGGGGTTCGCAGTCAAAATAAAAAAAGAAATGTGTAGAAATTAAGAGTCACACACTGTCCTGAATAACTGCTTCCGAAGTACCAATCCTGGTGGAATATAGTGCCATGGCGAGGGCGAGAGAGAGAGAGAGAGAGAGAGAGAGAGAGAGAGAGAGAGAGAGAGAGAGAGAAT
Organism: Archivesica marissinica; assembly: GCA_014843695.1. NCBI lineage: Eukaryota > Metazoa > Mollusca > Bivalvia > Venerida > Vesicomyidae > Archivesica > Archivesica marissinica. The sequence continues at coordinate 15,724,022 of CM026398.1, forward strand.
AGACACATGTGGAACTAACATTCTTCCCCAGCACAAACAACTACCAAAGTCATTAATCGTTCTAACTCGATGATATATTTATATGTTGTTATCGAAACATATCACGTTATTATACTGCGAGTAGCATTGCTGGCCCGGGCGGACGGGTAGAACCACATATCTTCCGTAAGCAAGCTGGTCAGGTTCATCACTTGTAATAATTCGACATCATCAGTGGGATTAGACCCTACGTTGGTGAGGCTGGAACGAGTAGAAGTGAACGATAGTGGCATGAAAGCTACGAGGCCCCTATTATTTAATCACGAGCTTGTCTATCGTACAACTATGGCGAGGGAAAGCACTATGCACCATGTTAACACATGCATCATGTTCCTGTGAAGGGGTATAGACCAACCAATCTAGGCACTTGATCGCTGCTCTCTTTGTTAGCCTCCATTTTGTAAGTAGTCACCGGAAGTGGAATAAACCCTCAATCAGGGGACATAATCGATATGTTACTACGGGAGATAACCTATTTTCGGAGATAACCTATTATGTATGATACGCGAATGGTGAGTGAATGATATAAGCGTCTAAAACATTGTGTGTGTCTATTAAATACGCCCAATCGCACCTGGAAGCTAGCAGAGGTCTAAGAAGTAACGATCTGATTGGGCAACTGGTTCCATAGATACCACTATATGTGTATATGTACATTAAGTGTCATATGAGCTGTCCTGGATAATCATATATATAGTTTAAGTTAAAACTCTCGAACGGCATACAGTGTGTATTAGAATAGCATAGTAACTAAATAACTATCTGTTTTACACGTGTAGTGGTAGTCGTGATAGCGTAGTGGTAGGGCGTTCGCTTCAGGTGCGAAAGGTCCGGAGTTCGCACCAAGCTGTAGCCGTTAAGATGGTGCCCTTAGACAAGGCATTTAAGTTCCACATTGCCTCTTCTCTCTCCCTCGTGGCGATGGGTTCCATCAGTAATGAGGTCTCGAAAGTGATTAATATAAGTTGTAGGAACGTGCTTCGCAATGGAGCTAAACTAATTTTGTATAAAGCATAAATATAATATATGCAATAATCGTTATGTTGCATTCTCTTTGTGTTATCCTTGGTATTGATTATATGTCATCTACTCTGCACGTTAATGCTCACATGTACTATGTTGACATTGATTATATGTCATCTACTCTGCACGTTAATGCTCACATGTACTATGTTGACATTGATTATATGTCATCTACTCTGCACGTTAATGCTCACATGTACTATGTTACATTGATTATATGTCATATAGTCTGCACGTTAATGCTCACATGTACTATGTTGACATTGATTATATGTCATCTACTCTGCACGTTAATGCTCACATGTACTATGTTACATTGATTATATGTCATATAGTCTGCACGTTAATGCTCACATGTACTATGTTGACATTGATTATATGTCATCTACTCTGCACGTTAATGCTCACATGTACTATGTTACATTGATTATATGTCATATAGTCTGCACGTTAATGCTCACATGTACTATGTTGACATTGATTATATGTCATCTACTCTGCACGTTAATGCTCACATGTACTATGTTACATTGATTATATGTCATATAGTCTGCACGTTAATGCTCACATGTACTATGTTGACATTGATTATATGTCATCTACTCTGCACGTTAATGCTCACATGTACTATGTTACATTGATTATATGTCATATAGTCTGCACGTTAATGCTCACACGTACTATGTTGACATTGATTTTGTATTTGTTTTATGACATATATTCTATTTTTACCAGAATAAAACTATCTATCTATAATCTATACAATTAAGTATACATAATTTTATAACACAATATTTTTCGAAAATGAATAAATGTGTATAAATTATTTATTCTTGTTAATCTTTGGATGGGATCTTTGGGAAACAATATTTAGAGACTCAACACTGGAGGTTAAGGAAATAGTTTTTATATAAGCTAGTTTTAGCTTCCTACTTGATCCTTTGCATTATGTATTATGTATGTCGTTGTATGTTATATGTGATGTATTATGTATGTCGTTGTATGTTATATGTGATGTATTATGTATGTCGTTGTATGTTATATGTGATGCATTATGTATGTCGTTGTATGTTATATGTGATGCATTATGTATGTCGTTGTATGTTATATGTGATGCATTATGTATGTCGTTGTATGTTATATGTGATGTATTATGTATGTCGTTGTATGTTATATGTGATGTATTATGTATGTCGTTGTATGTTATATGTGATGTATTATGTATGTCGTTGTATGTTATATGTGATGTATTATGTATGTCGTTGTATGTTATATGTGATGTATTATGTATGTCGTTGTATGTTATATGTGATGTATTATGTATGTCGTTGTATGTTATATGTGATGTATTATGTATGTCGTTGTATGTTATATGTGATGTATTATGTATGTCGTTGTATGTTATATGTGATGCATTATGTATGTCGTTGTATGTTATATGTGATGTATTATGTATGTCGTTGTATGTTATATGTGATGTATTATGTATGTCGTTGTATGTTATATGTGATGTATTATGTATGTCGTTGTATGTTATATGTGATGTATGTCGTTGTATGTTATATGTGATGTATTATGTATGTCGTTGTATGTTATATGTGATGTATTATGTATGTCGTTGTATGTTATATGTGATGTATTATGTATGTCGTTGTATGTTATATGTGATGCATTATGTATGTCGTTGTATGTTATATGTGATGTATTATGTATGTCGTTGTATGTTATATGTGATGTATTATGTATGTCGTTGTATGTTATATGTGATGTATTATGTATGTCGTTGTATGTTATATGTGATGTATTATGTATGTCGTTGTATGTTATATGTGATGTATTATGTATGTCGTTGTATGTTATATGTGATGTATTATGTATGTCGTTGTATGTTATATGTGATGTATTATGTATGTCGTTGTATGTTATATGTGATGTATTATGTATGTCGTTGTATGTTATATGTGATGTATTATGTATGTCGTTGTATGTTATATGTGATGTATTATGTATGTCGTTGTATGTTATATGTGATGTATTATGTATGTCGTTGTATGTTATATGTGATGTATTATGTATGTCGTTGTATGTTATATGTGATGTATTATGTATGTCGTTGTATGTTATATGTGATGTATTATGTATGTCGTTGTATGTTATATGTGATGTATTATGTATGTCGTTGTATGTTATATGTGCATTATGTATTATGTATGTCGTTGTATGTTATATGTGATGTATTATGTATGTCGTTGTATGTTATATGTGATGTATTATGTATGTCGTTGTATGTTATATGTGCATTATGTATTATGTATGTCGTTGTATGTTATATGTGATGTATTATGTATGTCGTTGTATGTTATATGTGCATTATGTATTATGTATGTCGTTGTATGTTATATGTGATGTATTATGTATGTCGTTGTATGTTATATGTGATGTATTATGTATGTCGTTGTATGTTATATGTGATGTATTATGTATGTCGTTGTATGCTATATGTGATGTATTATGTATGTCGTTGTATGCTATATGTGATGTATTATGTATGTCGTTGTATGTTATATGTGATGTATTATGTATATCGTTGTATGGTATATGTGATGTATTATGTATGTCGTTGTATGTTATATGTGATGTATTATGTATATCGTTGTATGTTATATGTGATGTATTATGTATATCGTTGTATGTTATATGTGATGTATTATGTATATCGTTGTATGTTATATGTGATGTATTATGTATATCGTTGTATGTTATATGTGATGTATTATGTATGTCGTTGTATGTTATATGTGATGTATTATGTATGTCGTTGTATGTTATATGTGATGTATGTCGTTGTATGTTATATGTGATGTATTATGTATGTCGTTGTATGTTATATGTGATGTATTATGTATGTCGTTGTATGTTATATGTGATGTATTATGTATGTCGTTGTATGTTATATGTGATATATTATGTATATCGTTGTATGTTATATGTGATGTATTATGTATGTCGTTGTATGTTATATGTATTATGTATGTCGTTATATGTTATATGTATTATGTATGTCGTTGTATGTTATATGTGATGTATTATGTATGTCGTTGTATGTTATATGTGATGTATTATGTATGTCGTTGTATGTTATATGTGATGTATTATGTATGTCGTTGTATGTTATATGTGATTTATGTTTTGCAATAAATAATGTTTAGTTTAAACAATATTTTATTCAAGAATGGTACATAATACAGAAATAGCAACAGCACAGTTAGGATTGGGAAAAAAGTTACATAGTAACTTATTCGAATCCCTTTCCTTCAATACAATTATAAACACACACATATTCTGTTATGATAGGTTAAGGTTACAATTATTGCTTAGTACAACATATTTTACAATGCTATAAAGCGAGTTTAAGCACATGAAGGAAATAAAACATGCAACAAAAACGTTCGGAAATTTACGATTTTGTCGGAATCTTTCGTTTTGATATAGACAAATAAAATACTGTTTAACCCATTCAACCCCAAGTAACTGACATGGACTGATGCATGCTCTTTTTAGACCAATAATCTAATAAGACAATTACCTTTATACCAGTTCATTTATCAAAATGGGTACTTTTATTTAAAAATAATAATAATTATTACTGGCAAAAAGTGCAGATCCTGATGAGACGGCTCGTCACGAGCCGGCTCATCTGGATCTACACTTTTTGTAAGTATATGTCGTAGGACAGAACTTAGTGCCGTTTGAATGTATTGAAATATATCGGAAACCATGGTGGTATTAAATTGCAGTGTATTGACTTGACTTTCTTTTACCCGACATCCTATTGCCTTTTTTCGAGACCGTGACCAAATAATCCCGTTGTATACTTACCCTACTATATTCCTCCAACGCATATCTATACTAACTGAATACTAACCTGTCACCCGTAGCTAAACCTATGATGCTCGTGTATCTTGTGCAATGCCTCGTTGCACTTGATATCTGGACATTGTAACGTCTAGTTACGATATATTTGTAATATAAATTATCATAAATACCTAGGATATTTATATCACTTTCGGGTTAGTTACATTTTTGTCATATCATGGTTAATGTTTATAGAATACTTCTGTAACAACCTTGTGTAAATTACCTTTTAAATAACTTAGTGTCGAACATGTACATACGGCATTATCTAGTATACATGTATATAATCCGTCTGGAGTATAATGAAGCATACTGTTTTATATTGTTTAAATATTCGTGTATATTGTGCAATGCCTCATTGCACTTGATATCTGGACATTGTAACGTCTAGTTACGATAGATTTATAAATATAAACGATAGATACGATAGATTTATAAATATAAATTATCATAAATATCTGGGATATTTATATCACTTTCAGGAGTTGTTGTTTACTGGTTCACTTGGCAACACCACAGACCCCTCAATAAATATATGCCAGCTGGGCTACGTCGACATCTATTTAGAGGCATGTAGTGTTGAACGAGTTAAAACCCCAACACCGGAGTGCTATCACAACCAGGAACTCTAAAATCTAAACAAGGCATGCTAGCTCTTCATCCCATGTCTACTGAAATACATTGTTCGTGTGATTCAAAAGAACATATTGACATAAATGTACACTAACCAACCCATATATATTGACATACCTAAAATCCTTGAACTGACGTTTAACAACCATAACATGTATCACATGACTTGAAAATAAACAGATCTGTATTGTATGTTCATATTCCATTAAGCAAGACAACTGACAATTCACCAATGCCAATGCCACACGGATAATATTTAATTGCATATGCTCCCAAATACGTCATTGTATCTGATGGTAATTGTAGTAAATGTCGGTCAACATAATATTGTTTGTAAATTGTTGTACCTCATGGGTCATATTGACCTATTGGATTTTGAAATCAAGTTGATCCTAATATTACGATGCATAATTGTTTGAAATTCGCCATAACCCTTGTATTTATTACTGCGTCCTCAAATCTAAAATTTTACTAAATTGAAAAAGTAAATATAGATACCTTATTAATTTGCATAATTGCTTTGTTTCTAAACAACAACGAAAACGTAAACATATAAACGTGCAAACGAAAAGCTCAATGTCGGAGATTGCTAATACAATACTAATTTTTCTGTTGAAATTTTAATTGTAATTTGCCAGAGCCTGCCTGAAATACGTCTCAGAAGGAGTTTCCTCCACCAAAAAGACCTGGTTTATTTAATGGAGTCCGTCAGTAGAACGACGGCTGTGTCCTTAGACAATACGCTTAAATAAATCCGCATCGCTTAGCTTTTCTCGATCGCTCATTACGATGGATTCCACCAGGACTGAGTGATCGCGAATGATTAATCCAAAGTTGCAAAAACTTGCTCCGCAATCAAAGTTTGTAATCATTTTAATCGTTTTTGAATTTAAAATAGATAGCTACTTTTATTTCCTCCATTTCTGAAGAGCATAACATATTTACAAACCATTGTTAATATGTATGTACAAACAGTATAATATAAATGCACAAATAACCCTGTTAATTGTCAGTAGAGTACTCGCAGCTGAACTATACGTGCATTAGAAACATTGCAAGCACAGAAAGTAGGTGCATCAAGTAATCAATACATGTAGACTTAAATAAAAATATAGGAAATATGATAGTTTAAAAGTTTAAAAGTTATTTATTTTACAACGATTGCGAAGCAAGTTCTAACAACTTATGTTAATCACCCTCGTTGGCGCGGATGAAAGCCTAAATGTGGTCATTCGTGTGAGAGGAAACCGGAGTACCCGGAGAAAACCACCTGTCCGATATGGCGACCACCGTACCATCTCACATACTTTCCGGTCCGAGGATCGAATCCGGGTTGCATTGGTGAGAAGCGAGCGCGCTAACCGCTGCGTTAATCGGACAGCCAGATATATGATAATGACTTAGTTTTCTGTGATTATATATCACAGTGCAGCATAAGACAGTGACAAATTAAACGTGCGTTTGACTCACACTATTAGTATCAGTGATGTATTAACAATGACAGATACTCGCATACATGCATTTACAGTTCTTCTTAGAGCGTGCATGTCACTGTTCATATGTCGCTTGTTGTCAGATACAGTGCCATTTGCATCTTGAAATTTCCTTTCTTGCAAGAAATTATACGAATAACGCACACTATGCTAGATCATATTGATGACTTGCCTGTTTTCAAAACATCAGAAGATGACGTTGATAGTTATTTATGCTAATGATTAGTTTGGCTGTCCGATGAACGCTCGCTTCTCACAAATGCAACCTGGGTTCGATGGTACGGTGATCGCCAGATCGGACAGGTGGGTTTTCTCCAGGTACTCCGGTTTCCTCCCACACGAATGACCACATATACGGTTTCATCCGCACCAACGAGATTAATATAGGTTGTTAGAACTTGCTTCGCACTCGTTGTAAAATAAATAAAGTTTTAAACTTTTAAATGATTAGTGTTATATATTTAACCCATATCACGCTAGCGACAGATACAATCGCATTTGCAAACAGTATAGAACCAGATCAGGCTATGTGCTGTTACTATTCGGATTATGGAGCTGAACAACTTGGTTGAATAGCAAACAACATAGATTCTGGTCAGACGCAGCGTTACACCGCAACGCCACAACGCCGCGACTGATCTGGATCTATTTTGTTTGCAATTGTGATATTTTATTTACTCAGCAGGCAAATGGTTACGTCAAATTGCTGTTCAACATAACGAAATTTCACTGAATGCGTGTGTCCAGTTTTTATACCAGCAATTTAAACAGGACCTGCTAAAAGTGACGTACGCTCTTTAACTCTTTTAGCGCCGAATAAATTCAGAGTAAGTGCAAACTACATAGATCCATAGCGCCGCGTCTGATCACGATCTATGTTGTTTGCTATTCGGACAGATGCTTCAATTCTGTCATGACCTGCTTTTGCGGGCAAGTTATGCATCCGAAAACACATCCAAAACCGAAGTAGTGCAAACACATTTATGTAACTGTTCTTTTCTGGATGAAAAAATAACTGTTTGAGACCCTGATAGAAAGGAGACACTGGTAGAAATTGGACCCTGATAGAAAGGAGACCCTGATAGAAAGGAGACACTGATAGAAAGGAGACCCTGATAGAAAGGAGACCCTGATAGAAAGGAGACACTGATAGAAAGGAGACCCTGATAGAAAGGGGACCCTGATAGAAAGGGTCCAAGAGACCCTGGTAGAAAGGAGACCCTGATAGAAAGGAGACCCTGATAGAAAGGAGACACTGATAGAAAGGAGATAGAAAGGGGACCCTGATAGAAAGGGGACCCTGATAGAAAGGAGACCCTGGTAGAAAGGAGATACTGGTAGAAAGGAGACCCTGATAGAAAGGAGACCCTGGTAGAAAGGAGACACTGGTAGAACGGAGACCCTGATAGAAAGTTAACGACGTAATATTGACTGATTGTATTGGTGGTTTGAAAAACTATATTTCTGTTTCTGGCAGCATCATGGCCGGTCAATCGTCTATCGGTATAATTGATAGCACTTGTACGAGCGTTTATCTACAATACAGACTGGCAATTATAGAAGTAGCAGATAGACCCGTACAAGCAGTACAACCAGACACCTACTCCTAGCTGTAATAAAGATGTTTGACGTATATATATATATATATATAAAAAACACAGACACACAATTACTTTCCAATGATATGGATTCATATTTAGTGAACTATTTTAATAACACAATACATATAGTCCATGATTAAGGAGCAGGTTCAGTGTGAAAAACGTTATTCAATAAACATTCTGTGTCATTGGAATATAACCAGCAGAACTGTATCTTATAATTACAGAACTAGGAGCTGGTGACGATGGTTTTGTGATCTGTTTGCAACAACAGTTTACTATTAGTTTATACACATTTATTTTAGCTCGATTGCGAAACAAGTTCTTATATTATCGTATATTATATTAATCACTCCCGAGACGTCATTCCTGATGGAATCCATCGCCACGAGGGAGAGAGAAGAGGCAACGTGGAATGAATTTAAATGCCTTGCCTAAGGGCATAATCGTAACGGCTCAAGCGTGACTCGAACTCCGGACCGTTCGCACCTGAAGCGAACGCGCATCCACTGCGCTATCACGACTTCCACTATTTTACTGCAGTTTACTATTAGTGCTTTCGTCAATACAGATTTTCAAAATTATAATTCACCCGTTTTTCCAAATATTTAGGAATTTAGTTTTATGTAGACAAAGAACAAAATGCACCACTTTCTTTACTTTTTTGATGCAATTTCCAGAATTTTGAGGGCAGTAATGAAAGTGCAATTCTTGTCAATGAAAGCACTGCAGTTGTAAAAGCGACTTTAGTGTGATTGACAGGTTAAGGGTTAATAAACTTTACTCATGCAAATTTACCAATCATTTCTCAATTGTATTAATTTTTGTAAAGATATAAAATATCAAAATTAACAGTGTTATCTGTGCTTTACAGGGATAAAGATCCTCTTCCAACCAGCCAATCATACAAATTAGATAGCTGAAGTTTTGTTTTGCCCTCAAACAGTAGCAACATTATTGTCCACTTTCATGGTCAAATCAGCAGAAAATCAGATTGTCAACCATGCACATTTGATAAACTACTTTTCACAGAAGATAAGATTAAAATCTTGATCCCTCCTAAAACTGTTATTCACCTGGTGGTGTTCATCTTCTCTGCAGATCTCTCCATATAGATACTGAGATACATAGCTGAACACCCTTATTGCTACTACAGACGGATATGTAGTCCAGTGGTAACACGCTGGACTGGTAATCCAGGGATCGCAGGTTCGATCCCCCGTCTGACCCTAATAAAATTAACAGTCTTTCAGATGGGACGTTAAACCGAGGTTTCGTGTCGGTGCTTTACACCGTGCACGTAAAAGAACCAGAGGAGATTCTGGAATGGGTCTCTGTCTGTATCATGCACTATCCTCCAAAATCTAAAATAACTAATCTCTTCAGGAGGCGTCGCTCATATGGGCAACCGGTAGCGACGATAAATAAACGTAAAACACAAACACAAATTATTGCTACTGAGGTATGGTAGAGCATGCTAACATCCTGTTTCTACCATGACACAGCTAAGCCCACTGGGGCCTGCCCAGGAAAGGTGTTGTTAGGAAAACTTCCTGCGAGCTATATAACCCAACATGGTACTGAATAAGGCGTAGGCATTTAAATTGCACGTTGCCTCTTCTCTCACCCTCGTGGCGATGGATTCCATCAGGAATGAGGTCTAGAGAGTGATTAATATAAGTTGAAAGAACTTGTTTCGCAATCGAGCTTAAATAAATTTGTACAAACTATGAAATAAGCCCACTGAACACACGACTTACTAACAACTATCAATCATGTTTGATGCTAAATATTATGTTAATGGTTTGAGTTTGAGATTGAACAATTTGGAGACTATTTGAGTTATTTCCCTTTGACTGCAATTTACAGGAATTGGTATCTGATCTATATTTATTTTAGAATACATAGTTTTGTACCCCCCCCCACCCTCCCCCTCCCCCCTCCCCCCGCACAAATGGCCACGTTACTGATCAGCCATATTATTTTCACTGAGTGAAGACATGTATTTTGTCGCAGTTTTTATATTTTAAATACGTTATCAAATACGTTGTGCATTATTACATGTGTGCGTACAAAGACAATATACATGTTCACAGGAATGTGTTCGAAATTCTAATTTAAGCAGTAAATAAGTAAAACATTTGAAATGGAATGTGTTTCTCATAAAATTCAAGATAGAAGCATAATTATGACTGTTTCTAATTGGGAATATATCCCAAGATTTTCGCTCGAAGCAGCTAGATTGTCTCAGTCAGTTTTCCCTTGAAAACAGGACAACTAGCCTGTCGATTTTTCACTTATTAACTTCTAGCCAAATGACATACTCAATACGGCCCAATTACTAGTCTCGGTGTTAAAATATACTTATTTGATTGACCAGGCAAACTATATCGACGCCTGTTCACAAGCTACAGGACAACATGCAGACTATGTTCACTTAACGACATCGGTGATGAATTCCATTACATACTAAATGCCCATTTCCACTCGACCAATCGGTCACGGCGCTCCCCAACATATAAGATATGTATTGGAATTGGAACACTATCAGGACTCTGGTTCTTATATGAGTTATTTAGAACCAGTATGTGATATGTGCATTCACACTGGACCACTTTCATGACATATGTTTTCAGGCGAGTTATTCATAGCCAGTACGTGTATCGAGTGCTTATTGTCATTGAAACGCTTTCAAGACACGTGTACTTTGCTGCCGAACAAATCAATTATTTCAATCTACGAACTATTGTATGGTTTCATTGATATAAATATAGCCTCGTTGCACGTGGAACTATATTACTTCAAGATAAAACTGTCACACACAGTGATACTTATCGTGCATGAAACGTGTTCTTCCTTGAAATCCTTTTTTTATTATTATTGGATTTCTTCGACAAAGCTGACAACTGTACATTCGTCCGACGTCTGATAAATGTGTGTATTAGACAGCTATGTATACTCATTTCATTACTTGGTGCATTGATGTTTGTTTGTTCGGGGTTTACGCCTTATTCCGTACCATTTTGGGCTATATCACTCGCAGGAAGTTTTCCTAACAACACCTTTCCTGGGCAGGCTCCAGCGGTTAATCAATACTTGGTGCACCAATCTCCGTAAAATACTGACAACTGTTTCATATAAATAGACACGGTCTAAGCCGAGCTCGAACCAGTGATCATCAGCAATGATAGGTAACAGTGGTATACAAGTACGGGAACATGGCTGGTTATTATCTATCAGGCCGATGCATTTTATGAAAGTTATGCCTAATTAAGGAGGACATGCTTTTACTAAATGAGATCTTTTTTTTATTTACCTACACATAATTCCATCATAACACTTACTGAGTGGCAATACCAATGTCTACTGATCCGCCGGCGATATAGCCCAAAATAGTACTGATGCAGGCGTAAAACCCGAAATATAACATAACCAGTGTCTACTGATCCGCCGGCGATATAGCCCAAAATGGTGCTGATGCAGGCGTAAAACCCGAAATATAACATAACCAGTGTCTACTGATCCGCCGGCGATATAGCCCAAAATGGTGCTGATGCAGGCGTAAAACCCGAAATATAACATAACCAGTGTCTACTGATCCGCCGGCGATATAGCCCAAAATGGTGCTGATGCAGGCGTAAAACCCGAAATATAACATAACCAGTGTCTACTGATCCGCCGGCGATATAGCCCAAAATGGTGCTGATGCAGGCGTAAAACCCGAAATATAACATAACCAGTGTCTACTGATCCGCCGGCGATATAGCCCAAAATGGTGCTGATGCAGGCGTAAAACCCGAAATATAACATAACCAGTGTCTAACTGATTTCGATGGGTAACCACTATCACGTAACAACAATCCATTTGGAATGTCCCATTCCTCAATTCATTAACATAACCTAGGCTTGGACCATATGAACGGATCGTGTGTTGAACAGGACAACTTTGCAGTGGAACCCCTTCCTTTTACAGTAAATGTCTGTATGACATTGTATTGGTATGTGCGTACCATCTACAACTTTAACACAACGTCCTAATTTATTTTAATTTATTGGTTTATTAAACTCCGATAAAAAAGTGTTATTGAACAAACTTGCATTATTCTGTATAAAAGGTTTTAAGCTTAGAGACCACACATTAAACATATACTAAGCACCCAACATTTTCAAGGTACATGACTGATATACTGTTATTTATAATAATATAAATCTTTGTGTTTATTTAACACCTATATCATATAGCAGAACAAATACACTGCACAATATGTATGTCTGTAAATTTTAAAGTTTCAAAATAGTTGCTTATATTTCCAGATATTTAAATATCATGCTTGCTGTAATGTCTGAAATATATATTCCCACATGTACATTTTACTATAAACAGTTTACTACCTGTCATGCTGTAACAAGAAAACCATATTATGTATAATACAACTCTATTTAGATGAAATCTGCTCTACTTAAAATTAGCTTCATATAGAGATGCTGAATTAATCTGGTATCTCTAAATAACACTCTCACTTTACAAATATTTTGTCTAATTGATTAATCTACATGACCATCATATGAACACTCTACACATTTATTATTTATGACTATGTTCTATTCTTTTTTCATTGCATGCAATTGTATTATATATTGTTATGATGATGAGCTATACAATGCTTAAGTCAAATAAAATATATGTTCTGTTCTGTTCTGTTTAACCACATTTGGAAAATGTACCATGTCAGAGAACACAACATAACCCCTTGGAAAACCAATGTACATGCAACCTCGACTACATAAATCATCTCGAGTTCGCTTATCACCAATGTAACCCGGGTTCGATCCTCGGACCGGGAAGTAGGTGAGATGGTACGGTTGTCACCAGATCGGACAGACATGTTGGTTTTCTCCGGGTATTCCGGTTTCCTCCAACACAAATGACCACAGTTACGCTTTCATCCGCGCCAACGAGAGTAATTAATATAAGTTGTTAAAACTTGCTTAGCAATCGTTATAAAATAAATAAAGTTAAAATAAATCTTCGGATACATATCTCGACACGCTGCCTTTGCTAATGTTGCGGAACACTCCATTGACATATTGAACGTTTCCAGAGCTGTCAATACTTGCAAACTGTAACCTATCATCACTGATGGTCACGGGTTTGAGCCTCGCTCAGACCGTGTCTCATTTATATGAAACAGTTGGCAGTTTCTTACGGAGGCTGGTGCACCCAAGTACTGCTTAACCACTGGAGCCTGCCCAGGAAAGATGTTGTTAAGTAAACTGCCCGCCGGCGATATAGCCCGAAATGGTGCTGATGCAGGCGTAAAAACCCGAAATATAACATAAATATAACAGTACTTGCAAGGATACAGCCAGACTTGTTGATATGAGAACAGGCCTCCTAACGTCCATTTCTACGATTTGACATAACTCAAATATAACCTCACATTTAATCCTAGCCTATACTTGGATATTAATTCTCAATATTGTGTGCTTTACGTTTATTTATCGTCGCTACCGGTTGCCCATATGAGCGACGCCTCCTGAAGAGATTAGTCATTTTAGATTTTTGGAAGATAGTGCATACAGACAGAGACCCATTCTAGAGTATCCTCTGGATCTTTTACGTGCACGGTGTACAGCACCGACACGAGACCTCGGTTTAACGTCCCATCTGAAAGACTGTTAATTTTATTAGGGTCAGACGGGGGATCGAACCTGCGATTCCTGGATTACCAGTCCAGCGTGTTACCACTGGACTACAGATCCGTCTGTATTTTCAATATTCCGGCAAGTAGAGGGTTCACATATCACGAACTATTCTTGGTATTCGACCACTTTGTACTACCAACATCAAAACATGGAGCGGAGCCGTGGTTAGTTTCGACATAAGTCACCTCGCTACCTGTCTTAAGATTTTGCTCAGATTTATTGCAATGTTTTGTTAAATATTTATTTCGTGAAGTGTGATAGGATGACGTTTTAATTGCTAAAGTCATAACTTAAGCAAAAACTACTTGCCTAGATAGTACGTGAAACCAGCCCCTGGTGTGTATGTCTACGTCCATGAGTAAAAAACAACTAAAACATGTTCCTAATCTTGTGTTTGCTTCAATGATTGGGCATAGTAAGCCGTGCAAACACACATCCCCGTCATTGGTTTCTGGAGGGGTTAGCTGCTTACCTTTAGTTCTTATCTCACAGAAATGCACCGAACGCATACAGGGGCGGGTGTGGTTGTATGGGGATTCCGAATCCACAATTAACAAACAATAATAAATAATAATAAATGTGGAAGTCGTGATAGCGCTTAGTAGCGCGCTCGCTTGGGGTTCGAAAGGCCCGGAGTTCGAGCCTCGCGAGAATACCCTTAGGCAGCAATGCATTTAAATTAAACCTTGCTTCTTCTCTCTCCCTCATGGCGATGGATTCCATCAGGAATGAGGTCTCGATAGTGATTAATATAAGTTGTAAGAACTTGTTTCGCAATCGAGCTAAAATACATATAAACTAAGGTATGTTATGTAGTGTTTTATGGCGTTTACTGGTGCTATTTATCGTCGCTACCGGTTGTTCATATGAGCGACGCCTCCTAAAAAGATTAGTCATTTTAGATTGTTGGAGGATAGTGCAATGATACAGACAGAGACCCATTCCAATGTCTCCTCTGGTTCTTGTACGTGCACGGTGTAAAGCACCGACACGAGACCTCAGTTTAAAGTCCCTACTGAAATACTGTTAATTTTAGTATTGTCAAACGGGGATCGTACCTGCGATCCCTGGATTACCAGTTAACCACTGGACTACAGATTCGTATGTGCTACACGGGCTACTATGATAGTATGTATATAGATAGGATAATGGATACGGCAACACACGTGTCCCTGTATGTTGATATGTGTAATGTATAAGATTGGGAAATAAAATATGTTTAAGTCTTCTAAAAGAACCATAGCAAGCCTTTATATTAACCGTTTGCAGTGCACATTATGTATACATGTATACTACTAATACTAAACACTTTATTTAAAGCGACACTACATTAGTGAAAAAGCAAATTTCTACAGAATGTATTTTCCTATTTAATGGTACAATTTGTTTTCAAATAATGTTTTTTTTATATTTGACTCAAAGTCTGAGTATTTCAACTAATAAGCAAACGTCGTATACGCGATTTGTTGACGTAACAAAATAATGTAAATAGGGTCGACATCCATGCTTAATACAACTCGTGCATCCCGAATAACACGATTTATGATACAGATTTACCGTTGTATCTCACATGTGTGCCTATGCATATTTATTGTGTAGACTAGTCTTAGTTAAATTATCCTTAAACGATATTACCTCGTGTTTAGCATTGACTCCGATGACAAACAAACGTCAATTCAGGAGCGTGGATGATCGCTATATGAATATAGTATAGATATATTTAGGAATAATTTATTAAATCGACGCGTACTACTTACCAAACGTTTGTGGAAGTCGTGATAGCGCAGTGGATGCGCGTTCGCTTCAGGTGCGAAAGGTCCGGAGTTCGAGCCCCACTGGAGCCGTTACGATTGTGCCCTTAGGCAAGGCATTTAAATTCCACATTGCCTCTTCTCTCTCCCTCGTGGCGATGGATTCCATCAGTAATGAGGTCTCGAGAGTGATTTATATAAGTTGAAATAACTTGTTTCGCAATCGAGCTAAAATAAATTTGTATAAACTAATCTACGTCCCAGTTCTTATTTTGCAAGAAAGTCAGCAATTCTTTTCTCTGCTCATCAGTTACATACATTGTTATTTTACTCAATGGCATCTCGTAGAAATCGGCAGAATATGTGTAATACTCGTATGTTCAAGAGATTATAATTATAATATTATACATGTACTCATAGCATTCACTGTGATTATTATGTAGCATCAATATCGGTAAGCACACACTGACACAGAGAAATATTTAAAATATAACAGAAAACTTGCGAATAATACAAGACTCCGTTGTAGGCTCCAGTTCAAATCCAACATTTGGGCAAGGTATAAACAGGCATTATTTTCACACTTAATCTGGCGGCCTTTTTAAACCAGATGATACATGAAAGTGACAGAACAGAATATGAAAGTGACGAAACTCCGATCTGGATTATGTAGTTTGAATACTCATAACTATCAATTTTCTTTACAATCAATAATATACGTTTACTTAAATTGTCAGGGCCTCATTTTGACTAATTCTCAGCACACAGAGTGATCGTGCATATTAACCGTTAGAAAATACCTACATACGCCAAATTATACTGAATGTACTGCTACATTGTTGATACAAGCCACTAATCACATGGAACAGGTAGTAAAGTATAAATCTTTACAATTGGACGGGGTCAAACTGCAGGCCTTTAAAGTGGTGCTCATGTATTAGATGTATACCATGCAGGGCCTCGCATGTGGCAAATACGATGTGCGTCGACCGTCAGATTTGTACCGCTATTCCTCGTGTGTTTAGTGCGTCGACCGTCAGATTTGTACTGCTATTCCTCGTGTGTTTAAGGTCAAATATAGGTCAACCTGCAGACTTTTAAGCGGATAACCGAGATAATATAACTAAGATTAGTCTACAAATAAATATACATAGGCAGACATGTGAGATATAACGGTAAAATCGATGATGAAGCCATAACAGAACACACTTGTTTTTATCTTGTTCTTAACAACTACTAAGCTCTCTTTCCCCATTTCTAGTTTCTAGGTGTTTGCACTTTGTTTATATCACTCTACAAGTGTCCTCCTTGGTGGAATTATAGTAGCTGAGGCGGCATTTAGTCATTAACAGAGAAAAAGAAGAAGAATACTATCCTAAGATATAAAAACATTGACCCAAAATTAATACACCTGATATCAACAATTATTTAAACAAAGCAACGTCATCATGCGTCCTTTTTATTGTGTCAACCGATTTAATTTAAGCAATTGTTTATTACAATTATTTTCAAAATGAGGATTACACATTTTACAGTCACAATATCACAATATCATTACTGTCAAACTAGTAACTAATCATATTTTATTGCTCTTTGACATATTTTTTACACACATATAAATTAAGACGATGAAAGATCTGAATATCAAAAAGCAAAAGGGTTGGACACTAGTTCTTGCAACATTAGATATTGTCCTCCCCTAATGCTTTAAAGAAACAGATTTACGAACATTGACGAACAATTAAGAGCTATAGGTAATAATTAAAATTATTGGTGCTGAATGTTCCCCTTTTTTTGTTGTTGCCGTCGTGTCCGATCCAAATGCCCCACCCCATGCCACAATCAACGAACAATGGGCTTGGGGATTCATACTGCATACCACTAACATTATAAACTATGTCAATAGACGACTCCTTCAGACGTTTTGATATAATGATGAGAATTGAGAATTGACGTATTTTCATCATCTGTTAATGTTTCTTTACTAAATAATAGGCTATTTGTGCATAGCGGATGGAACGGACGCATATATATATATATATATATATATATATATATAATATATATTATATATTATATATATATATATAATTATATTTAATATTTATATATATATATATGTATATATATATATATATATATGAATAATTGGTGTCGTTGGTTATTAAAATGAGGACAATTAAAAAAGTAATGTTCGACATCCCCCATTTCATGACCACATTCACATTTTTGATTTTCTCGTAGGTAATTGCGATATAGTTGACCATTAAGATTGCTACAACGGTTTCTAATTCTTGCGTGAAACACTGATAAAGATCTTACACCTGTGACAAAATAAATGGTAACAAATGGTGGTTTAAACGCTTCTTTAACTTTAGTTTTAAACACACTTAGTGTAGCAGATTGCCGAATCGTGGAGTCCAAGTTGTTCCATAGATGAGTTGCATGCGGTATAAATGATTTCGAAAAGATGTCAGTTCTTCTTGCCGTTGTTACAGTCGTTGTTCCTAATGTTATAGTGGCTCATTTCTTATACTTCATTTGGAAATATTTCATTGATATATGAAGGTAAGTTACCCTATTTACCTTTGTACATGTTATTTAATTTGTGTATTCTTCTTCTGTCAGATAAGGATACCAACCCTATTTGGTTAGTTAAACGTTCGATGGAAACTGATCTTGTTAAACCAGTTACCACCCTTGCCGCAGCATAGTGCAGTCTGTCAATTAATTATTTTTCATATAGAGTACAGCCATCCCAAATTACACAAGCATATTCTAATATTGGTCGCATATGTGATATATAAATCAGATTAAGTGTTTTCCTGCTTAATGCAAATTTTAAAAATCTCATTGATCCTAAAATTCTAGAAGCCGATTAAGTTATATTTGAAATGTGTTCGTGCCATGTACCGTGCTTAGTGTTAAGCCAAGATGAACCAGAATTCTGATATCTATAAATGGAATACAAGTTCTGATATCAGTGTATATAGAACTATACCTTTCTAACCCACACCGACACAGACGGATCTGTAGTCCAGTGGTAACACGCTGGACTGGTAATCCAGGGATCGCAGGTTCGATCCCCCGTCTGACCCTAATAAAATTAACAGTTTAAACCGGGGTCTCGTGTCGGTGCTTTACACCGTGCACGTAAAAGAACCAGAGGAGACTCTGGATTGGGTATCGGTCTGTATCATTGCACTATCCTCCACAATCTAAAATTACTAATCTCTTCAGGAGGCGACGCTCATATGGGCAACCGGTAACGACGATAAATAAACGTAAAACACACACACCCACAACGAAACTCAGCAACGATGCCTCAACACATGCCCAAGCCAAATAAACTTAAAGCAAATGCCAACCAATTTCACAAGGGAGACAACACATACAATGATGAATCCGCGTACCGTGTACATTCCATCAATAAAGTCATCATTATTTGAAACAGACTATAGAACTGTTGTGGGGTGTGGATTAGCTTGTAACATGACATGTGACATGCCATAGTAAATACTCAACCGCCATTGGTCATTAGCCAATTGCACCTGTCAATCAACCATCGTTGTGACCTAGAGACGTAATGTACATGTTCTTACGTGTAGATATAAATGAATTACGTTTTTAACAAAAATGTCAAAAGAAAGAATCTTAGTTATAAAAAACCGACTTGTGAAAGCGAAACATGATAGTGTCGTATGTGAAGTAACATTGTATCCACTCAACGATGTTTATTTATATTATTAGTGCAGGATTATTCACCATGTGCTATAATAATAATGTCACGAAGTGCTGGAATTGATACATTGAGCAGGTACGTAATCGTTTGTGTTTGTATGTATATATGATCAGGAGACACATGCACGCTTTAGAGTCGTAAATTATAACGTGTTATTATAGATTGATATACATGTAATAATTATGTGTAGATTTATATGCTTATTCACGTGTGGCATGATGTTCAATTGTTCACAAAGGCAGGACGCGGATATCCTTGCTAGGTTTATATGCAAGTGCATTTCTAGTTTAAATAAGCCAATTTTAAGCCTCACAAGTTCCTTAAGATTGGTGAGGACATTGAGTCATATGTTCTTCTAATCTTATCCTGGGACCTATATGACTACCGTGGTCGAGTGGTTAAGGTTGTTGACTTCAAAATCACTTGCCCATCACCGCTGTAGAAGTCGGCACAACAACATTATTTGACGTGTTCACTTAGAATAGCAATTGGGGCTTTAAAGCTAAAAGTAATATTATTATTAATAATAAAACATACTTTTAGTTAACTAGTCTGTTTCAACATGGCTTTACTCTGCTGCTGCATGACGGCTCGAACTACATACCACACCATCCGTCTGTTTCGACCATGGACTTACTTTGCTGCCATGGTTCGAACTACATACCACACCATCCGTCTGTTTCGACCATGGTCTTACTTTGCTGCCATGGTTCGAACTACATACAACACCACCCGTCTGTTTCGACCATGGTCTTACTTTGCTGCCATGGTTCGAACTACATACCATACCATCCGTCTGTTTCGATCATGGTCTTACGTTGCTGCGCATGGCAGCTCGAACTACATATCACACCATCCGTCTGTTTCGACTATGGTCTTACTTTGCTTTGCATGGCGGTTCGAACTACATACCACACCATCCGTCTGTTTCGACCATGGTCTTACTTTGCTTTGCATGGCGGTTCGAACTACATACCACACCATCCGTCTGTTTCGACCATGGTCTTACTTTGCTGCCATGGCTCGAACTACATATCACACCATCCGTCTGTTTCGACCATGGTCTTACTTTGCTTTGCATGGCGGTTCGAACTACATACCACACCATCTGTCTGTTTCGACCATGGTCTTACTTTGCTGCCATGGCTCGAACTACATATCACACCATCCGTCTGTTTCGACCATGGTCTCACTTTGCTGCTGTACGGTGGCTCGAACTACATACCACATCATCCGTCTGTTTCGACCATGGTCTAACTTTGCTGCGCATGGCTCGAACTACATACCACAACATCCGTCTGTTTCGACCATTGTCTTACTTTGCTGCTGTATGGCGGCTCGAACTACATACCACACCATCCGTCTGTTTCGACCATGGTCTTACTTTGCTTTGCATGGTAGCTCGAACTACATACCACACCATCCGTCTGTTTCGGCCATGGTCTTACTTTGCTTTGCATGGTAGCTCGAACTACATACCACAGCATCTGTCTGTTTCGACCATGGTCTTACTTTGCTGCCATGGCTCGAACTACATACCACACCATCCGTCTGTTTCGACCATGATCTTACTTTGCTGCGCATGTCGGTTCGAACTACATACCATACCATCCGTCTGTTTCGACCATGGTCTTACTTTGCTGCGCATGGCGGCTCGAACTACATATCACACCATCCGTCTGTTTCGACCATGGTCTTACTTTGCTGCTGTATGGAGGCTCGAAATACATATCACACCATCCGCCTGTTTCGACCATGGTCTTACTTTGCTACCATGGCTCGAACTACATACCACACCATCCGTCTGTTTCGACCATGGTCTTACTTTGCTCCCATGGCTCGAACTACATACCACACCATCCGTCTGTTTCGACCATGGTCTTACTTTGCTGCGCATGGCTGCTCGAACTACATATCGCACCATCCGTCTGTTTCGACCATGGTCTTACTTTGCTTTGCATGTCGGCTCGAACTACATACCACACCATCCGTCTGTTTCGACCATGGTCTTACTTTGCTGCTGTATGGAGGCTCGAACTACATACCAATACTATGCACATTTAATTTACATATCCCGAGTATGCCCAATTAGGAGGAAACGAAATATATCCGATATAATATACTATTGTTATAATTTAATATTTACAATTGAATAATGCTCTATATGTAGTCTTAGTTTGGCGCACTATAATTATATGTACCAACATCCATGGAATTATAGTATTTTTAACATTACTATGGTATTTTTAATATAAATATGGTATTTTTAATATAACTACGGTATTTTTAATATTACTATGGTATTTTTAATATAACTACGGTATTTTTAATATTACTATGGTATTTTTAATATAACTACGGTATTTTTAATATTACTATTGTATTTTTAATATAACTACGGTATTTTTAATATAACTACGGTATTTTTAATATTACTATGGTATTTTTAATATAACTATGTTTAATATAACGATGGTATTTTTAATATAACTATGGTATTTTTAATATAACTATGGTATTTTTAATATAACTGTGGTATTTTTAATATAACTATGGTATTTTTAATATAACTATGGTATTTTTAATATGGTATATTTAATATAACTATGGTATTTTTAATATGTTATTTTTAATATAACTAAGTTGCATTGTATGTGATTATGCTACGTGGGTGGTAGATTGGGTGGTGGGTGGTGGGTGGTGGGTGGTTGGGTGGTGGCTGTACAATGTGTGGCACATTCCCTATAGTACGCTACTAGAAAATACAACCATAAGCATTTCGGAGAATGCATTTTCTACAATTCAATATAACAATAAACAAGTTTTAGGATACATTTAGATTCCTCCTAGTATTTTAAGAAAACTAGTATATTTCTTCCTGTATATTTTCCTTGATAATTACACGAGACTTCATATTAAGTAACTGCTGTACAGGTTGTCCGATTAGCGCAGTGGTTAGCGCGCTCGCTTCTCACCAATGCAACCCGGGTTCGATCGTATGTGTGATGGTACGGTGGTCGCCAGATCGGACAGGTGGGTTTTCTCCGGGTACTCCGGTTTCCTCCAACATGAATGACCACATTTACGCTTTCATCCGCGCCAATGAGAGTGATTAATATAAGTTGTTAAAACTTGCTTCGCAATCGTTGTATAATAAATAAAGTTTAAACTTTAATATTAAATAAACTGTGATGGCAACTTCTATTGTCCCGGCCCACACGTTTTGTTAAAAATGACATGTGCCAAAAAGTGATCATCAACATTCAATATATTTCTAGCAAAAGAACTCTGTTTGAGTGATGCGTGTGTATTTTACGTTTATTTATCGTCGCTACAGGTTGCCCATATGAGCGACGCCTCCTAAAGAGATTAGTCATTTGAGATTTTTGGAGGATAGTGCAATGATACAGACAGAGACCCATTCCAGATTCTCCTCTGTTTCTTTTACGTGCACGGTGTACAGCACCGACACGAGTCATCGGTTTAAAATCCCATTTGAAAGACTGTTAAGTTTATTATGGTCTGACGGGTGATCGAACCTGCGATCCCTGGATTACCAGTCCAGCGTGTTACCACTGGACTACAGATCCGTCTGTAATTGAGTGATGCCTAGCCATCTTCTGTAGTTATACTCTCATGACTTGCTCGAGGATACTTTGTGTTTGAAGACTTTCACACATATATTGAATCTTGGCAACCTACTTTGCTAATGAGCCCTTATTCGTTTCATTAAATTGTTATTTTAACCCTTAACCTTTCGTTCACAACTAAATTCACCTTGGTTTAATCATATTTCTTCGACATTATATAACATAATTTACAGCAAATAATTTTGCAAAACAGCATAGAGCCTAATCAGATGGCACGTTCTTTCTAATAGTGAAGCTGAATAGCAAACAACATAGACCCTGATTCGATTCTATGTTCGCACATTCCGTCCAATTTATAAGGCATGTTAAGGGAGAAGGTCATCTCCTTATTCATTTATTTAAATTTAAGGTTTATGAATTGTTTTCAGCATATTTATCAACTACATCGTTGACGAAACTGCAGTCATTGGAACAATTACATATACTATTGTGTGCAATAACATTTATTTAAAAATGCGCTGGGAGACAGCCTTGTTTGCTCTTTTAAATCGCGCTGAAAAACGCTTCATAATGAATAGCAAATTTCAATTACAACAAGGGCTCTGCAATAGCTACCAAGTCATGTTCTGTGGTGCCATTCAATTAGTGTGGGGTGACTCAAATATAAAGGAATTAGTACTATAAGTTTTATCCACAGAGTTATCGTCCCGATAATGCAGGTAAGTAACTTGTTTGTTGCACCCGTCTCGGAGAGGAGCAGGGAGGCAGTTACTGTCTGGACCGGCGGCTGTCCGTAAGTATGTGATTTATACTTCTATTAGAATGATTTGATTTGATTGTAGTTGCAGGAACCATTATTGTTTTGCAATGTAGGGTAGTAGCGTGGGCATGGAGGTGAGAGGGAGGGTAGTAGTGTGGGGGTGCGGTTGTTGATTACACATTTGATTGCGATTAATAAATAAAATAGCACATTGGTACCACTCTTGCACATTCGTAATGTGTAATATTGAACTTATTGGATAAATGTGCGTTTTTTGGAAGAATTGTGAAAATGAATGCATTGCTTATATGCATTTATTTTCATAATATATCGCGCGTGTTTTCCATTTTGTTTTGGACCACCACAGTGACTACTCCATTCCTACAACGCCTACAGTTTTGAGCTGATATGATCTTCTCTTCGTCCTGATATCGGTGAGTTAACGTGTTTTTCTATTTTATTAACTCCGTCTCGGCTAGAGCCGGAATAGAGTTTGCTTTCAACCATCTGTACTTTTGCAAGTTCTTTAGGTTGTATATACGTAAATAGGCAGAAGTACATCCGCGGCCCATTCGAATGTAGTCCCAATAACTAATATAGTAAATTTTTCTAATTTTAGCAAAAATGCATTTTCATGACAAGGCAGTGTATAGTTTTTGTGTTTTTTTGAGAATTTATGTGACTTGAGAAGACTTCAGACTAGTTGATGTGTAGAACATTTGTGGTATAAGAATTCAGATCATTGCAAACTGAAGGTTGGTATATTGTATTATTTGGCGGAGGAATACAGTGTATGTAAACACAGTGACGTTATTCACAGGCGAGCACTGGCTATTTGAAACATAACATTGTGAATCAACTTGGTGTGTTTCAGGCATATTTGAATACCTCCTCACAGTGGATGTGGTATCAGAAGAAATGAAAGATTGGAAATATAAATGAACAGACCGTATGTTTTTACTTTTTACTATGTATTTAATAGGCAATTTATTTGTTGTTTTACAACCATTATGAATGTATTTGTACTGATACTACCGGTATGTAACGGTTCACGAGTTTATACTCTCGTCTTGGGCCGAATGACAATAATTTGAGTTTCTGGTATAAGCGCGTGTTTCTTAGAACAGTGAAAAATAATGCACTTGATTGTTTTCACATGCATTAATTGTCGTGATATATCGCGCGATTTTGAGATTGTTTTGGACATCCACAGTGATTCATACAACGCCTTCAGACCCAGCACACGTTTGAGCTTATATGATCTTCTCTTCGTCCTGATACCGGTGAGTTAACGTGTGTCTGTTTTATGCACTCCGTCTCTACTAGAGTCGGAAGGTAGACTGGTTTCACGTTAAAGCTATTTAGTTACTGCCAACTACACTTTAATACTATTTACTGGTTACTGTCAATATTTACTGTTACTGCCAATATTTACTGGTACTGCCAATATTTACTGGTACTGCCACTATTTACTGGTTACTGTCAATATTTACTGTTACTGCCAATATTTACTGGTACTGCCACTATTTACTGGTTACTGTCAATATTTACTGTTACTGCCAATATTTACTGGTAC
Organism: Archivesica marissinica; assembly: GCA_014843695.1. NCBI lineage: Eukaryota > Metazoa > Mollusca > Bivalvia > Venerida > Vesicomyidae > Archivesica > Archivesica marissinica. The sequence continues at coordinate 15,749,851 of CM026398.1, forward strand.
TATTTACTGGTTACTGTCAATATTTACTGTTACTGTCAATATTTACTGTTACTGCCAATATTTACTGTTACTGCCACTATTTACTGGTACTGCCACTATTTACTGGTTACTGTCAATATTTACTGTTACTGCCAATATTTACTGGTACTGCCAATATTTACTGGTACTGCCACTATTTACTGGTTACTGTCAATATTTACTGTTACTGCCAATATTACTGCCAATATTTACTGTTACTGCCACTATTTACTGTTGCTGCCAATATTTACTGTTACTGCCAATATTACTGCCAATATTTACTGGTACTGCCAATATTTACTGTTACTGCCACTATTTACTGTTACTGCCAATATTACTGCCAATATTTACTGTTACTGCCACTATTTACTGTTGCTGCCAATATTTACTGTTACTGCCAATATTACTGCCAATATTTACTGTTGCTGCCAATATTTACTGTTACTGCCAATATTTACTGTTACTGCCACTATTTACTGTTACTGACAATATTTACTGTTACTGCCAATATTACTGCCAGCATTTACTGTTGCTGCCAATATTTACTGTTACTGCCAATATTTACTGTTACTGCCAATATTACCGCCAATATTTACTGTTACTGCCAATATTTACTATTACTGCCAATATTTACTGTTGCTGCCAATATTTACTGTTACTGCCAATATTACTGCCAATATTTACTGATACTGCCAATATTACTGCCAATATTTACTGTTACTGCCAATATTACTGCCACTATTTACTGTTACTGCCACTATTTACTGTTGCTGCCAATATTTACTGTTACTGCCAATATTACTGCCAATATTTACTGGTACTGCCAATATTTACTGTTACTGCCAATATTACTGCCAATATGTACTGTTACTGCCAATATTTACTAGTACTGCCAACCCTGTCGTATTTCAGCAATGTGTCTTTGTGAACATGGTTTATATTTATGTAATTGTACAATTATCAAATTGTATCTACTTGTTAGTCGCAATTAACGTCTAGTTCATATTGTCTTATTGCATGCCATTATATAAATTAAATAACGTATTGTGAATTGGGACAGAAAATGATCCTTATTAATTTCCCATAATGCACCCAAAACAGTACGACAGCGGTGCATCCGTAACGCAATACATAATAGGAAATGGCATCGGTACTATCATGTGGGGATTTGCAGTCAAGATATACCTAATTTGGTTACATTTATTAAGTTAATGAAATTACAAAATGAAAATGCAGTTCGGAAATTATCTGTATACGTTTTTAAAGCATTTGAACGTCGTAGATCATTTGTCAATATCTGAACAGATCTACTTAACCCATTCAACACCAAGTAACTCACATGGACTGGTCCATGATATTCATAAACCAATAAATGAATCAGAAAATCACATTTGGACAAGTTCATTTATCAAAATGGGTAATTATTTCTAAAAATAGTCATATCACTGGCAAAAAGTGCAGATCCTGATGAGACGGCTCGTCACGAGCCGGCTCATCTGGATCTACACTTTTTGTAAGCCTATTTAGAGGTCTGTGGTGTTGAAAGGGTTAATAGTTAATATTGTTTTCAAATGATCAAAACTCATTTGCTGTTTGTTTCTTGGGTTGGGTTGGGGGGGGGGCGTTTTGTGCGTTGTTTTTGTTTATAAGAATGTATGTCTCTCCCATAATTGTTCGTTGAGGTTGGTGTCCGTCACCATATTACCATACATGTTTCACTTTGTAATGTTTTGTATTGATGCTTTGTTCGTGGGCCAGAAATGGCTTATAACGAAATAAAGATATATATGTAATGTAAATCTATGCCATAAAGCGTTAGTAATATGCGTACACACCTACCATTGATGAGGCCCTCGAGATAGTAATGTCGGTCTGAAATGTGCCGAGTAGATGCATCTCTTGTAAATCTATAATGGCCGAGTGTATGCATCTCTTGTAAATCTATAATGGCCGAGTGTATGCATCTCTTGTAAATATATAATGGCCGAGTGGATGCATCTCTTGTAAATCTATAATGGCCGAGAAGATGCATCTCTTGTAAATCTATAATGGCTGAGTGTATGCATCTCTTGTAAATCTATAATGGCCGAGTGGATGCATCTCTTGTAAATCTATAATGGCCGAGAAGATGCATCTCTTGTAAATCTATAATGGCCGAGTGGATGCATCTCTTGTAAATCTATAATGGCCGAGAAGATGCATCTCTTGTAAATCTATAATGGCCGAGTGGATGCATCTCTTGTAAATCTATAATGGCCGAGAAGATACATCTCTTGTAAATCTATAATGGCCGAGAAGATACATCTCTTGTAAATCTATAATGGCCGAGAAGATACATCTCTTGTAAATCTATAATGGCCGAGAAGAACACATCTCTTGTAAATCTATAATGGCCGAGAAGATACATCTCTTGTAAATCTATAATGGCCGAGAAGATGCATCTCTTGTAAATCTATAATGGCCGAGTGGATGCATCTCTTGTAAATCTATAATGGCCGAGTGGATGCATCTCTTGTAAATCTATAATGGCCGAGAAGATGCATCTCTTGTAAATCTATAATGGCCGAGTGGATGCATCTCTTGTAAATCTATAATGGCCGAGAAGATGCATCTCTTGTAAATCTATAATGGCCGAGTGGATGCATCTCTTGTAAATCTATAATGGCCGAGAAGATACATCTCTTGTAAATCTATAATGGCCGAGTGGATACATCTCTTGTAAATCTATAATGGCCGAGAAGATACATCTCTTGTAAATCTATAATGGCCGAGTGGATGCATCTCTTGTAAATCTATAATGGCCGAGTGGATGCATCTCTTGTAAATCTATAATGGCCGAGTGGATGCATCTCTTGTAAATCTATAATGGCCGAGAAGATACATCTCTTGTAAATCTATAATGGCCGAGTGGATGCATCTCTTGTAAATCTATAATGGCCGAGAAGATGCATCTCTTGTAAATCTATAATGGCCGAGTGGATGCATCTCTTGTAAATCTATAATGGCCGAGTGGATGCATCTCTTGTAAATCTATAATGGCCGAGTGGATGCATCTCTTGTAAATCTATAATGGCCGAGTGGATGCATCTCTTGTAAATCTATAATGGCCGAGTGGATGCATCTCTTGTAAATCTATAATGGCCGAGTGGATGCATCTCTGCATCTCTGCATCTCTTGTAAATCTATAATGGCCGAGTGGATGCATCTCTTGTAAATCTATAATGGCCGAGTGGATGCATCTCTTGTAAATCTATAATGGCCGAGTGGATGCATCTCTTGTAAATCTATAATGGCCGAGTGGATGCATCTCTTGTAAATCTATAATGGCCGAGTGGATGCATCTCTTGTAAATCTATAATGGCCGAGTGGATGCATCTCTTGTAAATCTATAATGGCCGAGTGGATGCATCTCTTGTAAATCTATAATGGCCGAGTGGATGCATCTCTTGTAAATCTATAATGGCCGAGAAGATGCATTTGATTGTAGGTTATATATACGTAAATGGGCAGAAGTACATCCGCGGTCGAATGTAGTACCAATAACTAATATAGTAGATTTTCTTTTTTGTAGAAATGCATTTTCATGACAGGCAGTGTATAGTTTTTGTGTATATTGAGAACTTATGTGACTTGAGAAGACTTCAGACTAGTTGATTTGTAGTAAAGATGTGGTAAACGAATTCAGGCCATTGCAAAGTGAAGGTTGGTATACTGTATTATTCGGCGGAGGAATACAGTGTGTAAACACAGTGACGTTATTCACAGGTGAGCACTGGCTATGAGAAACCTTATATTTTTAATATTCTTGGTGTGTTTCAGGCTGATTTGAATACCTCTTCACAGTGGATGTATCAGAAGAAATGAAAGATTGGAAATATAAATGAACAGACCGTATGTTTTACTTGTTTCTATGTATTACATAGGCAATTTATTTGTTGTTTTACAACCTAATAAACTGTTTTAGTGCATGATACTGAATCTTCTCTATATCTGACGTGGAACTATGCATTTTAAATGAAACCGTCCATATATATTGTGATACTTTAATATAGAAATGTCTACACGGTGACGAACGAACATGTGCCTTACAATAATGTGCATACATTGATATAGCAGACGACATTGAAATGCATTAGATTTTCTTTTTGTCAGATCGGGTAGTAGCCAGCCTGTAAGAATGATATTAATTGACGGAATTCAATCTTACGACAAGACATCATTCCACTGTCTTGTTATATCCGTCCGATATGAGAAATGTTGATAATATTAAAAAGTTTTATTTGTTTAAATCCAGAAGTTCTCAGACCCATGTGGCATACATGTACATATACACACATATGGCGACAGCAATTCATTATGTCAATATATCTAATTAATTATATAACATTAAAGTAAATATTTATATGTGATAATATGTGATAATATAGAAGAATGATTTAATAACATTTTTGTTATACAAATTTATTTTAGCTCGATTGCGAAACAAGTTCTTACAACTTATATAAATCACTCTCGAGACCTCATTCCTGATGGAATTCATCGCCACGAGGGAGAGAGAAGAGGCCATGTGGAATTTAAATGCCTTGACTAAGGGCACAATCGTAACGGCTCCAGTGGGGCTCGAACTCCGGACCTTTCGCACCTGAAGCGAACGCGCTACCACCGCGCTATCACGACTTCCACGCTTTAATAACATATGCATACCATGTTAACTGTTTACTGTTATGAAGTGCACATAATGACGAACTGATCAGATTATGTTTCTACATGGTGTATTGTATACCTTATCTTAGCGTTATGATATAACAGTATAGCTAGCATGTGAAAGCAATCAAACGAACAATAATTTAGCTTACTAAACTGAGTATAAGTATGTTTCAGGCTTAACTAGAGTCGATGCTTAAACAGCCGTGTTAAATTTACTTCAATCTCGTTTCTATTAACCAACAAGTTACCGTGGGTACATTGCATCTCCTATCTACAGTAAAGTTATGAACGTACAGCAAATATACAATATGCATGTATTATTGACTTGATACATTGGAGAACATAAATAACACGTATACACTCTTACTTTATTCTAACCTTAACATTTGAATTATTTCTGCATTACATTACGTTCCATACAAAATATTTGACACTAAAGTACATGTAAATTCTTTCATTCTTAACACCAATAGCATTTACTTGTACTTACCATGTTTATGAAAGACGTGTATTACAGTACATACATCAAGTTATATTGGTATTATATTGGACTTATCATATAACATGTATACTAGATAATAACGTATACAACTCATTTGTCCTAAGGGTAAATGATTTTTCTATATATATTATACTTAAATTTGTAGTAACCTGTTTATTTTCACTATTAATGAATTCAACATATTTATGCATATTGGAACGCCTCCAGTAATATCTCAGAATAAACAGCTTTCTCAAATCACAATACAAGTTACATTCTAATACAAAGTGAAATTCATCTGCTAGGCTATTACACGAGTTACATTTTCTTTCGTTTACCTGTGTACTTAATGGGTTTTGTCCATTGACCAGTTTCAATAAAAAGTCTGTGTAACGATAAACGTAAACGGGCTAAACAGTCCGCCTCCGTGGTCGAGTGGTTAAGGTCGCTGACTTGTATACCACTGTAACCTATCATCACTGATGGTCACGGGTTCGAGCCCCGCTCAGGCCGTGTCTCATTTATATGAAAAAGTTGGCAGTTTCTTACGGAGGTTGGTGCACCCAAGTACTGGTTAACCGCTGGAGCCTGCCCAGGAAAGGTGTTGTTAAGTAAACTGCCCGCCGGCGATATAGCCCAAAATGGTGCTGATGCAGGCGTAAAACCCGAAATATAACATAACATAAACGGGCTAAACATACACGAAATTTCTTAACAGTAACAATATCTAAATATGGTTGAAACCTATGATGTGAAACATATCTATAAAATAACGCTCTACTCGATTCGTTCAGTCTACCTGACCAGTTTTGTAAGAACTGGTCTTTAATTCTTTGTTTTACAGTAATTAAAAATAAGTCAACATTTCCAACATTTTAAAAAAGCCAAGCTTCATAAAACCCAATTAATGAACACCAGTTTGTCCTGTTAGGGTAAGCTGTTGCGTCTTGCATCAACATTAAATACACTTTTTTAGTATATTTATCTTCATGTGTCCTTAACATCTTACTCCAAAATGTTATAATATTGAAATATCTCATATTCTGTAGTGGCAACCTGCCTAAATCACCGTAAATAAAATCATTTTGCATGTTTTTCTTTACACCTAATAAATTAAATAAATGATGGACCTTACATATGATAGCCTAACTATAAATAAATGATGGACGTTACATATGGAAGCCTAACTTTAAATAAATGATGGACGTTACATATGGAAGCCTAACTATAAATAAATGATGGACGTTACATATGGAAGCCTAACTTTAAATAAATGATGGACGTTACATATGGAAGCCTAACTATAAATAAAGGATGGACGTTACATATGGAAGCCTAACTTTAAATAAATGATGGACCTTACATATGGAAACCTAACTATAAATAAATGATGGACGTTACATATGGAAACCGAACTATAAATAAATGATGGACGTTACATATGGAAACCGAACTATAAATAAATGATGGACGTTACATATGGAAACCGAACTATAAATAAATGATAGACCTTACATATGGAAGCCTAACTTTAAATAAATGATGAACCTTACATACGGAAGCCTAACTTTAAATAAATGATAGACCTTACATATGGAAGCCTAACTTTAAATAAAGGATGGACGTTACATATGGAAGCCTAACTTTAAATAAATGATAGACCTTACATATGGAAGCCGAACTATACATAAATGATAGACCTTACATATGGAAGCCTAACTTTAAATAAATGATAGACCTTACATATGGAAGCCGAACTATACATAAATGATAGACCTTACATATGGAAGCCGAACTATACATAAATGATAGACCTTACATATGGAAGCCGAACTATAAATAAATTATATTGATTCGATTGATTAGATATAATCCCATTGTAACTAATCTCACCCCACTCCAAAAACCTAAATCACATGAATTCACAACTCGCATCACTGACTCACTCCGAGTCGGAGTACCTCAACTCACATCGCCTCGCATATCTAATGACTACCTCAACTCACATCGCCTCACACATCTCATGACTACCTCAACTCACATCGCCTCGCATATCTCATGACTACCTCAACTCACCTCGCCTCGCATAGCTCATGACTACCTCAACTCACATCGCCTCGCATATCTCATGACTATCTCACACATCACCTCGCGAGTACCTCAATTCACCTCAACTCACCTCTCCTCGTACATCTCATGACTACCTCACATATCACCTCGCGAGTACCTCATCTCACCTCGTCTCACACATCACCTCGCGAGTACCTCAACTCAGCTGGCATCACATATCTCACGAGTACGCCAACTCACCTCGCCTCACACATCACCTCGCGAGTACCTCAAGTACCTCATTTAGTTCCTTTTAGTTCAATTCTGAGTATATTTAGAGAAATGTTGTTTGTGAATGGTATGTTATTGTGTCCAATGTGTGCCCAACCTACGCCAGTCTCCCTCGTCCCCCTCTCAAGTTACTTTGATCACAGTCCAATACACGGTCCCATTCTTTGAATCTGTTTTACTGTACCCAAGTATTGGACTGTATCATATTATTAGAGGACAGCCGATAGCTAGATTATGCACTTTCTATACATATCCTTTAACTTCAATACTACATTTACTTAAGCAAATTGTTTGCAGACTTTATAAACTGTTGCTCGCATTGAATACGTTATTGTATACAAGTACACGTACCAACAATTTGACTTTTGCTACTATTGGTTTACTTATTACATGTGATATACACGTGTCTACACCAACATACTGTCTTTTATCAATGTATATCTACGAAACATTCATTACAAACATTAGTTGAACTTTATTAATTATTTTGCTGTTAATACTGTCTGGTGATATAGAAAGAAATCCAGGGCCGGATATAAATCATAGTGACTGTTTTTCTATATTACATCAACATATTAGAAGCATTAGACACAAGTTAAAATATATAGAGGACACGTTTCTTGATTTTGACGTTCTATGCTTTACCGAAACACATCTCACGTTGGATCTGAATGACGTCAATAAATATTTAGAAGGATTTGATAGAATGTTTAGAAAAGACAACACTGCCCATTCAGTGGGATTATTAATTTATACCTCGTCTCACTTAAGACCTAAACGAATTCTTGAACTAGAGAATATACTGGAAGAATCAATGTGGATTGACATTTGAGACCGTTCTCAGACATACTTAATTTGTAATTTATATCGACCTCCAAATTCTACAGTTGATCTATGGGGTAAAATTAATGCTTGCCTAGAAAGAGCGTCCGAACTATCAAACAATATTGTTTTAGTCGGAGATATCAATGAGGATCAACTGAATTACAACAATAATAAACTAAAAGACATCCTACTACTAAACAACATGGTGAATATTATTAATGTACCTACGCGAGTAACAGAACATTCAAGAACTTTAATAGATCCAGTGGCAATTTCAAATAACATTATTTCATTACACTCCGGTACTTTTGAAACTCAAAAGGCTATTAGTGATCATTTCAGTACATGTGCCTACATTAAAGTCGATTTTCAGTCGAAGGATCCTTATAAACGAAGGGTGTGGAATTATAAACGGGCTGATTTTGAGTCACTCAATAATATAATACGTGCCACTGATTGGTCGTTCATTTATTCCCATAATATAGATATTGCAACTTCACTATTTATTGATAAATTCGTAGACATAGTTAAGTCATGTATTCCAACCAGTTTAGTTACAGTTCGCCCAAACGACAAACCATTCGGAAATAAGGAAAACATCTAGACAACACGAGCGACATAAACATACTGCAATACGAACTGGAAGATTGGGTGACTGGAATAGTTATAAAAAATTAAGAAATAAAGTAAATAATATGAAAAAGCACACTAAAGAACTATTTTTGAACAATATTGAAGTTACACTATGTGAGTTAAGCTCAACTAATCCGCGACACCATTGGACAATAGTTAAAATACTGGTCAAAGAAAACTACAAATTGTGAAATGATTCCTCCATTGTTAACAAATGATAATTCGTATTCTCTTTCGGATTCCGATAAAGCCAATACTCTAAATGACTACTTTGCATCCATTTCAACAATAGACGATTCACAAATAGATCTGCCGATTTTTACTAAAGAACAGATGCAACAATTCGAAATATAATAAATACTGAACAAGACATTACTGACGTTTTGTCAAATTTAATTGTAAATAAAGCCAAGCGGGCCAGATGAAATTAGCCATCGTATGCTTAAAAGAAACTTCTCGTACTATATGTCACCCACTGTGTATACTATTTAATAGACCAGTCCAAGAAGAGACGTATCCAGCTATTTGGAAGAGAGCAAATGTCATGCCACTTTTCAAAAAGGGTACGCGCGATATTCCATCAAACTATCGACCTATTTCATTAACTTGTTGTGTAGGGAAAGTAATGGAATTGTTATGTTCAAATATTTATATAACTATTTACACGATAATGAATTCATATATAAGAATCAATCTGGATTTTTGCCAGGACATTCTACAGTGTTTCTATTGATTGACATATATAACCAAATATGCAAAGTTTTTGATGAGCGTAAATCAACTTGTATTGTATTCTGTGATATTAGTAAGGCATTTGATTAAGTTTGGCACAGATGTCTCCTTTTTAAACTTCGACAGTATGGCGTTTCTGGACACATACTCAACTGGTTATTTAGCTATCTAAATAAGCGAAAACAAAAGGTTTTTGTTGGATCAACTTTCTCAAACGAAAAATATCTTAATGCTGGAGTTCCACAATGTTCGGTCTTGGGGCCCTTACTATTTTTAATATACGTCAATGACATTGCTGAATCTTTATTCAGTCTAACAAGATTATTTGCTGATGATAGTTCATTGGCGATGACTTACAAAGATACAAATGTTATTGAGGCTACACTGAATCATGATCTAAACATATTATCAAAAAGGTCTAAACAATGGCTAGTAAATTTTAATCCAACAAAAACAGAAGTCATGTTTCTTTCACTACGTAATGTTAATCGTCCAGTTTTATTGTTTGAGAACACGCAATTAAGTTTCGTAAATCATCACAAACATCTCGGAGTTACTCTTAGTGAGGACGGTACGTGGCACAAACATATATCAAACATTACTAATTCTGCTTCAAGAACATTAGGATCAATGAGAATGCTAAAATATAAATTAAAACGCAACACCTTAAATAAGATATACATTTCCTATCTTCGACCCATTTTAGAATATGCCTCTATTGTTTGGGATAGCTGTACATCATATGAAAAGGAATCCTTAGCGAAAGTCAATACGAAGCCGCCATAATTGTTACGGGGCTTACAAGACATGTCTCTATCAACAGACTACTTCACGAAATTGGATGGGTTACACTTAATGACCGTAGAAAAAAGCAAAGATTACTATTCGTTTATAAACAAAAACAGGAAAACTTACCAAGTTATTTAACCGACTTATTTCCAACATCCGTCGAGTAAACAAATCCATATAGTTTAAGAAACAGTGCAGATTTTATTACTTTAGCAAGGCGTACTGAAATTTATTCGAAATCTATTATACCTTCATCAATAAAATTATGGAATGAACTTGATTTTGATATTCGTAATACATGTCGGCATTCAAAGGAAAGCTGAAAGAAATCTTCAAGCCGCCAATAGTACCATCATTTTTTTAAATCTGGAGACCGCTGTCAACAGATATATCATGCTCGCATTAGAAATGCTTGTAGCAACCTGAATGCCGATTTGTTTAACAACCATTTACGCGATAACCCAAAATGCCCGTGTCAGCTCAATGAAAATGAGGATGCGGAACACTATATATTTCGCTGTCTATTTGATGTAAACCAAAGGCGCTTACTATTCATAAGCACACGTACACATCACCCTTTAAGCACAAGAAAACTACTGTTTGGTTTCAAAAATTTAACGCACGAAGAAAATGAGTATATTTTCAAACAAGTTCAAACTTATATTAAATCAACAAGGCGTTTTGAGCAAAGACATACCTAACTATATTATAAAGTTATGCTCTTGATACGATGTGTGCCTGGGTGAGGCTGCGGGTTTGGCTGGCTGGGGATATTGTACGGTGTGGCACTGGGAAGGTGTAGTAGTTGTGAATTGCATTTCCTAATGCTTTTCTCTTTTTTGTACTTGTTTTCATATCCATTATTATCCCCTTAATTGTAATCAAAAATAAGTATCATAATTGCAATGCTCTTATACTATATTCAGTCTCTTTGTTAATTACAAACTAGTATGTTGGGACGGGCCGAAACTAATGTTGTTAAAACTTGTGGCCCAACCGTTTTGCTTCTCCATATATATACATACTGATAATGTTTGTACCATATATCTTAATTAATTCATCCATAACATGTTTGTAAATTTGAGTTGTATTGTACATTGAATATAAAGAATGTAATAAAATATGATTTAAGTACCTCAACTCACCTCGCCTCACATATCTCACGAGTACATCAACTCACCTCTCCTCACACATCACCTAGCGAGTACCTCATCTCAGCTCGCCTCACATATCACCTCGCGAGTACCTCATCTCACCTCGCCTCGCATATATCACGAGTACGTCAACTCACCTCACCTCACACATCACCTCACGAGTACGTCAACTCACCTCGCGTCACACATCACCTCACGAGTACGTCAACTCACCTCGCGTCACACATCACCTCACGAGTACGTCAACTCACCTCACCTCACACATCACCTCACGAGTACGTCAACTCACCTCGCCTCACACATCACCTCACGAGTACGTTAACTCACTTCGCCTCACACATCACCTCACGAGTACGTCAACTCACCTCGCCTCACACATCACCTTGCGAGTACCTCAACTCACCTACCCTCACACATCACCTCACGAGTACGTCAACTCACCTCGCCTCACACATCACCTCACGAGTACGTCAACTCACTTCGCCTCACACATCACCTCACGAGTACGTTAACTCACTTCGCCTCACACATCACCTCACGAGTACGTCAACTCACCTCGCCTCACACATCACCTAGCGAGTACCTCATCTCAGCTCGACTCACATATCACCTCGCGAGTACCTCATCTCACCGCCCCTCACATATCTCACGAGCACGTCAACTCAACTCACCTCACACATCACCTCACGAGTACCTCAACCCACCTCGCCTCACACATCACCTCACGAGTACCTCATCTCACCTCGCCTCACATATCTCACGAGTACGTCAACTCACCTCACCTCACACATCACCTCACGAGTACATCAACTCACCTCGCCTCACACATCACTAACGAGTACGTCAACTCACCTCTCCTCACACATCACCTCACGAGTACGTCAACTCACCTCGCCTCACACATCACCTCACGAGTACGTTAACTCACTTCTCCTCACACATCACCTTGCGAGTACCTCAACTCACCTCTCCTCACACATCACCTCACGAGTACATCAACTCACCTCGCCTCACACATCACCTCACGAGTACGTCAACTCACCTCGCCTCACACATCACCTTACGAGTACGTCAACTCACCTCGCCTCACACATCACCTCATGAGTACGTCAACTCACCTCGCCTCACACATCACCTCACGAGTACGTCAACTCACTTCGCCCCACACATCACCTCACGAGTACGTCAACTCACCGCGCCTCACACATCACCTCACGAGTACCTCAACTCACCTCGCCTCACACATCACCTCACGAGTACGCTAACTCACTTCCCCTCACACATCACCTTGCGAGTACCTCAACTCACCTCTCCTCACACATCACCTCACGAGTACGTCAACTCACCTTACCTCACACATCACCTCGCGAGTACCTCAACTCACCTCGCCTCACACATCACCCCACGAGTACGTCAACTCACCTCGCCTCACACATCACCTCACGAGTACGTCAACTCACCTCGCCTCACACATCACCTCACGAGTACGTTAACTCACCTCGCCTCACACATCACCTCACGAGTACGTTAACTCACTTCGCCTCACACATCACCTCACGAGTACGTCAACTCACCTCGCCTCACACATCACCTTACGTGTACGTCAACTCACCTCGCCTCACACATCACCTCACGAGTACCTCAACTCACCTCGCCTCACACATCACCCCACGAGTACGTCAATTCACCTCGCCTCACACATCACCTCGCGAGTACCTCAACTCACATCGCCTCGCATATCTCACGAGTACGTCAACTCACCTACCCTCACACATCATCTCACGAGTACCTCATCTCTCCTCGCACATCATCTCACGAGTACCTCATCTCACCTCGCACATCATCTCACGAGTACCTCATATCGCCTCACAAATCATCTCACGAGTACCTCATCTCTCCTCACACATCATCTCACGAGTACCGCAACTCAACTCCCCTCACACATCATATCATGAGTACCTCAAGTCTCCTCACACATCATCTCACGAGTACCTCATCTCGCCTCGCACATCATCTCACAAGTACCTCAACTCAACTCTCCTCACACATAATCTCACTAGTACCTCATCTCGTCTCACATATCATCTCACGAGTACCTCAACTCACCTCACACATCATCTCACGAGTACCTCAACTCGCCTCACACATCATCTCACGAGTACCTCAACTCGCCTCACACATCATCTCACGAGTACCTCAACTAGCCTCACACATCATCTCACGAGTACCTCATCTCGCCTCGCACATCATCTCACGAGTACCTCAACTCAACTCGCCTAACGCTTCATCTCACTAGTACCTCATTAGGCCTCGCACATTATCTTACGAGTACCTCAACTCAACTTGCCTCACATCTCATCTTACATCAACTATACATCGAATATCATCTCTACTAACCTCAGTCTTAACGGAACTACACAACACACACACTCTGTTTGCAATGGGTAAGACTTGCTTGTGATCGTCCAATGCAATTATGAGTATAATATCCTTACTAAGCCAATCTCTTTAGCAATATATGTATATATATATATACCTGCATAATCAGATTACAGACGGATCTGTAGTCCAGTGGTAACACGCTGGACTGGTATTCCAGGGATCGCAGGTTCGATCCCCCGTCTGACCCTAATAAAATTCACAGTCTTTCAGATGGGACGTTAAACCGAGGTCTCGTGTCGGTGCTTTACACCGTACACGTAAAAGAACCGGAGGAGACTCTGGAATGGGTCTCTGTCTGTATCATTGCACTCTCCTCCAAAATCTAAAATGACTTATCTCTTCAGGAGGCGTCGCTCATATGGGCAACATGTAGTGACGATAAATAAACGTAAAACACATAAGAAAATTAGCGCACTCGCTTCTCACCAATGCAACCCGGGTTCGATCCTCGGACCGGTAAGTATGTGAGATGATACGATGGTCGCCAACACGGACATGTGGGTTTTCTCCGGGTACTCCGATTTCCTCCCACACGAATGACCACATTTACGCTTTCATCCGCGCCAACGAGAGTGATTAATATAAGTTCTTAAAACTAGCTTCGCAATCGTTGTAAAATAAATTAAGTTTAACGAATCAAATATACGAACTATAGCCTCGGTACAGGCTGAGAGATGCACTGGACCAGTGCAAAAACCAGAGAACAATCCATTAATTGCAATGCGAATAATGTACAAAAAAAACTTCAATTTGATTAACATTTAAATCAACGCGGAACACATTAATAGATCACGTTCCCGTGACGATTCGAATTTTAATAGCAACATTGCATGTGGACCGATATAATGTTAGCTTAGAACTGACGATCAATTGCGCTATATCACATGGTTGAACACGCACTCGTATAGTCGTGTGATCATCACTATATGCACAAATAATTCGCACACCGCTAGACGTACATTCTGAGCTATACTAGCGTAACTCACGTAACTTGAAATTGAACTTGAGTCACCCCATATCATTTCAGCGGATTTCTTCACATATCACCTCGACTCACCTCACGCATGTCTCTTCCTCACCTCATATGTTCACCTCACTTCTCTTATCCATGACTGCCTGAACAGTGCGCATGCGTCTTTACACCAATACACACTCACTACACACGAAGTCGTCAAGTCATATTGTCCACACGCACTACACAAGAAGTCGTCAAGCCATATTGTCCACACGCACTACACACGAAGTCGTCAAGTCATATTGTCCACACTCACTACACACGAAATCGTCGTCATAGTGGCCACACTCACTACACGCGAAGACGTCAACACATAGTGTCCACACTCACTGCACGCGAAGTCGTCAATACATAGTGTCCACACGCACTACACACGAAGTCGTCAAGTCATATTGTCCACACGCACTACACAAGAAGTCGTCAAGCCATATTGTCCACACGCACTACACACGAAGTCGTCAAGTCATATTGTCCACACTCACTACACACGAAATCGTCGTCATAGTGGCCACACTCACTACACGCGAAGACGTCAACACATAGTGTCCACACTCACTGCACGCGAAGTCGTCAATACATAGTGTCCACACGCACTACACACGAAGTCGTCAAGTCATATTGTCCACACTCATTACACACGAAATCGTCAAGTCGTATTGTCCACACGCACTACACACGAAGTCGTCAAGTCATATTGTCCACACGCACTACACACGAAGTCGTCAAGTCATATTGTCCACACGCACTACACACGAAGTCGTCAAGTCATATTGTCCACACTCACTACACACGAAGTCGTCAACTCATATTGTCCACACGCACTACACAAGAAGTCGTCAAGTCATATTGTCCACACTCACTACACGCGAAGTCGTCAAGTCATATTGTCCACACTCATTACACACGAAGTCGTCAAGTAATAGTGTCCACACTCACTACACACGAAGTCGTCAAGTCCTAGTGTCCACACTCACTACACACGAAGTCGTCAAGTCATAGTGTCCACACTCACTATTTTATCACACATAAGAACTTTGCATATATTCGATGAAATACAGCCATCACATATTTTCGAGTATGTGCACACGTGTAATGCATCATAGAAGGCTTGTTTTATTTGTTGAACAACTTATTTAAATCCGTACATTTCTGAATATGCTATATATATTCTAGTGGAATAAGAGTTCAGAATTGCATGCGGATATATGCAATTCTTATCAGGAACTATTTGCTACGTCGTAAGGATGCACCTTGGTGTAATCAAGCATACTGGCAAGCAAAATTTTTATTCTAATTAATGGTTGTTGTTACATGTGTAATGTGATAAAAATTGTCAAATGGCTTGTTTAGTATCAATATTCCAAAACTCAAAATATGTATGAAATCACCAGTTATGAAAAATCTATATATATATAATCTCTCTCTCTCTCTCTCTCTCTCTCTCTCTCTCTCTCTCTATATATATATATATATAATATATAATATATATAATCTCTCTTGCTATATTAGCACATACATGAGAACACATAGAGGAGGAGTGACTATCTGGTATTTCTTGTATGTGTGTCTACATTTTCTAAGTAGGGTTTGAACGTATATCACATCCCTGGAACAGCGTTTCCTGACACCCACAGGGCAAGTACCGAGCGCGAATGCGATCCGCCATGCCAGACGGATACAACTTGTTAAATGAGTTCGAAGTTGCTACAATCTAGAAGGGAATTAATATGTATATGAGTACATAAGTACCTGTCCAATCATGTGGAACTGTTTATTTAGGTTTAAAATATCGTTGTGCAATATTGTAATACTACTAATGCATGCTACTAATATGGAGTATAATTATGTGAATATTTATTTTATGCTAATTGATGAAATACAGTGTTCTATCAGTGAGATATAATCCATATCACTCACTGCATATCACTCACTGTATTTTGCCGGACTACTTTTTTTATTATCTCCCTTCCCAATACACTATACACTTGCTGTTTTGTTCACCAACTTGCACCGTGTCACACGTGTCATTTAATTTTCACCGTTTACCTGGCTTCAATGACACTGTTTACATGTATTATTGTTTTTGTTATGAAACAAATCAAAAGCGAAATACAATTGACAATGTCTCGAATTTTGTCAATGCAAATTATGCACTCGTGAAAATATTTGAAATGTTCTCACTTCTCAGTGAGATATATTCCATATTCACTCAAAACAAACAAATATCCTCTATATATATAATATATTATAATTAGCACATATATGAGAACACAAAGAGGATATATATATTATATGTACCTTCAAGTTACAGTACATTGTACATTTTTATACAAAGTGTGAGTAAATAATGGTGGGATACATACACCATATACAGGTTCGATCCCCCGTCTGACCCTAATAAAATTAACAGTCTTTCAGATGGGACATTAAACCGAGGTCTCGTGTCGGTGCTTTACACCGTGCACGTACAAGAACTAGAGGAGATTCTGGAATCGGTCTCTGTCTGTATCATTGCACTATCCTCCAAGTATCTAAAATTACTAATCTCTTCAGGAGGCGTCGCTCATATGGGCAACCGGTAGCGACGATAAATAAACGTAAAACACACACCATATACACCGTGCTGGTCGCATACTATATGCATCACACCACCGTTCACTCATATGTTGTAAGGTGCACATTTAAACATAGTAAAATAGTTATAGTGTGCTTATAGTCATATAGACCAAATACTGATTTACATGTAAAATGATAACATCTGTTCGAATAACATCCGTAGTGGTCACCCTAACGAAACGAAATTGTAGGTGTTGTGTAACATTATATTGTTGTGAATAACAGTGTGTCTAGAACATTACTGAGGTGGCCATCTTTGATTGACCAAGTCATGACTTTTCTAAAAAATCAATTGCAATCTGCCCAGGAAAAGTGTTGTTAGGTAAACTGCTCGTCGCTCAAATGGGAAACCGGTAGCGACGTTAAATAAACTTAAATAATAAAAAACAATTACACTCACTTCTTCAACACAACCATATTTTATTTAACGTCTGTATTAAAAGCTAGTTTATACACATTTATGTTAGCTCTATTGGGAAACAAAGTCTTGCAACTGATATTAATTACTCTACTTTCTGATGGAAGCCATCGCCACGAGAGAGGAGGCAACGTCGAATTTAAATACCTTGCCTAAAGGCAAACTCGTAACTGCTCCAGTGGGGCTCGAACTCCAGGCCTTTCGCATCTGAAGCGAATGCGCTATCACGACATGCAACTATTAAACGCTGCTTGTGTAGTCATATAAAGGCTCCCTATATATTATTAAACATGTTTGCTTAATGTTGTGACTGGTTACAGTAAATCAATTTTTCATGTGATAAACACGCCCACAAATATTCAAAATGAATATCATCATTTTGAACAATATTTCAAGTTTTTAAATACCGACAAATCTGTGTCTGTGGTAACCTAATAAGCAGCCAGTTTCCAGATTCTCAATATGTTGTTTCATTATACATTTGACTTATATTAAGCAGCCACTTTCTGTGCTAAGCAGCCACTTTCTGTGATTCCCTTGGCTGGCTGCTTCAGCTGGGTGTGACTATATTCATAACCGCTTTACTTGAAATACGACTTCCATATTTTCAGTGTTATATGCATGTTCGCATTTCAAATTAGATGGTTTAGGTGGAAGTCGTGATAGCGCAGTGGATACGCGTTCGCTTCAGGTGCGAAAGGTCCGGAGTTCGAGCCCCACTGGAGCCGTTACGTTTGTGCCCTTAGGCAAGGCATTTGAATTCCATATTTCCTCTTCTCTCTCCCTCGTGGTGATGGATTCCATCCGGAATGAGGTCTCGAGAGTGATTAATATAAGTTGAACGAACTTGTTTCGCAATCGAGCAAAAATAACATTGTATAAACTAAATTAGGTGGTGCTTAAATGGACAACCAATCTGGTGCTTAAATGGACAAACAGTCTGGTGCTTAAATGGACAAACAGGCTGGTGCTTAAATGAACAAACAGTCTGGTGCTTAAATGGACAAACAGGCTGGTGCTTAAATGGACAAACAGTCTGGTGCTTAAATGGACAAACAGGCTGGTGCTTAAATGGACAAACAGTCTGGTGCTTAAATGGACAAACAGGCTGGTGCTTAAATGGACAAACAGGCTGGTGCTTAAATGGACAACCAATCTGGAGCTTAAATGGACAACCAATCTGGTGCTTAAATGGACAAACAGTCTGGTGCTTAAATGGACAAACAGGCTGGTGCTTAAATGGACAAACAGTCTGGTGCTTAAATGGACAACCAATCTGGAGCTTAAATGGACAACCAATCTGGTGCTTAAATGGACAAACAGTCTGGTGCTTAAATGCCTTAATGGACAACCAAGCTGGTGCTTAAGATTAATGGACAAACAGTCTGCAGAGGTGTCTTCATTTAAGATAGATGTTGTGCCTTTGCGACGTTTATTCCTGTAATTAGGAATATTGTCTATATGGCAGATTATATCAGTCTTAAATTAAAGACATGTTTTGCATCAATTCAGTCTACTTTCTATAATATGTCTCATGTTCTGTGTAGGTGTATATACATTATTAAGTGGCTGTCGTTGTAAGATGATGCTAAATCAGCATGTGTATTGCGTTTGAATGAAGTCTATAGCTAATTAGTTTCGTCAGAGACGCCATCACTGTCGTTGAATAGAAGTCGGACAAGTGGCTAATGATGATCGTTATCCTTCTAGAGGACTCAATTTCGCTTGCTTTGCTCAGTTAATATCCTAAGTACGAACTACCCACGTAATGTTTTCGACCACCCTATGTATTCGACGTCAAAGTCCGGTTAATTTTCATATTTCGCGCGATGTCAAGTGGGGATCAAATAACATACGAGGTGGACATCTATGTTAGCTTCTATGCAGTTATCAGTATATAATCTTACAGTAAATATATGTTGATAGCTCCTGGCTAGCCAGCGTATATACGGCTTAAAATACATACATTTCGCCGCATGACTCACGAGTCTTAAACTAAAACCGGAAGCTGCGCATAATACACCGACATAAAGATGGAAGTATTGGTTCTACAGTCGACACAATCAATTTAAAGCGACACTACATCAGCGAAAACGCAAATTTATATAGAATGTAATTTCCTATTATATGGTATAATTTTTTTCCCAAATATTTGCTTCAATAAATGAGTATTTCAACTAATAAACAAGCGTCGTATATACGGTTTGTTGACATATACCAAAATAACGTAAACGGGGTCGACACACAGGCGTAATACAACCTGTGTTTCCCAAATAACGAGATTTATGGTACAGATTTACTGTTATATCTCACATGTGTGCCTATGCATATTTATTTGTAAATTAAACTTAGTTAAATTTATTATCTCTAAGCGGCAGTATCAAGCGTTTAGTATTGACTACAATGACAACGAAATATAAATTCAGGGGCGTGGATGACCGGCATATGAAATCCTACATTCGCTTTTTAAAGTTTGTATTCAATATTTGTGTTCGAATGTATCACGAATAATTTGTAGTAGCAATGCATTTATACGTGAACAATGCATTGTTTGGCTTTTTGCGATGTAATGTCGCTTTAAATATGTTGAATTTCGTAACAACCTGCAAGACTTGCAGCAAAGCACGATATGAATTATATTGATCATTTATGGGTTCCCAAATCTGGACGTGCCGGTGTCGAGGTAAAATAGCACATTACTCAATTGAGGCAGTCGACGGGGTAAAAACTCATAACATAAACTCGATGAATCCCTAAACAAAACGAGTTGGGTTTTTTCGGCGTAATAACATTGTTATTTGGTTAGCTGACTGTGTATATGAGTATACTTCTGACAATGTTGTTGCATGGAGTGGCTAGAACTGTCCTATATCTTCACTTCTCTCTACTGATCCTCCTCTATTCTGTTGTATATCAACTGTGATCTAAATTTATATATCTTTTACTTATGTGCTATCTTCTATATTCTACTGTTTCTCATCCTCCTATGTTTACATAAACAGATATATCTCTATAATGATAGAACACTGTAGCTGTGCTTCAAGAGTATATCAAATGTTAAGCTGAAATTAGGTGAAATTGTATTTATGTTTCTGTGTATGTAGAGCTGGTTAACTTTAGTAAATATATTCATGAAGCTTTATCCCTTCGTAATTCACTTGTTTAGGATATATGAATTACCAGTTGAATACTCCCTACACTCTTAATACAGTCATGATCATGTTTTGCATAGTCTAAAATCCATCATGACATTGTCATTATGTTTCCATGTATGTCCATAATCATTACATCATTTGTCCATCCTCATCATGATTGCATATATCATAATATTGTACTATATATATTGTAAATATGTTTAAATGTTACAGACGAGAAACTGTAAAGTTTAAGTCTTAATAAAGCATTCTTCTTCTTCTTCTTCTATGTAAATATGAAAAAAACAAATAAACGGGTTGCTCCCGGGCAACTCCAAAATTGACAAGAAAAACGATTACATATAAATATGTAATAGAAGGACGATTGCAAACTCACTCTGCATAATACACACTCGGATAGTGTATTGAGTGAATGTATATAAAATATAAAGTACATAATGTAGTAATTAAATGCAAACATGTTGACAATAACATGAAACCATGTCCTACATGATAGTATATACCACACCCCTGCTAGAACATCCGCGAAACATATTGGAACCAAATATTGTTGCAGAATTTCAACTACGTAAATAGATTGACCTGGCCATTTCTGGATTCCAACTCAAGCCTGTATTTCTATAGGCACACCAGAGAAAGTTTGGAACTAGTTCCCTGACAACAATTGGACAATGTTAATACTGATAATACGAATATATAGCAGTAATTTCATAAATTCCCATTCGTCCAGAAAAAAAAAATGTTGCCCTGGGATTCTCACTTTTGGCCGGCACATATATACTCATATATACAGAGGGCCGGTACATATATACTCATATATACAGAGGGCCGGCACATATATACTCATATCCAGAGGGCCGGTACATATATACTCATATATCCAGAGGGCCGGTACATATATACTCATATATCCAGAGGGCCGGTACATATATACTCATATATCCAGAGGGCCGGTACATATATACTCATATATACAGAGGGCCGGCACATATATACTCATATATCCAGAGGGCCGGTACATATATACTCATATATACAGAGGGCCGGCACATATATACTCATATATACAGAGGGCCGGCACATATATACTCATATATACAGAGGGCCGGCACATATATACTCATATATACAGAGGGCCGGCACATATATACTCATATATACAGAGGGCCGGTACATATATACTCATATATACAGAGGGCCGGCACATATATACTCATATATACAGAGGGCCGGCACATATATACTCATATATCCAGAGGGCCGGCACATATATACTCATATATACAGAGGGCCGGCACATATATACTCATATATCCAGAGGGCCGGCACATATATACTGATATATACAGAGGGCCGGCACATATATACTCATATATCCAGAGGGCCGGTACATATATACGCATATATACAGAGGGCCGGTACATATATACTCATATATCCAGAGGGCCGGTACATATATACTCATATATCCAGAGGGCCGGTACATATATACTCATATATCCAGAGGGCCGGTACATATATACTCATATATCCATAGGGCCGGCACATATATACTCATATATCCAGAGAACCGGCACATATATACTCATATATCCAGAGGGCCGGTACATATATACTCATATATCCAGAGGGCCGGTACATATATACTCATATATCCAGAGGGCCGGCACATATATACTCATATATCCAGAGGGCCGGTACATATATACTCATATATCCAGAGGGCCGGTACATATATACTCATATATCCAGAGGGCCGGCACATATATACTCGTATATCCAGAGGGCCGGTACATATATACTCATATATCCAGAGGGCCGGTACATATATACTCATATATCCAGAGGGCCGGTACATATATACTCATATATCCAGAGGGCCGGTACATATATACTCATATATCCAGAGGACCGGTACATATATACTCATATATCCAGAGGGCCGGTACATATATACTCATATATCCAGAGGGCCGGTACATATATACTCATATATCCAGAGAGTATATGTCAACAAATCAAAGTAAGCATAATATAATATGGTGATACACATCAATTCTTTGTCGCAAGTTTGTCGCAGGTTTGTCGCAGGTTTGTCGCAAGTTTGTCGCAATGTCTTAACTCACTGTAAAACACGCGCGATGTGGGACATACAATAATAATGTGTGTGTGATTTACGTTTATTTATCGTCGCTACCGGTTGCCCATATGAGCGACGCCTCCAGAAGAGATTACTCATTTTAGATTGTTGGAGGATAGTGCAATGATACAGACAGAGACCCATTCCAGAGTCTCTTCTGGTTCTTTTACGTGCACGGTGTAAAGCACCGACACGAGATCTCGGTTTAACGTCCCATCTGAAAGACTGTTAATTTTATTAGCGTCAGACGGGGGATCGAACCTGCGATCCATGGATTACCACTACAGCGTGTTACCACTGGACTACATATCCGTCTGTGAATAATAATGACCGTAATACGTTCTCAATAGTCACGAGGAAGTAATGGAATGGTGTTCCGCTGCGCCATGATGTCAAAGCGATCAGGGAAATGACAATCAGCGAAATAGGCAACCACTTGCGCTGAATATTAAATGTGTATTTAATTACAGGGTAACTGTGGTCATATCCTTCGTAGTGTGTGCATTACATGGAACACGTTTAAAAGATGTTAGCTAGTTTGTTTAGCACTTTGTATTATGCGGTTCACCACCGCCGACTCCTTTAGTTGCATTGTACTGGCCATATTGTAAATATGCTGTGCATGTGTCCGTGGTCTAGGTAATTAATCTCTTATAACAAGGGTCTAGTTTAAACTTATTTTACAACGATTGCGAAGCCATTTTTAACAACTTATATTAATCAGTCTCGTTGGCGCGGATGAATGCGTATATGTGGTAATTCGTGTGGAAGGAAACCGGAGTACCCGGAGAAAACCCACCTGTCCGATTTGGCGACCATCGTACCATCTCACATACTTCCCAGCCCGATGATCGAACCCGGGTTGGATTGGTCAGAAGCGATCGCGCTAACCACTGCGCTAATCGGACAGCCGGACACGGGTTTAGGGGTGCGGCGATGGCATCTGAGCATACAGTTTTTCTCTCTACATGTGTGTTTTTCCTCTAGAAAATATGAATTATTTCACTTAAATTTCATTGCATCACTCGACATAATTCTTGTATTGTTCAAACAAAATTAATGATAACATATATATCTGATGCAATGGGGAGGACCGAATATAATGTTGTTATAACGTGTGTTCCAACCCATGCGTGTGTGTATGTATGTAATACTGTCCGATTAGCGCAGTGGTTAGCACGCTCGCTTCTCACCAATGCAACCCTGGTTCGATCCTCGGACCAGGAAGTATGTGAGATGGTACGGTGGTCGCCAGATTGGACAGGTGGGGTTTCTCCGGGTACGCCGGTTTCCTCCCACATGAATAACCATATATACGCTTTCATCCCAGCCAACGAGAGTGATTAATATAAGTTGTTAGAACTGGCTTCGCAATCGTTGCAAAAGTTTAAATGTAATACTTGTTCGATTGTGTTTATGTTTATGGATACATATAATAAAATATGATTATTTTATTTTTTTGGACAAGACTATGATTACAAACAACATGGCGTCGAATATCCAGTGGTACTGAAATTCATCATCAAGCTATAAACACTAACTCCTGCACGACGGGATATTAACACTATGCAAATCCTGTCAGATCGCTAAATCCTTCAACATCTAATTCCAGCTGCGGTAGCAATTCCAATATAAAACATTTAATAGTTGTGCAAACGGTCTGTATGTGGAAGTCGTCATAGCGCAGTGGATGCGCGTTCGCTTCAGGTGCGAAAGGTCCGGAGTTTTTTTGTATTTTTTAATACAAATTTATTTTAGCTCGATTGCGAAACAAGTTATTTCAACTTATATATATCACTCTCGAGACCTCATTCCTGATGGAATCCATCGCCACGAGGGAGAGAGAAGAGGCAACGTGGAATTTAAATGCCTTGCCTAAGGGCACAATCGTAACGGCTCCAGTGCGGCTCGAACTCCGGACCTTTCGCACCTGAAGCGAACGCGCATCCACTGCGCTATCATGACTTCCACCGGAGGTCCGGAGTTCGAGCCCCGCTGGAGCCGTTACGATTGTGCCCTTAGGCAAGGCATTTAAATTCCGCATTGCCTCCTCTCTCCTTCATGGCGATGGATTCCATCAGGAATGAGGTCTCGAGAGTGATTAATATTAGTTGAAAGAACTTGTTTCGCAATCGAGCTAAAATAAATGTGTATAAACTAACGGTCTGTATTTGAACTGTACACATTTGACCGACTTGCTGTGACGTCATAGTTGCTCCTTGTTCATGCATACAATTGACATACTAGACCTGTAGAACGCACATTGTTGTTTATACAAATACTTTTTTTTTAATTAGTTCTCCAGAAATTATTTGTGGAAGAAGACCCTGGGTGCGCCTTCGCGCAGTATCTCGCCCGACTGGCACCCGGTTAGAACCACAGACAGTCCATGATTGAATTAGATACCCGCAGTTGAATTCGAATTTATAGCGGTGAGAGTCAAGTGATTTGAAGTCAACGACCGTAACCACTCTGTCAAGGAGCCATTCACCATACCACTACAACGCGCCCAGCCCCATCCTCCGACAACGTTTCAAACCCGAACTTCTCTTCTAACCTGGAGGCCGTTTGATTTAGAGCCGTTTCATTATACATGCAATGATTTCAATTGATCGAGTACAATATTAGTTCAAGAACATTTGCGGAAACATTCAGAAAAATCAATTCATCAACAGTGAAGATTCAATTGTCTTAAGTCAGATATATATAATTGATAGACATATAAATGACATTTATAAGTCTCTGTTTCAAGTCAATAGCCAGTCAAATCCGAGGTTACACAACTGATGTCCATAAACGCATACACCCAGAGAAAGCAAGGCTGTTTTCCCTGTTTTCCTGGTATTTCATAAGTCTGCTTTACGAGAATTAATCCTGAACATGACCACTAGTATGACCACTAACATGACCACTAGCATGACTATTAACATGATTCCTAACATGATTCCTAACATGACTACTAACATGACCACTAACATGACCACTAGCATGACCACTAGCATGACCACTAACATGATTCCTAACATGATTCCTAACATGATTCCTAACATGACTACTAACATGACCACTAACATGACCACTAACATGATTCCTAACATGATTCCTATCATGATTCCTAACATAACATAACATAACTAACATGACCACTAACATGATTCCTAACATGATTCCTAACATGATTCCTAACATGACCACTAACATGACCACTAGCATGACCACTAGCATGACCACTAACATGACCACTAACATGACCACTAACATGACTACTAACATGACTACTAACATGACTACTAACATGATTCCTAACATGACTACTAACATGACCACTAGCATGACCACTAACATGATTCCTAACATGATTCCTAACATGACCACTAACATGACCACTAGCATGACCACTAGCATGACCACTAACATGACCACTAACATGACAACTAACATGACCACTAACATGACCACTAACATGACTACTAACATGACTACTAACATGACTACTAACATGACCACTAGCATGACCACTAGCATGACTACTAGCATGACCACTAACATGACCACTAACATGACCACTAGCATGACCACTAACATGACCACTAACATGATTCCTAACATGACCACTAACATGACCACTAACATGACCACTAACATGACTACTAACATGACCACTAGCATGACCACTAACATGACCACTAACATGACCACTAGCATGACCACTAACATGACCACTAACATGATTCCTAACATGACCACTAGCATGACCACTAACATGACCACTAACATGACCACTAACATGATTCCTAACATGACCACTAGCATGACCACTAACATGACCACTAGCATGACCACTAGCATGACCACTAACATGACCACTAACATGACTACTAACATGACCACTAACATGACCACTAACATGACCACTAACATGACCACTAGCATGACCACTAACATGATTCCTAACATGATTCCTAACATGACCACTAACATGACCACTAACATGACCACTAACATGACTACTAACATGACTACTAACATGATTCCTAACATGACTACTAACATGACCACTAGCATGACCACTAACATGATTCCTAACATGATTCCTAACATGACCACTAACGTGACCACTAGCATGACCACTAGCATGACCACTAACATGACCACTAACATGACCACTAACATGACCACTAACATGACCACTAACATGACTACTAACATGACTACTAACATGATTCCTAACATGACTACTAACATGACCACTAGCATGACCACTAGCATGACTATTAACATGACCACTAGCATGACCACTAACATGACCACTAACATGACCACGACCACTAGCATGACCACTAACAT
Source organism: Archivesica marissinica (assembly GCA_014843695.1). Classification (NCBI taxonomy): domain Eukaryota; kingdom Metazoa; phylum Mollusca; class Bivalvia; order Venerida; family Vesicomyidae; genus Archivesica; species Archivesica marissinica. Next base: position 15,777,663 of record CM026398.1, read on the forward strand.
GACCACTAACATGATTCCTAACATGACCACTAGCATGACCACTAACATGACCACTAACATGACCACTAACATGACCACTAACATGACCACTAACATGACCACTAACATGACCACTAGCATGACCACTAACATGACCACTAACATGACCACTAACATGACCACTAACATGACCACTAACATGACCACTAACATGACCACTAGCATGACCACTAGCATGACCACTAACATGACCACTAACATGACCACTAACATGACCACTAACATGACCACTAACATGACCACTAGCATGACTACTAGCATGACCACTAACATGACCACTAACATGACCACTAACATGACTACTAGCATGACCACTAACATGACCACTAACATGACTACTAGCATGACTATTAACATGACCACTAGCATGACCACTAACATGACCACTAACATGACCACTAGCATGACCACTAGCATGACCACTAACATGACCACTAACATGGCCATTAACATGACCACTAGCATGACCACTAGCATGACCACTAGCATGACCACTAACATGACCACTAGCATGACCACTAACATGACCACTAACATGACCACGACCACTAGCATGACCACTAACATGACCACTAACATGATTCCTAACATGACCACTAGCATGACCACTAACATGACCACTAACATGACCACTAGCATGACCACTAACATGACCACTAACATGACCACTAGCATGACCACTAGCATGACCACTAACATGACCACTAACATGGCCATTAACATGACCACTAGCATGACCACTAGCATGACCACTAGCATGACCACTAACATGACCACTAGCATGACCACTAGCATGACCACTAACATGACCACTAACATGACCACTAACATGACCACTAGCATGACCACTAGCATGACCACTAACATGACCACTAACATGACCACTAGCATGACTACTAGCATGACTATTAACATGACCACTAACATGACCACTAACATGACCACTAACATGACCACTAACATGACCACTAGCATGACCACTAACATGACCACTAACATGACCACTAACATGACCACTAACATGACCACTAACATGACCACTAGCATGACCACTAACATGACCACTAACATGACCACTAACATGACCACTAACATGACCACTAGCATGACCACTAGCATGACCACTAACATGACCACTAACATGACCACTAACATGACCACTAACATGACCACTAACATGACCACTAGCATGACTACTAGCATGACCACTAACATGACCACTAACATGACCACTAACATGACTACTAGCATGACCACTAACATGACCACTAACATGACTACTAGCATGACTATTAACATGACCACTAACATGACCACTAACATGACCACTAACATGACCACTAACATGACTACTAACATGACTACTAACATGATTCCTAACATGACTACTAACATGACTACTAACATGACCACTAGCATGACCACTAGCATGACTATTAACATGACCACTAGCATGACCACTAACATGACCACTAACATGACCACGACCACTAGCATGACCACTAACATGACCACTAACATGATTCCTAACATGACCACTAGCATGACCACTAACATGACCACTAACATGACCACTAGCATGACCACTAACATGACCACTAACATGACCACTAGCATGACCACTAGCATGACCACTAACATGACCACTAACATGGCCATTAACATGACCACTAGCATGACCACTAGCATGACCACTAGCATGACCACTAACATGACCACTAGCATGACCACTAGCATGACCACTAACATGATCACTAACATGACCACTAACATGACCACTAGCATGACCACTAGCATGACCACTAACATGACCACTAACATGACCACTAGCATGACTACTAGCATGACTATTAACATGACCACTAACATGACCACTAACATGACCACTAACATGACCACTAGCATGACCACTAACATGACCACTAACATGACCACTAACATGACCACTAACATGACCACTAACATGACCACTAGCATGACCACTAACATGACCACTAACATGACCACTAACATGACCACTAACATGACCACTAACATGACCACTAACATGACCACTAGCATGACCACTAGCATGCCCACTAGCATGACCACTAACATGACCACTAACATGACCACTAACATGACCACTAACATGACCACTAACATGACCACTAGCATGACTACTAGCATGACCACTAACATGACCACTAACATGACCACTAACATGACTACTAGCATGACCACTAACATGACCACTAACATGACTACTAGCATGACTATTAACATGACCACTAACATGACCACTAACATGACCACTAACATGACCACTAACATGACTACTAACATGACTACTAACATGATTCCTAACATGACTACTAACATGACCACTAGCATGACCACTAGCATAACTATTAACATGACCACTAGCATGACCACTAACATGACCACTAACATGACCACGACCACTAGCATGACCACTAACATGACCACTAACATGATTCCTAACATGACCACTAGCATGACCACTAACATGACCACTAACATGACCACTAGCATGACCACTAACATGACCACTAACATGACCACTAGCATGACCACTAGCATGACCACTAACATGACCACTAACATGGCCATTAACATGACCACTAGCATGACCACTAACATGATTCCTAACATGACCACTAGCATGACCACTAACATGACCACTAACATGACCACTAGCATGACCACTAACATGACCACTAACATGACCACTAGCATGACCACTAGCATGACCACTAACATGACCACTAACATGGCCATTAACATGACCACTAGCATGACCACTAGCATGACCACTAGCATGACCACTAACATGACCACTAGCATGACCACTAGCATGACCACTAACATGACCACTAACATGACCACTAACATGACCACTAGCATGACCACTAGCATGACCACTAACATGACCACTAACATGACCACTAGCATGACTACTAGCATGACTATTAACATGACCACTAACATGACCACTAACATGACCACTAACATGACCACTAACATGACCACTAACATGACCACTAACATGACCACTAACATGACCACTAACATGACCACTAGCATGACCACTAACATGACCACTAACATGACCACTAACATGACCACTAACATGACCACTAACATGACCACTAACATGACCACTAGCATGACCACTAGCATGACCACTAACATGACCACTAACATGACCACTAACATGACCACTAACATGACCACTAACATGACCACTAGCATGACTACTAGCATGACCACTAACATGACCACTAACATGACCACTAACATGACTACTAGCATGACCACTAACATGACCACTAACATGACCACTAACATGACTACTAGCATGACCACTAACATGACCACTAGCATGACTACTAGCATGACTATTAACATGACCACTAACATGACCACTAACATGACCACTAACATGACTACTAGCATGACCACTAACATGACCACTAACATGACCACTAGCATGACCACTAACATGACCACTAACATGACTACTGTATAATGTCATAGCTTCAATACAAGTCTTTCCCACATGTGTTCATAATTGACTTGGCTCGGATTCGGAGTGTGAACCGATACTGGCCGAGTGGTTACGGTTACTTCAAATAACTTGCCCCTCATCGCTGTAGGTTCGGATTTCAAATAACATGCCCCTCGCCGCTGTAGGTTCGGATTTCAAATAACATGCCCCTCGCCGCTGTAGGTTCGGATTTCAAATAACATGCCCCTCGCCGCTGTAGGTTCGGATTTCAAATAACATGCCCCTCGCCGCTGTAGGTTCGGATTTCAAATAACATGCCCCTCGCCGCTGTAGGTTCGGATTTCAAATAACATGCCCCTCGCCGCTGTAGGTTCGGATTTCAAATAACATGCCCCTCGCCGCTGTAGGTTCGGATTTCAAATAACATGCCCCTCGCCGCTGTAGGTTCGGATTTCAAATCACTCGCCACTCACCGTTGTAGGTTCGGATTTCAAATCACTCGCCACTCACCGCTGTAGGTTCCAACCCCACTGAGAGTGTCTAATTCTCTCGATTGGAAGATCGGTGTGTCCATCAGGGTGCCTACAATGGTGCTCGAGGGGCACGTGGTGTTTTCCCGAGAACCTATATGCGAAATTCGACACATATTTTCAGTTTTCAGATTTACTTCATTTTAATGAATATAATTTAAACATTAGTTTAAACATATTTTATTTCCCAATATAATATATATTGAACAATGCATACACCACGCATAATCAGAATAAAGAAACAGGATTAGAATGGAAGACAGAGTGTTATATAATTCTTCTCCTCGAGATTTAAACATTAGATTAAACAATATTTATTTCTTTGAATAAACAGTCAGATATGAAAATATAGATATGTACATACATGTAGGATTGAGGAGAAAACCAATTTAAACAGACGAACGCTGTACGATTAGCGTAGTGGTTAGCGCGCTCGCTTCTCACCAATGCAACCCCGGTTCGATCCTCGGACCGGGAAGTATGTGAGATGGTACGGTGGTCGCCAGATCGGACAGGTGGGTTTTCTCCGGGTACTCCGGTTTCCTCCCACACAAATGACCACATATACTATTTCATCCGCGCCAACGAGAGTGATAATATAAGTTGTTAAAACTTGCTTCGCAATCGTTGTAAAATAAATAAAGTTTAAAAATTTAACGAACGCTGAACATTTTAGTTTAAAGCGACACTACATCAGTGAAAACGCAAATTTATACATAATGTAATATCCTATTATATGTTATTAATTTTTTCCAAATACCTTCCTCAAAAACTGAGTATTTCAACTAATAAACAAGCGTCGTATAAGCGATTTGTTGACATAACAAAATAATGTAAACAGGGTCGACATACATGTGTAATACAACCTGTGTATCCCAAATAACAAGATGTATTGTACATATTTACCATTATATCTCAAATGCGTGCATATGTATATTTATTTGTAGACTAATCTTAGTTAAATTATCTCTAAACGTCAAGTCAGGAACATGGATGACCAATATATTAATTATTATGATAATCCTACTTTCATGTTTGAAAGTTTGTAGACCACAAAATAACTGTTTATTGATTCAATGTTAGTGTTCGAATATGTTCGGAAGAATTTGTAGTAGCAATGCATTTATACGTGAAAAAAATGCATTTTATTTGCTTTTTGCGATGTAGTGTCGCTTTAACTAAACATGAGCGCACCCTCATGTAATAGTAAGGCCATAATAAAATATTTCCTAGATTTTCATCCCCGCCCGCCCCCGTTTTTAGGGCCCGCCCCGATTTTTTTTATTACTATTTGAGAAAAAAAAAAAAATCTTGTCAAGTTGAATCTTGTCAAAACACCATTTTATCAGCATAAATATCGATATCCTGAAAATATAAAATAAAAAATAAAATTTCACCCCCCGCCCCCATTTTCAAAAAAATGTGGATGAAAATCTAGGATTTATTTTATTATGGCCTAATACTATGATTGATGTATATGCAATAAATCATGGCTAAGCGCTATATCACTTTAAACCCGTTGATTACCGTTCACTCTAGATCGCGGACTTGTTTACCACTGTAACCAATCATCACTGATGGTTACGGTTTCGAGCCCCGCTCAGACCGTGTCTCTTTATATGGAAATGTTGGCAGTTTCTTACGGAGGTTGGTGCACCCAAGTACTGGTTAACCGATGGAGCCTGCCCAGGAAAGGTGTTGTTAGGTAAACTGCCCGCCGGCGATATAGCCCAAAATGGTGCTGATGCAGGCGTAAAACCCGAAATATAACATAACATATAACATATTATATGGAAAGGTTGGCAATATCTTACGGAGGTTGGCAATTTCATACGGAAGTTGGTACAAGTACTGGTAGTTGGTACAAGTACTGATAGTTGGTACAAGTACTGGTTAACCACTGTTGCTTGCCCTTGAAAGGTGTTGATAGGTGAACTGCCCGTCGCTCAAATGGGCAACCGGTAACGACGTTAAATAAACTTAAATAAATAAAATTTCAAGTGCCAATGTTTACTGTTACGGTCACTGTCTGTATGGATGTACACTCAATTATTGTCGATGTAGTTAGAACTTTGCATTTTGGAAACCCTCGTAGAAACGTAATTTACAATAGTATATTGTAAATTTGTTTATTCTTTCTACAATGCTTAAAGTGTAGTATGTACAGTTCGCACAGGGGGTCAGTATATACGCTCAGCCGGACATCGGTTTTTAGCGTACATATTCAATCCTATTCAATTGTTTGTGTTCCTTTACAATGGCTGTGGATGTTTGGAATGGCGAGTTATTCTAGAGACATTTATTTGGAGGTAGACCTTAACTTTGAATAGTACATAAGTGAACTTCGAGACATATGTGGTATTGGAGGAAGAATAAATATGTCTATGAAGCACAAGGCTAAAGGAAGTGCAAAATATATTGAAGTTATCGAAATTGCTGATCTAGCAAGATTCAGACCATTGCTCTGCTTGCGTGCCATAAAGTGTGAATGTCATGCTGTTAGGATTTGACAGTATCCATCATTAGGGACATGGCATGCCACTTGCATCTATGTAATGTGAGATGTATTGGTTACTACAGAGACCTGTCTCGCGTGCTGGTCATGATAGGCTGATGCATTCTAAGATTACATGTAGGCGTGTATGAAGCAATGAGAGACATCGATCAGTTACTGCCCCTGAAAACTCCCTAAAAGTAGATAGGTCCTATTAAGTGTTTTCCTCGTTTTATCGTTGTTTCCTTTGCACAACAGGCTAACAATTTTATTCTACTATCGCTTCTTGTGATTATTAAATTACGACAGATCTCGTATAGTATTATGCAATGGGTACTTATTTGTAAAAGTTATCAGTTAATTAACACGATTTTGATAAAATCACATTTATCATAACGCAACATCTTGTTAGGGAACAACAGTAAAAACAAAGGATTCTAACATTCACATTTTGGAATAAATCAGACTTCATCTGCCAAGGGAGGTAATAGAAAATTTGAGATGTCTCTCAAAGTTTGATTTCGTAATACATGTTGTTCCTGGACATGTCCCACTAATGAGTACGCAGACGGAATACATCCAGAACCATACCAGTCGCTAGGCTACTCTTGAGCTTAGAGATACTCTGATAACATGTGGACACATAAATGACGATCAATTGGGTAATTATGAACACTCGTGAAATTCGCGATATTTTACTAACATGTCTGCATTACCACAAATTACATCGACTTATCTACTAGTAGGTGAATGATCCATCCAATTATTCGACAATAAGAGCTAATGATAAATCATTGCACTTCTCTATGATACATCATACATATGGGGGGGTAGAGATCTTGTTTTACGTTTATTTATCGTCGCTAGCGATTGCCCATATGAGCGACGCCTCCTGAAGAGATTAGTCATTTTAGATGTTTGGAGGATAGTGCAATGATACAGACAGAGACCCATTCCAGAGTATCCTCTTGTTCTTTTACGTGCACGGTGTAAAGCACCGACACGAGACCTCGTTTTAAAGTCCCAACTGAAAGACTGTCAATTTTATTAGGGTCAGACGGGGCAGCGAACCTGCGATCAGTGGATTACCAGTCCAACGTGTTAGCCACTAGACTGCACATCCGTCTGTAGAGATAGATATATTTCTTTATTTATAGAGGGTGGCCTAATTAGTTCTGATATAATCTTCTTTGGGTCCTCTTAAATTTCTTAAATTTTCATTAATGTACATACACAATAATTATAACCAAAGTATACACAGTTACGTTGAGACATACAAAAACCAATGTCTACCAATACCAATAAACTAAACGACTGGGTCAAGTACATCCACACAACAAGCTAACTAGGCATGCAAACTACGAGTCGATAATGATGTAGAAACATAGTCAAGTAAATATAATTCAAATAAATGACCCTACATTGTATTGAACACTGCTTAGAATGCTGCTTAATGACATAACTATTGTGTACTTAATCCATTATTATGCACTTAAGAACGTGATATACTGGAATATAAGCCGCTAGCTGTCGTTTTAAAATGTCACTGTAGATTAAAATCCTCGCATTCCGCAATGCCACATAGAGGGGTTCGACATTACAGGAAGATAGATAGACAATTGACACATAGACAATTGTAAATTGTTCACGAACATTGCATATGTACAATGTATCACCGTGCCCGTACTTGTGTGCTTACGTTTACTTATCGTCGCTACCGGTTGACGATATGAGCGACGCCTCCTGAAGATATTAAGTCATTTTAGGTTTTGGAGGATAGTTTTAAATCAAGTATTTAAAATCCCATCTGAAATACTGTTCGTCGAACATGCGATCCCTGGATTCTTGGACCAACGTGTTAACCAATTTTGAACAGAGTAAGCTTAATTGGAATAATTCATCCCCGTGCCTAGCACATTTGACTGCTGTCCTGTACTAGGCTGGGTGACATAAACATATTTGGCATTGTTGTTGGAATCCACCCGGTGTACTCAAGTTTGATATGCAGATATTTACAAGAAACTGTGTCCGCATCAAGTGTGTATACTAAATATGTAAAGGACAACAACTAGTGTGGGATTTAAGTATATTTATCGTCGCTACCGGTTGCCCATATGAGCGACGCCTCCTGAAGAGATTAATCATTTTAGAGTTTTGGAGGATAGTGCAATGATACAGACACATGTCAGAGTCTCCTCCGGTTCTTTTACATGCACGATGTAAGAACTAGAAATATCGAAACGCATAATTATAGTGAAAACATATAGATTTTCAGTGCGTCATTCTGTTATTTCGCGAGTTTTAAATGTGATACTCCAAGTTGTCATTAATTGTCGTGACAAAATCACTTACTACTAACACGATGATATAAACATTAGATAATGCTTTTAAAGAAGTTGAATATGCTCTAAATCCATTTCAACATCACATGTCATTACCTGATTGATCATAATATCAATGTTACTTAAAGCGACATTACATTGCAAAAAGCAAATAAAATGCATTTGTTCACGTATAAATGAACAATATGCAATATGAACAACAGAACAGTATACATGCATAGCTACTACACATTATTCTGAATACATTCGAACACTAACATTGAATCGATAAACAGTGTTTTTTTGGTATACAAACTTTCAAAAGTGAAAGTAGAATGTCATATAACGGTCATCTGCGCCCCAGACCTGTATTGACGTTTGTTTGTCATTTGAGTCAATACTCAGTTTTTGAGGCAAATATTTGGAAAAGAATTATACCATATAATAGCAAATTACATTCTGCATATATTTGCGTTTTCACCGATGTAGTGTCGCTTTAAGGAATGAATCGCTGACGCAGAAAATATAGCACATTTTTTATTTGAAATGTTTTTAGTCCAGACTTGCAACTTACCGTGTGCCAGAATAGATAAATAGATCATCTTTGGAATAGCGTACGTACATTATAAGGCACGCCTTTTCTCGCGGCGAACACTGCCTAACACATTGAACGCGCATGCACGTAACGTCGGATGCGCATGTCAGCTGCATATAGTGGCATCCGTGGTCCAGTGGTAGAGCGTCGGATTTGGAATCGATTGTGATTCAGTTATTGTACTGTCTGATGCAATAAATTGTTAAATGCATATTTCTCAAGTATCCAGAAAATCTCTAGAATCTAATTCATATCTAGTAGTTCTACTATCTTGATACCTAGCACGCTGTGCCAAGAACACCGCCAGGTGTATAACAGCATTTGATAGATTCATTTCAATTTAATCTCTTTTACATAAAATTGACATGAGATATACTGAGGTAATTCCTATCTAGCATCTCTAATAACACTCTCACCTGGGAAACATTTCATATATTATAATACCCTTCATATACTGGAGAGTTTTATTCTTCCCTGCTTGCAATATTCTATGTATCCTGAGGACACATATATATATACGGGGAGGGCTGTAAATAATGTTATAACTTGTAGCCCAACCCATTTGCTTGTTTCCCTCGACAACAAACTACTGCAATCATATAATTACATATTAATCTCTGATTTGTTCTTAGCATTGTATGTATATATGTAATGTATTGTAAGAAAAAATGCAATAACATGTTATTAAAAATGTATCCTGGGTATACCGGTAACCGGTGACATAAGAAATAACCTGTGTATTTTTGTTCCAAAACGAGGCTGTGCAAATAATGTTCACTCTCAATTAAACATACTCATATTTATTTTATTGTATGCAATATTAGTTAGTAAGAAATAAATCATAACTGAATCAAAAACAAAGTGAAAGCAACAGCACATGCCTTCATCTGTTATTTACGCGGTGATACCAATGACCGGTGACGATGTAAATTTCGCCTCAAGTTCATACCAATACACGGAAACACGGTTTGGACACCGTTTTGACCCAGATTCTTATAAATAGGTAAACAAACATTAAAACCGTTCATTATAAAACCACCGCTTTAGTGTATTTTGGCAATATACTACCTTCGACATACTCTGTTTACTTTGGTAGGTTGTTTTGTAACTGTATTCTATCCGTATTTATATAACTACTGATAATAAGTGAATATTAGAGAGTAAACACGAATTCACGTACTAGTTTCGTCTATAAACCCTTTCGTCTAACGATGATTTCGGGTAGTAACGTATTCATCCACATATACTGGGTACTCCCAGTCTCCCAGCACACACTACTGAGTATGACAGGGTGGCGCTGGTCGGGGACCGTTGATAAACATCTCATTTGAGACACAGAATGTTGAAAATAACCACATACTAAGGTCAAAAACAGTCCCGAGTGGTACAGTGGCCAGACGCTCAGCAAAAATGGTAAAGGCTGGGGCTGGACTGTACATAGTATCTAATACTAATCTATCTATCTATCTATCTATCTCTGTCTGTCTGTCTGTCTGTCTGTCTGTCTGTCTGTCTGTCTGTCTGTCTGTCTGTCTGTCTGTCTGTCTGTCTGTCTGTCTGTCTGTCTGTCTGTCTGTCTGTCTGTCTGTCTGTCTGTCTGTCTGTCTGTCTGTCTGTCTGTCTGTCTGTCTGTCTGTCTGTCTGTCTGTCTGTCTGTCTGTCTGTCTGTCTGTCTGTCTGTCTGTCTGTCTGTCTGTCTGTCTGTCTGTCTGTCTGTCTGTCTGTCTGTCTGTCTGTCTGTCTGTCTGTCTGTCTGTCTGTCTGTCTGTCTGTCTGTCTGTCTGTCTGTCTGTCTGTCTGTCTGTCTGTCTGTCTGTCTGTCTGTCTGTCTGTCTGTCTGTCTGTCTGTCTGTCTGTCTGTCTGTCTGTCTGTCTGTCTGTCTGTCTGTCTGTCTGTCTGTCTGTCTGTCTGTCTGTCTGTCTGTCTGTCTGTCTGTCATGTCGAACCCATAAAGCATAATTTAAGAAAGTAATGAAAATAAGTTGTGGTAAAAGTTTAAAAGCAGCTGCGCAGAACAACTAGGGACTGGCATGGTCAATATGGCAAAATGTCGTATTTAATTGCTCTGTGGTAGGGAGATGGACAATGTCAGGAGGAAGATGGTTCCAATGGTAGATTGTTCTTAAAAAACTTGTAGTAGTCTGTAGTTGCTGTAATTAACCTATAGCTTATGAAATGGCAATGGCGAGCAGGACGGGAGAGGGGAACTAGGTAATTTTCAATGGGAATAGCAATAAGATCATTATGAATTGTATACAGAAGGGATAACCTATAATCAATACGCCGTTGATCTAGTCTGCGTAGATTTAGGGAATGTAGCATGTCTGTAGCACTAGAGGTACGATAGAAGTCAGCCTTTATCCAACGGGCTGCTCTTCACTGGACATATTCATATGGTCTATCAATGTTTGGGCATGGGGCAACCAGATATCGGAGCCATATTCAAGCTGGAATCTCACTAGTTTCTGGTAAGCCATGGACTTAAGGGGTTCGGATTTGACCTGGAGGTTTCTACGTAGGAATCCTAATGTTTGGTTTGCTTTCTTAGTTGACTTTTTATGTGAGTGTCCCACGACAGGTTATTTGAGATATCCACGCCAAGGTATTTGGCTGAGGTGACCGACTCAAGTAGGACTCCATGAAGTTCATATTGACTGGGAATAGGATGTTTCCTTCTGGTGACGTGGATAACTTGACATGTGGAGGGGTTAAATTCCATGTCCCACTCCAACTCCCACTCTTCTAATTTCTTAAGATCGTTTTGGCGTGTGACCGATTCATTTGCAGATGTTAGATAGACTGCAGTATCATCTGCAAAGATACGGACTTTGGAACTGATGTTTTGTGGGAGGTCGTTTATATAGGCTAGGAAAAGCAGGGGTCCAAGTACGGATCCCTGTGGGACTCCAGAGGAATGGCATCTGAACTAATACCATTAAGGACAACTGACTGGAGTCTATTATCTAGAAAAATCTTAAGCCACCTTAATGTTTGACCTCTGACTCCATAGTCATGCATTTTTAGTAGTACTTTCTCGTGATTGACCTTATCGAAAGTCTTACTGATGTCTAATAGGATGAGATCTAGCTGATGCGTATTGTAGACAGAGGTAACCAAGTCATTGATTAGCATTACTAATTGGGTCACGCATGACCGTTTTTCTCTAAAACCATGCTGCAAATGGTACAGAATACTGTGGTTAGTGAAGTGTTTTGCTATCGAGGAGGAAACTATATGTTCTAGTACCTTGCATAGAACACATGTCAGTGAGATAGGCCTATAGTTGGCGGTGTGTGACTTGTCCCCTTTTTGTAAATGGGAGCAACATTTGCTGACTTCCACTGGGCCGGCAGTGATCCTTCGTTGAGGGGAGGGGGGCAATGTCATGGGTTAATATAGTTAATATGGTGCGTGTGACCTAAATGTTACTAATGCATTCAATTACTTATGTACATTGTATGTTTTATTGATGCCAAGCACCTTGTGGGGACCTTGACATGTTTTTTTGACAGGCTTAGCAGACTTAAGTCACTAACCAGTACTGAGATGCCTCACTCAATGACACTGTATGTGCCCCAAACTAGTATCAAGCCCGGGACCCTTTGAATCCAAATAAGACACTCTACCACTGGACAATGGACGACACACTAAGTAATTCTCTAAACCATATAACCCATATACATTCGTAGGAACAGATATTGCGTCTAACTACTCGTAAATTTCAAGATTATGTGACACTTGGGTGTGTCATTACTATACGAGTAATGCATATTTGCGTTTGTTTACCTGTTACTCTCGTTTTGGCGAAAGTAGGTCAAAACGGTGTGCACTATATAATAAGCCAAACCGTGTTTCCGTGTATAGCAATAAATGCCATATAAGGCTATCATGTGACGTCACATGAGTAGCGGGCACCTTACAAATGTCAAATGCAGCCAATAGATAACAAATTCATTGAAATTCACCTAAATATTGACTACATGAACGAAAACTTACGAGTGTAAGAGGAAAAAACATGCAGGACAGTTGAAGAAATTCGACGGAAATTGTCAATAGTAAGCACAAAATGAACATGTGTGGTTCAGTTGGATTAATTCTGATATCAACGCTTATTAGTATTCACCGATATTATGGTCACTGGGGATAATATTATGATTGATGATCAACTATGTGATGCAAAGTCTAATAGTGGAAGTCGTGATAGTGCAGTGGATGCGCGATCGCTTCAGGTGCGAAAGGTCCGGAGTTCGAGCCCCGCTGGAGCCGTTACGATTGTGCCCTTAGGCAAGGCATTTAAATTCCACATCCCTCTTATCTCTCCTTCATGGCGATGGCTTCCATCAGGGATGAGGTTTCGAGAGTGATTAATATAAGTTGAAAGAACTTGTTTCGCAATCGAGCTAAAATAAATTTGTATAAACTAAGTCTAATAAAATATATTTTTCTGTTCTGTTCTAATTATGTATATTGCATATCGCGTGTACCGAACGTTCGTTTTCATGACACCGTATCTCAGATCTACATTGGCATGTTCATCAAGATTGTTTGATTTACCCACATGTTTGACCTCTTAGCGCCATCATTTACCTATCCCTTCAACGTGTTGCTACTTGCTCGATGATCTATATAACTTATACAGTGTTCAGTATTAAGCATATCATTTTCCACATCACAACTCGATCATGAATGTTGACTTTACTGAGAATTCCTAGTGTACATACCGATATATTACTGAGAATTCCTCATGTATATACCGATATATTACAGAAAATTCCTCGTGTACATACCGATATATTACTGAGAATTCCTCGTGTATATACCGATATATTACTGAGAATTCCTCGCGTACATACCGGTACATTACTGAGAATTCCTCGGGTACATACCGGTACATTACTGAGAATTCCTCGCGTACATACCGGTACATTACTGAGAATTCCTCGGGTACATACCGATACATTACTGAGAATTCCCCGTGTGCATACCGGTGCTTTATTGAGAATTCCTCGTGTACATACCAGTACTTTACTGAGAATTTCTCGTGTATATACCGGTACTTTACTGAGAATTCCTCGTGTACATACCGGTACTTTACTGAGAATTCCTCGTGTATATACCGGTACTTTACTGAGAATTCCTCGTGTACATACGGTACTTTACTGAGAATTCCCCGTGTACATACCGATATATTACTGAGAATTCCCCGTGTATATACCGATACATTACTGAGAATTCCTCGTGTAGATATCGATACATTACTGAGAATTCCTCGTGTGCATACCGGTACTTTACTGAGAATTCCCCGTGTATATACCGATACATTACTGAGAATTCCTCGTGTAGATATCGATACATTACTGAGAATTCCTCGTGTGCATACCGGTACTTTACTGAGAATTCCCAGTGTATATACCGATACATTACTGAGAATTCCTTGTGTACATACCGATATATTACTGAGAATTCCTCGTGTACATACCGGTACTTTACTGAGAATTCCTCGTGTACATACCGATACATTACTGAGAATTCCTCGTGTTCATACCGATACATTACCGAGAATTACCCGTGTATATATCGATAAATTATTGCGAATTCCCCGTGTATATACAGATACATTACTGAGAATTCCTCGTGTATATACCGGTATATTACTGAGAATTCGCCGTGTACATACTGATACATTACTGAGAATTCCTCGTGTACATATCGATATATTACTGAGAATTCCCCGTGTATATATCGATACATTACTGAGAATTCCTCGTGTATATACCGATATATTACTGAGAATTCCTCGTGTACATATCGATATATTACTGAGAATTCCCCGTGTATATATCCATACATTACTGAGAATTCCTCGTGTATATATCGATACATTACTGAGAATTCCTCGTGTATATACTAATATATTACTGAGAATTCCTCGTGTACATATCGATATATTACTGAGAATTCCCCGTGTATATATCCATACATTACTGAGAATTCCTCGTGTATAATCCGATATATTACTGAGAATTCCCCGTGTACATACCGATACATTACTGAGAATTCCTCCTGTATATACCGATACATTACTGAGAATTCCTCGTGTATATATCGATACATTACTGAGAATTCCTCGTGTATATACTAATATATTACTGAGAATTCCTCGTGTACATATCGATATATTACTGAGAATTCCCCGTGTATATATCCATACATTACTGAGAATTCCTCGTGTATAATCCGATATATTACTGAGAATTCCCCGTGTACATACCGATACATTACTGAGAATTCCTCGTGTACATACCGATACATTACTGAGAATTCCTCGTGTATATATCGATACATTACTGAGAATTCCTCGTGTATATACAGATACATTACTGAGAATTCCCCGTGTATATACCGATGCTTTACTGAGAATTCCCAGTGTACATGCCGGTATATTACTGAGAATTCCCCGTGTCTATACCGGTATATTACTGAGAATTCCTCGTGTACATGCAGGTACTTTACTGAGAATTTCCCGTGTATATATCGATGCTTTACTGAGAATTCCTCGTGTACATACCGGTACATTACTGAGAATTCCCCGTGTACATGCCGGTACTTTACTGAGAATTCCTCGTGTACATGCCGGTACTTTACTGAGAATTCCCCGTGTATATACCGATACATTACTGAGAATTCCCCGCGTATATACCGATATATTACTGCGAATTCCCCGTGTACATACCGATACTTTACTGAACTTTCCCCGTGACCATACCGGTACTTTACTGGGAATCCCCCGTGTACATACCGGTATATTACTGAGAATTCCCCATGACCATACCGGCACTTTACTGAGAATTACCCATGTACATACCTGTACTTTACTGAGAATTACCCATGTACATACCTGTACTTTACTGAGAAATACCAGTGTACATATCGGTACTTTACCGAGAATTACCAGTGTACATGCCGGAACTTTACTGAGAATTACCAGTGTACCTTACTGAGATTTCCACTTGTAAATACTTTAATGAGATTTCTCCCAAGCTATCGAGCACCAATTGAATCATTTTAAGCCTTCTTGTCAAGACAGATTTGGCATACTATGACCATACCTAAAATATATATAACTTGCTTGAGTACACAACCACCTCAGATACAATGAGAATGGACCTATACGTATACACATTGAGGTTTGCGAAATAGTTCAGGTATTTCATTATAAAACCGCTTAAAGCAGCATAACATCGTAATAACGGATGTTTTGGGTAAAATATAAATACTAATGTGTGTGTGCTTACAAAAATCGAAATAGTCGCTCAGAAACGGTACAATTCCAATAATTTTAAACCGTCGTATACCCGACTATGTTTATCAACACACGAAATGTAAACACGCACAGCGCGCATGCGTGAAACAACAGAGGATGTAGAAAACAACGTATATATTTTGAACATGAAATACTATCTATCTTCCTCTAATGTCGAACCCCTCGCGGGGATGTAGAAATGTCCCTAAAAGACTTAGCTAACAGAGGTATGAATCAACATATCAAGTAATTTAATTAAAAAAGACAACGTGGGACAAATGGGGTCGATGCATTCTGAATGTAAACAAGTGCGGACGATGCGTTCCAGTTGTAAACAAGTGCGTGACCGATCGACTCGGAAAGTCCTACTTTCGGTTTCGAGTTTATTTTATCGCAAAAATAACACTGTTTACCAAATGAACATAAGCATAATGTTAGAATGTGTAGCAGCATTGCTACCCATACGTAAAAATTGAATTGTTCAAATATGTTTTATTTCATACGATGTAATGCTGCTTTAAATGTTATGGAAAAGTCGTTAAAGTCATACAAAAAAAACCTTCCCTGTTATCGAAGCGACATCTGTAAATACAGCAGGTACACTTGTATTCGTTTATACTAATTTATTTAGCTCGATTGCGAAACAAGTTCTTACAACTTATATTAATCACTCCCGAGACCACCCATCTAATGGATCCCATCGCCACAAGGGAGAGGCAAGAGGCAACGTGGAATTTAACACACTCGTAACGGCTCCATCGGGACTTGAACTTCAGGCCTTTCGCACCTGAAGCGAACTCGCTAACACTGCGATATAACGACTTCCACTAAGCTTGCATTAAGAGACGAGACCACCTATGGGAAACATTCCGATGACTGATCTGTCTCTGAACAGGCTGTATGCTGTTTCAAACGTGATTCTATCAGCCGCTAGCGAGCAAAGGGTTTATGACATGTTGCTCCAACGGGATACATTGATATGACATATTACAGCCATTACTTATGAATGCAGAACTTTATAGCTAGCTTATTTAAACATCGTAATGTAAGTTACGCACGCTACTGGTACCATTTAGTGGTAGTTTATCAACAGCTAAAATAGACTTCCCATAGCAAATATAATTCGTTCATAATGTCAATATCCTCTGCACGACCGCAGCCACAAAAGTACGACACGTGGCAATAGTAACTGATACTTCATTAAGTGCATCGGCATGGATGTTCTGTATTGTAATCACGATATAGCCAACTAATGCACGTACTAGTATTTTATGTTCTAAATATATTAACAATACTCGTATTCATCAGGAAATGCGTTCTTAATGCTTTCTATTTATGGAAAGTATCACCGGATATTCCCACAGGCACCAGACACACACAAAAATGGCCTATGGTAGTTATATATTACTTACTATATGACCATAGGCCATATTTGTGTCTGGTGCCTGTGGATATTACCGAATGTTTGGGAATCTGTGTGTATCCATTATGTCGATTTACTTAATCATATTCAAGATTAGAAGTCGAACATAAATTCTGCATACGTTCTCCAATATTATTTGTGATTGTTTGTTCGGGTTTTACGGCTACATCAGCACCATTTTGGACTATATCACCGGAGGGCAGTTTACACCTTTCCCGGGCAAGCTCCAGCGGTTAACCAGTACTTGGTGCACCAACCTTAGTAAGAAACTGCCATATTTTCCATACTGTCCGATTAACGCAGCTTCTCACCAATGTAACCCGGGTTCCATCCTCTGACCGGGAAGTATGTGAGATGGTACGGTGGTCTCCAGACCGAACAGTTGGGATTTCTCCGGGTACTCCGGTTTCCTCCCACACGAATGACCACATGTACGCTCTCATCTGCGCCATCGAGAGTGATTAATATAAGTTGTTAAATAAAGTTTAAACGAAACGCCTTCCTTTTTTCGCGACGAACGCTGCCTAACACTGAGAATGCACATGCCCGTAACTTCGAGTGCACATGGCGGCTGCAACTCATTAGTTGGGAACCTTAATACGAAAAGGTATGCAATCAGGACACATACGTTCGTCGAAGGAAATGCAATAGCGATGCAAATATTCCTTAATAAAATGTCACGAGCTTGATTTGAATTGCTATATGCTTCTGTTGTTTGCTGTAGCATTAGTATGGCATTCGTGATATAATTACTTAGTCAAAGCAGTACGGAATCCAGGGCTGTACGGAAATGGGTTTTATGTGAGATGCATATAACATGTACTACATTGTGCTTGTCTTAACAACAATTACTTTGTTTTCGAGACGTGTGTAGTATGCTGGATTAATTAAGCATGTGTTTTTGCCAGAAGAAATGATTCCTTCTCGTGCCAATGCAAGCCGTGCGTTTTTGCCAGAAGAAATGATTCCTTCTCGTGCCAATGCAAGCCGTGCACTCGCGTGGTTTATTAGAATTTTATATATTGGATTGGACCATGCAGATGGATTTAGAAATATCGAATACGCGATGCTACAGAGTCATCACCATATCAAAATTGTACCGCAGGCGTAAAAACTTCCCAATAATAAACTAGCTCGAAATATACTTTATATACTCTGATAGGGAAATATAGCTTTACCACATTTTTGTGTGAATATGACAAAAAGTGATCAATTTATATTTGTCTTCAGTAATCAGTCAGTGATAATACTTTGATTAGTAGTAGTTTGCGCAAAAACTAGTTTGAATATTCTCCAGCGTCGTTATTTTTACTTTTGTAAATAATGTCTTTTTTTAATATTCTGATTCTGAAGCCAAATCAGAATTCACTAGGCTAATTATTCCCGGAGCATACCCTGATAACAAGGTTCTCGTGGATGGGGCAGTGACATCTGAGCATACCCTGATAACAAGGGTCTCGGGGATGGGGCAGTGACATCTGAGCATACCTTGATAACAAGGGTCTCGGGGATGGG
>CM026398.1:15798394-15862604 GCA_014843695.1 Archivesica marissinica
ATCTGAGCATACCCTGATAACAAGGGTCTCGGGGATGGGGCAGTGACATCTGAGCATACCTTGATAACAAGGGTCTCGGGGATGGGGTGGTGACATCTGAGCATACCCTGATAACAAGGGTCTCGGGGATGGGGCAGTGACATCTGAGCATACCTTGATAACAAGGGTCTCGGGGATGGGGTGGTGACATCTGAGCATACCCTGATAACAAGGGTCTCGGGGATGGGGTGGGGACATCTGATCATACCCTGATAACAAGGGTCTCGGGGATGGGGCGGTTACATCTGAGCATACCCTGATAACAAGGGTCTCGGGGATGGGGTGGTGACATATGAGCATACCCTGATAACAAGGGTCTCGGGGATGGGGTGGTGACATATGAGCATACCCTGATAACAAGGGTCTCGGGGATGGGGTGGGGACATCTGAGTATACCCTGATAACAAGGGTCTCGAGATATGGCGGTGAGCATAGTATTGTCTATTTTCCTCATGTGCTTTTTACAGACGGATCTGCAGTCTAGTCGTAACACGCTGGACTGGTAATCCAGGGATCGCAGGTTCGATCCCCCGTCTGACCCTAATAAAATTAAAAGTCTTTCAGATGGGACGTTACACATAGGTCTCGTGTCGGTGCTTTACACTGTACACGTACAAGAACCACATATGAGAATCTGAAATGGGTCTCTGTCTGTATCATTGCACTATTCTCCAAAATCTAAAATGATCAATCTCTGCAGGAGGCGTCGCTCATATGGGCAACCGGTAGCGACGATAAATAAATTTAAAAACACACGCATGTGCTTTTTTCTACTAGAACACACTTAATTCTATCCATATAAGTTCATTGTAGTTAGTGTAGGTTGCAAATGTTATTATTAATCAATATAAAACTATGTGAACATATAGATTATACATTATATTATATTATACATTTTTTCACCTTCGGTTAGTCTTGTAAGGTAACATAATTATGTTGTACAGTGCAGTAGAGTTTTAGTTATTTCCCTTGGGCCAATAGTTAAATTAATTTACACGTACTTTTTTCTTTGTCGCTCTCGAACACCGCGCCTAGTGTGCTCGCCGGCGGTCTGCGCCACGTATCACTCGAACCATTTCTAGTACATGTTTTCATACAAAATAAACCACAACGTATGTATCTGTTACAATGGGGAGGACCCAATCTAATGTTGCTGTAGCTTGTGGTCAAACCCATTTGTCGATGCATGTTTAGTTTATACAAATTTATTTTAGCTCGATTGCGAAACTCGTTCTTACAACTTATATTAATCACTCTCAAGACCACATTCCTGATGGAATCCATCGTCACGAGGGAGAGAGAAGAAGCAGCGTGGAATTTAATAGTCTTGTGTTTATGCATACATATATATACTTGAGTGCATATACATCGCACACTTCGGATAAGTGTGTTTTACATGAAAAACAATAACTATATAAATACATAGTTTTAAACAATCTTCAATATTTTTAGTTGTTCAGTTTGTGTTTTGTAATGACGGAATCCTTCGTATTTCGTTTTCATGTAATAATAATCGTATAATGTAGATGTGCGTTTTCTATGTCCTCTAGTATATAATGTAGGTGTGAGTTTTCTATGTCCTCTAGTATATAATGTATGTGTGCGTTTTCTATGTCCTCTAGTATATAATGTAGGTGTGCGTTTTCTATGTCCTCTAGAGTATATAATGTAGGTGTGCGTTTTCTATGTCCTCTAGTATATAATGTAGGTGTACGTTTTCTATGCCCTCTAGTATATAATGTAGGTATGCGTTTTCTATGTCCTCTAGTATATAATGTAGGTGTGCGTTTTCTATGTACTCTAGTATATAACGTAGGTGTGCGTTTTCTATGTCCTCTGGTATATAATGTAGGTGTACGTTTTCTATGCCCTCTAGTATATAATGTAGGTATGCGTTTTCTATGTCCTCTAGTATATAATGTAGATGTGCGTTTTCTATGTCCTCTAGTATATAATGTAGATGTGCGTTTTCTATGTCCTCTAGTATATAATGTAGGTGTGCGTTTTCTATGTACTCTAGTATATAACGTAGGTGTGCGTTTTCTATGTCCTCTGATATATAACTTAGGTGTGCGTTTTCTATGTCCTCTAGTATATAATGTAGGTGTGCGTTTTCTATGTCCTCTAGTATATAATGTAGGTGTGCGTTTTCTATGTCATCTAGTATATAATGTAGGTGTGCGTTTTCTATGTCCTCTGGTATATAATGTAGGTGTGCGTTTTCTATGTCCTCTAGTATAATAATATTATAATGTAGGTGTGCGTTTTCTATGTCCTCTAGTATATAATGTAGGTGTGCGTTTTTTATGTCCTCTAGTATATAATGTAGGTGTGCGTTTTCTATGTCCTCTAGTATATAACGTAGGTGTGCGTTTACTATTTCCTCTAGTATAATAATATTATAATGTATGTGTGCGTTTTCTATGTCCTCTAGTATATAATGTAGGTGTGCGTTTTCTATGTCCTCTAGTATATAATGCAGGTGTGCGTTTTCTATGTCCTCTAGTATATACTGTAGGTGTGCGTTTTCTATGTCCTCTAGTATACAATGCAGGTGTGCGTTTTCTATGTCCTCTGGTATATAATGTAGGTGTGCGTTTTCTATGTCCTCTAGTATATAATGTATGTGTGCGTTTTCTATGTCCTCTATTATATAATGTAGGTGTGTGTTTTCTATGTCCTCTAGTATATAATGTAGGTGTGCGTTTTCTATGTCCTCTAGTATAATAATATTATAATGTATGTGTGCGTTTTCTATGTCCTCTAGTATATAATGTAGGTGTGCGCTTTCTATGTCCTCTAGTATATAATGCAGGTGTGCGTTTTCTATGTCCTCTATTATATAATGTAGGTGTGTGTTTTCTATGTCCTCTAGTATATAATGTAGGTGTGCGTTTTCTATGTCCTCTAGTATAATAATATTATAATGTATGTGTGCGTTTTCTATGTCCTCTAGTATATAATGTAGGTGTGCGCTTTCTATGTCCTCTAGTATATAATGCAGGTGTGCGTTTTCTATGTCCTCTAGTATATAATGTAGGTGTGCGTTTTCTATGTCCTCTAGTATATAACAAAATACGATTAAACTGACAAATTACCTACAGACAAAAAAACAATACAAATAAAACGTTCAGTATGGATTTATTTAAAATAATTAATGGCGAATACTGGCCATGGCTTGTGGAATAAATGTCATGTATATATAAAGAGATAGTATACTGTAATATACTATGTAATGGAAAATCAGCGTATTTTGCTCCGGTATCGGTAGCAAATACACCCATTTATGCTAATACATGCCGCATTATTGCTCCTTTAAAAGTAGCAAATCACAAGTGTATGCTGTATAGAGTCACTTCATCTTCTTGATACACCGTGTTAATGTTCACAGTACAGTCAAACCTGTCTATAAAGACCACCCTCGGGAAGGTCAAAAAGTGGCCTTTGTTGGCAGGTGGCCTCTCAATAGAGGGTTTAAATGCATTGAAAATGGCTCGACGGGAGAGAAAAATGGTGGTCTTTAGAGACAGGTTTTATATGCTTTAAAAACACATATAGGACGGATTTTTAAACATAAAATTAAAGAAAGTCAAAACATGCTACCTCTGTTAGCGCTTTGGAGGATAGTGCAATGATACAGACAGAGACCCATCCCAGAGTCTCCTCTGGTTCTTTTACGTGCACGGCGTAAAGCACCGACACGAGACATCGGCATAACGTCACATCTGATAGACTGTTAATTTTATTAGGGTCAGACGGGGGATCGAACGTTAGGATCGATAGGTTCTTCCCTTTATATAGTACGCATTGTCTGAAAGTAGTACCAGTACTACTTTATGAGGGAGGAGTGTTTTTGCGAGAGGTAATAAGTTTAATCTTTTAGGTGATTAAACTAAGCATTCGATTGAGGAAGCGGTAACATATTATTTATAATGCATTAAGTGTGTACTACGAATACATTATTGTACTGATATATCATTAAAAGTCAGTTATATTCCATCAAATAGCTGTGAATTATAAGAATAACTCCCTTAAATTGCATCATTAATGCTGATGAAATAGCGTATTGTTAATCCAAGTTATCAAAAAAGTAATTCTCCAGGTCCATCAAATTACATATCAATTACACTGCCGAGTTGTTGTTTACAGCAATTCTAAATATTCTCTTATAAAAACAGTCAGGAAAACAGACATTTGCTCGTCCACATGGTTCGCCGGAGGCGAGGGTAAATAAGCCCAATCAGCAACAGACATTCACAGACGGATCTGTAGCCCAGACGTGGTAACACGCTGAATTTGTAATCCAGGGATCGCAAGTTCAATCCCCCGTCTGACCTTAATAAAATTAACAGTCTTCAGATGGGACTTTAAACCGAGGTCTCGTGTCGGTACTGTACGGTACGGTACTGTAAAAGAACCTGAGACGATTCTGGAATGGGTCTCTGTCTGTATCATTGCACTATCCTCCAAAAATCTAACATAACCAATCTCTTCAGGCGGCGTCGCTCATATGGGCAACCGGTAGCGACGATAAATAAACGGGGGGAAACGGACATTCGGGCGGAAAGACGGACCCCATTGTTCTCTCTGTTGTTATTTTAGTCCACGCCACCAACTATAGTCAAACATGGCTTGCACCATATACCACTAGATACTCCGCATACATATATTGCTATCATAGTCACATAAGTATACCTATGTATGTATGTACGGACGGACGGACGGACTGACTAACTAACAGACAGACAGACACACACACACACAGCCTAATGGGTTAGCCATTGAGATGCTATTAAATTATGTGTTGATGTGCATTACATTTTCTATAAAGAGCAATACATTATACAATGACAGACTTGTAAATTAAATGGTAAAGCCAGGAATAATACAAGCACATTAAATTTTAAACGTTTATATTTCATAATTATTGGAGTAATTATTTTCAGTCAGTAAGCAGGCGGATCTGTAGTCCAGTGATAACACGCTGGACTGGTAATCCAGGTTCGCTGGTTCGATCCCCAGTCTGACCCATATAAAATTAACAGTCTTTCAGATGGGACATTAAACCGAGATCTCGTGTCGGTGCTGTACACCTTGCACGTAAAAGAACCAGAGGAGATTCTGGAATGGGTATCTGTCTGTATCCTCCACACATCTAAAATGACTAATCTCTTCAGGAGGCATCGCTTATATGGGCAACCGGTAACGATGATAAATAAACGTAAAACACACACAACACAGTCTGTAAGCAGTGGTTTTCGCAGTATAACAAACTGAGTGTAAAAGTAGAATTTTCCTGAATCGGTTCGTCACGTCATGATTACATTCGGACCGCATCACCCACTCTCGGCACTCGCATCTAAGATAGATGGTTCAACATCCGTTGTTGCGTCAAGCTTGCGCATTAAGCGTTATATACATGTACAGTCAAACTGTCTTAAGCAGCCAGCCATGGGAATCTCTCAAAAGGTGGCTGCTTAATAGATGTCAAATGTATAATACAACAACATATTGGGTATCTGGAAACTGGCTGCTTAATACAGGTTGGCTGCTTATTAGAGGTGACCACTAACACAGGTTTGACTGTACATACATGTGTTGCGGATAAACTATTCACGTATACGATAGTGCTGTAATTATTTCATTTATTTCCATTTCTGTGCGAATAGTTATTTGTTGAACATACAGTGATTTGAAATTATATTCTATATATATATATCTGCGAAATTTTACCCCAAACAATCCATTATTCCGATATACAGTCAAACCTCAGTGTGTTACTGGTCACATCCATTAAGCAGCCAACCTGTATTCAGCAGCCATATTCTCATTGTCATGTTTTATTATACATTTTACCTCTATTAAGCAACCACCTGAGCTAAGCAGCCATTTGGCTGGATGCTTAAGACAGGTTTGACTGTAGTGTCGCTTCTCAACAATGCAACCCGGGTTCGATCCTCGGACCGGGAAGCATGTGAGATGGTACGGTTGTCGCCAGATCGGACAGGTG
Source organism: Archivesica marissinica (assembly GCA_014843695.1). Classification (NCBI taxonomy): domain Eukaryota; kingdom Metazoa; phylum Mollusca; class Bivalvia; order Venerida; family Vesicomyidae; genus Archivesica; species Archivesica marissinica. The sequence continues at coordinate 15,804,444 of CM026398.1, forward strand.
GGTTTTCTCCGTCTACTCCGGTATCCTCCCACACGAATGACCACATTTACGCTTTCATCCGCGCCAACGAGAGTGATTAATATAAGTTGTTAGAGCTTGCTTCGCAATCGTTATAAAATAAATAAAGTTTAACATGTAATGTCGCTTTAAATAAAGTTTAACATGTAATGTCGCTTTAAATAAAGTGTAGCATGTAATGTCGCTTTAAATAAAGCAACATAATCAGTAGTATTTCGTCATTTCGTCAATAGACATACAAGGAAGTGAATAATGATTTATTGCTTGAGAATAAATCGAACACGGTTGTGATATCCACAACATATGCTGCCGCGTATCCGTTTGTTAAGTGTCTACTAGTAATTGCCGTGCTGCCTACATTGTGATTGCAAATAGTGTATGGAAATCTAAAATAAATCAATCGGCGAGGGCGAGCCAAAGTAAATGCATCAATCGGCGAGCCAAAGTAAATGCATATATCGGCGAGCCAAAGTAAATGCATATATCGGCGAGCCAAAGTAAATGCACCTATCGGCGAGCCAAAGTAAATGCATCAATCGGCGAGCCAAAGTAAATGCACATATCGGCGAGCCAAAGTAAATGCACCTATCGGCGAGCCAAAGTAAATGCACCTATCGGCGAGCCAAAGTAAATGCATCTATCGGCGACAAAGTAAATGCACCTATCGGCGAGCCAAAGTAAATGCATCTATCGGCGACAAGTAAATGCACCTATCGGCGAGCCAAAGTAATGCATCTATCGCGAGCCAAAGTAAATGCATATATCGGCGAGCCAAAGTAAATGCACCTATCGGCGAGCCAAAGTAAATGCATCAATCGGCGAGCCAAAGTAAATGCACATATCGGCGAGCCAAAGTAAATGCACCTATCGGCGACAAAGTAAATGCACCTATCGGCGAGCCAAAGTAAATGCATCTATCGGCGACAAAGTAAATGCACCTATCGGCGAGCCAAAGTAAATGCATCTATCGGCGACAAAGTAAATGCATCTATCGGCGAGCCACTTTGCACACTTTATTTCTGTATAATATGACTACTTTTCTATTACGTTTATTGATCGTGGCTACTGGTTATCCATATGAGCAACTGCTAGTTTACCTAACACCTTTCCTGGTCATGCTCCATGCTAAGGTCGCTGATTTGTATACCATGGTAATCTATCATCACTGATGGTCACTGGTTCGAGCCCCTCTCAGGCCGCGTCTCATTTATATGAAAAAGTTGGACATTTCTTACGGAGGTTGGTTATATCATTATGACATGCTTATATCCTAGATAAACTATAAAATACATGTAACATTAACCCTTTCAACACTACAGACCTCTAAATAGGCTTACAAAAAGTGTAGATCCAGATTAGCAGGCTCATTGCGATACGTCTCATCAGCATCTGCAATATTTGCCTGTAATATTACTATTTTATGACACAATTACTCATTTGTCGCCCCAAATGTAATTTTATTATTCATTTATTGGTCTAAGAATAGCATGCATCTCTCCATGTCAGTTACTTGGTGTTGAATGGGTTAACACTATAGTACTGGTATATATGATAGTAGGGTAAATCGTTAAAGGGAACAATTGTTACGTCTGCTAGCTTAGATATTGTAAAACCATTGATTGATACTGACCAAACAATTATTAATATCAGATGGAACATAATTAGGTTATTGCTATCTGAAGAGTTGTGTTATTTTGTTTCTTTGGCAATAACAAATCATCATTGGGGAATTGAAAATACTTCAATATTTAATTAAATATTATTTATTATGTAATGCAGCTGTATTCTATTTTTCATTATGTATATGATCCTGAAAAAGTTAACTATCATGTATCATTTGTAATGTTCGGCAATTGATAAAATACACAATAAAACCATTATTAATAAATGACCACATACACTTTAAAGTGGAAACTTTCAAATTGCTACATTATATCGTTGGCATCTTTGTGAACGTTTTTTATCTTATGTTTTGTAATTTTGTAGAATTGAGTTTGTATCTAATGTTTATTAGTTTATTCGTAACGTGCAGCATACAACGTACGTATTCCATAACGTGCAGCCTACAACCAACGTACGTATTTCGTAACATGCAGCCTACATCGTACTTATTTCGTAACGTGCAGTCTATAATTTACGTATTTCGTAATGTGCAGCCTACAACGTACTTATTTCTTAACGTGCAGCCTACAGCGTACTTATTTCGTAACATGCTACATCGTACTTATTTCGTAACGTGCAGCCTACAACATACTTATTTCGTAACGTGTAGCCTACAACGTACTTATTTCGTAACATGCAGCCTACAACGTACTTATTTCGTAACGTGCAGCCTACACCGTACTTATTTCGTAACGTGCAGCCTACAATTTACATATTTCGTAACGTGCAGCCTACAACGTACGTATTTCATAACGTGCAACCTACAACGTACTTATTTCGTAACGTGTAGCCTACACCATACTTAGTTCGTAACGTGTAGCATAGAACGTGCTATCTATTGTTCTATGGTTATCGGTCGACTGGTTATAAGTGTAGCTTCATGTAGATGATTTATGGTAAATAAATGAAGGCTAGCGGATCTTGGTTGAGAATTGATTCATCTTCAACACGAAATCACGTTAGAGCCAAACTGGCAATATAAGATACGCAATACTGCGAAGGATATATACAATATATATATTGTCCGTTTATATGCGTGTGGTTTAAATATTATTCTCCAAAGAAATTATCTTTTTATGCCAGATATACCCACCGTGTCTGATGGAATACTCAGTGGAAAGGTTCTCCTCACCAATTTACCACACTGTTTGCGCTACGATATATATATATATTGCTCTAGGATAATTATACGTGCGTTTTAGTATATGATCTAATTATATTTCTCCGAATGAACAGTGGACGCATTATTATCAAGAGTGGCACTAGCCGCTAGTTATATTAGTAGCTGTTTATATTCATTCTTGAAAAAGAATTCGATCAGTCATATCAACAAATATTCTTTTTATTTTATGCTGAAATGTGTGTATGATGTGAAGCTGTGCAAACCATACGCTAAATGACGCCAGACCTTCGCGTTGAGACGACGTACGTTATAAATGACGTTACTGACCGAGTGTGTGTTTACGTTTATTTATCGTCGCTACCGGGTGCCCTGTAGAGATTAGTCATTTTAGATTTTGGAGGATAGTGCAATGATACAGACAGAGACCCATTCCAGAGTCTCCTCTGGTTCTTTTACGTGCACAGTGTAAAGCACCGACACAATACCACGGTTTAACGTCCCATCTGAAAGACTGTTAATTTTATTAGGGTCGTACGGGGAATCGAAAACTGACCGAATACGTTCGCTTTGACATTATTTCAGTATAATATAAAATGTTACAGAGTTATAAATTTGTCGGATAATGACCCGTATACAGTGTATGGAAACCATAAGCGGACAGTGAGCATAAAATAAGTTATTCCACTGCTTTCAACCAATGGAGTAACACATTTTAGTTCGCTGATATTGTCCTATTTTAATTGGTTAACTAATGAGAAACATTACTAGTTTTACTATTACCTCCCTTGGCGGATAAAGTCAGATTCATCCCAAAATGTATATTGGTCTCTTTAATTGGACTCCCTTTGTTTTTACGGTTGTTCACTAACCAGATGTTGCTGCAGGATAAATGTATAAATGTAATGTTATCAAAATCATGTTAATTAATTGATAACACATGTGTACAGTATTGTATCCAGTGGATATGCTGTAGAATATCTGTCGAGATTTAATAATTTAATAATTATAAGACGAGAATACGGATGAAAATGAAAGCATGTGGTGCAATGAAACAACGATAAAACAGAGGAAACCAATTAAGAGGAGGTATCTACGTTTAGGAGTAGTCAGGGGCAGTAACTCACTAATGTTTCCCAGTGGGTATTTAAAGTCACTTGCCTTGGACCCATTAAAGGGGCTTTAATTTCATGCATTATTTCGCACACAATATCATACACATGAGTGTGCATCTTACGACAGCAGACAGATGTTGATAACATTGGTATTAAATGGTGGATCCGGCGTGATTTATACAGACGGATCTTAGTTCCAATCCATTTCAGATATCCTGTTGTATTTATATACCGTATATATATTGAATGAACTGAATAAAATATGTTTAAACTAGTCCAGTGGTAACACGTTGGACTTGTAATATAGGGATCGCAGGTTCGACCCCCGTCTGACCCTAGTAAAATTAACAGTGTTTCAGATGGGACTTTAAACTGAGGTCTCGTGTCAGTGCTTTACACCGTGCACGTAAAAGAACCAGAGGAGACTCTGGAATGGGTCTCTGTCTGTATCATTGCACTACCCTCCACACATCTAAAATGACTAATCTCGTCAGAAGACGATAAATAAACGTAATGACTTAAGTTGTATCGGTATGTAGCGCTGGTAATGCTGGCAGACGCACCATGTTATGCACTCAATTGTATTCGAATGCATAATCAATTGTCCGCATCTTTATTGGCGATAAATCATGCATACGAGTCTAAGGATAAAAGAGGCAGTAATCCACGCTTAACAATAGCGCAGTACTCTAATCCTGTACATAATGACGAGGGATTTGCATTGCATGCATGTTACGCCAGCATGCTGACAATGATGTTGCACACTTGTGTCGTTGCTGTTATTTAGTACGTGATAACCTGCGCTACAGAGAAAACTAAATGTAATAAGCGACCGTCCTTGTCAAATAAGACGTGACACGGCATTTTGTCTGTATAGGCAAAGAAGGAATCTGCAACAAAAAAATCTCATTGACGTCATGAGTGAACCAATGTTTTATTGGGAAAGAGCTGTTGCTAATGTTGTCAAAACTTGTAGCCCGATCCTTTTGCACTTTTGAAAATGTTATATATACGTAAGGAACAATTGTCATGATTTATATATGTGTAAATTTGATTGTATTGATGAAATGATATTGTGAAATGTAAATTGTGTTGTACATGCTGTGGAAAAAAGTTGCAATAAAATATTATTAAATAACAAATGTTTTATTGCAGATTTAAACACGGTTTATTTGTATATTTGGGTAAGGACATCATTGTCGAAACATGTAAGTGATATTCTAACATGCGTTCAGTGGTGCTACGAAGCTTTGTAACCTCAATCGTCTCCGGAACGGTCTCAACTTGGAAACCATTTGCATCGAGACGTAAAGACCATAGATTATGATCTTCTTTGAAATGAGAAACAATATAACTCCAACATATATATCTGACATCATACCACCACAGCCCACCCAAACCTACTCCCTAGGTTCCGTTCCTGGTGTCCCTTTAATACACACTAAAACGCAAGCGTATGCTCATTCATTTCTTCCAGCAACCATCCGTGATTGGAACTCTCCCTTATGACACACGTAACTCCATATACGACGTGAGAACAAGGAGGCTTCATATTATCTATGCCTATCTACGACTAGGATGTAGTTTTTTGAATTTCGACCTCCATCGCAATTGTAGAATCGCCAAACTGTGCCTGTGGAGCAATGGAAACAACAATGCACTACCTCATGCAGTGCCCACGATAAAACAATGCTCGTCGCCTACTCCTGTCCAACATCCCTTGCGCACTGACCACAAACAATTTTCTGTATGGCAACAATCGTTTGCCATTCAAAAACAACAAATACATCGTTCAAACTGTCCAGGCTTACATTGCAGCTACAAAGAGATTTGATGCATGGTCCGACTACCGGGTGGGTATTCCAGGACTACCGGGTTGTTATTCCAGGACTACCGGGTGGGCATTCCAGGTCCATCCTTCCTACCCTGCGTGTGTCTCAGCAACCCATTTCACTTCATCACATTTACTAATTGTCCATATCTTCCAATTCAGTTCACCACCAATAAGTACACACATGATGACAAAACATATCTTCCAAATTACCCCACTAATCACAAGTACGCATGCAAACACACAGGACAACTCAGCGCTAAAGCACTTAAGACAATGCCCGTCATGTCTCACTAACCGCTTTTGATGCTAACAACTGTATATTGTAACATCCTCATGGAAAGGAATTTACACAAGCTCTCAACTTTTTTCCCAATCCATTTCAAATATCCTGTGTATTGTATACTGTATATATATTGAATGAACTGAATAAAATATGTTTAAACTAATATGCTTTCGGTTAGAATAAGACATACATTTTATAATTTCTCGTCTGTATTTGTGTGTTTGTTTTTTAGGCTTAAATAACGTCGCACCAATCGCTTGGGCCATAGTTACGACAGTCCAGCTAATATTGGTGGTTGAAGAAAGACCGGACGCCCTCCGAGCAGTATTTCGTGCGCGGAAGAGCACACGGTTAGACCTACCGACGGTCTGCAAGCTAGCTGGATAGCTTCATCGTATGGAATAATTCCACACACGCAGCGTTAATGTGCAAGCAAGTGCTGTTCTCGTCTGTAACATTAAGCATATTTATAATCCAGTACAGTCAAACCTGTCTTAAGCAGCCAGCCAAGGGAGTCAGAGAAAGTGGCTGCTTAGCACATGTGGCTGCTTAATAGGGGTCAAATATATAATAAAACAACCGATTGGGAATCTGGAAACTGGCTGCTTAATACAGGTTGGCTGCTTAATGGAGGTGACCACTAGCACAGGTTTGACTGTATATATAATACAATATACACATATCGTGTAGTGATTATGAATATATATGGACATACAAACAAATGGTCATGCATGTACGATGAATATGAACTACATGTTTGTTTGGGGTTTAGCTGGCTTATATTATTTGAAATGGTTAGTTTATGCAAACAATCTTTTATATTAGCTCGATTGCGAAACAAGTTCTTACAACTTATATTAATCACTCTCGAGACCTCATTCCTGATGGAATCAATCCTCACGAGGGAGAGAGAAGAGGCAACGTGGTATTTAAATGCCTTGCCCAAGGGCACAATCGCAGCGGCTCCAGTGGGGCTCGAACTGCGGATCTTTCGTACCACTTGGCTTATTATGGCGAGTCATGATCCATGGGTGCCACTCCAAGCAGCAATGCATGCACTGGCGACCGGGTAGAACCACTGCCCTTCCGCAAATCAGCTGGATAGCTTCCTCACTTGAAACCATCCCGTACAGCAATGGGATTCGAGCCTACATCGTATATGGGCACGCTGTTTGAAGTAAGCGAACACTCGGCCACTACCGCTGCTAAATAAATGCTTATTTGTGTTCAAGTCCGCCTCCGTGGTCGAGTGGTTAAGGTCGCTGACTTGTATACTACTGTAACATATCATCACTGATGGTCACGGGTTCGAGTCCCGCTCAGGCCGTGTCTCATTTATATGAAAAGTTAGCAGTTTCTTACGGAGGTTGCTGCACCCAAGTACTGGTTAACCGTTGGGGCCTGCCTAGGAAAGGTGTTGTTAGGTAAACTGCCCGCCGGCGATATAGCCCAAATGGGGCTAATGCAGGCGTAATACCTCACTAACTAACTTATTTGTGCTCAAAGAAGCAGAATTTGCTTGCCGTTTTTACTTAAACAATTTCCAGAAATAAATTGGATGCAAACCCATTTGCAATTTCGAATATAAACCATGCTTTTGACAGAAACGCCTTTGATCGAAGAGATGAATCTTAACATGTCTCATTAAAATCTGCATAGTCTAGACTTAGGATTGTGTGACATGCTATTTTTGGCTGCCGTATACTGAATGTCAGAATATGTTATATTACCCCATACTTCTGAGCCGTAATCAAAGTGGATGTTTAAGGCTTTAAAATATTCCTCAATTGCCTACTTATAGACCTTGATTACATACTTATATATGAAATGAAACCCTTTTTGTAAATGCCGTCATTGATTTGTGAATCCCAGTTTTGATCATTCGGAACATTTACTACTGATATGTTTTTTCATAAGATAGTGTGGTTAGATATATTTTATCGCAATTGTAGTGCACATTCATCAAGTAGATTGCAAACAATACAATAATGTGAACCAGAGATATATCCGATCTTACTCTCGCAGTGATTTCATATCATATTTTATCACCTAGCTGTGCTTGTATTCACTTTCATACAACTATCACATAATTTCTTATATGAATACACGTGTAATCACACCTGACATGATTCTGATTGATTGAGACAATGATCTCTATTTGAATTGGTACATATCAATTACATTACCAATGTCTCATTCAGAAGACAGTTTTTACTTGTCTCACAGTGCATTCTTTGTTCAAACACATTGAATTCTGTAGATACAGTGCATTTGATAAAAGATCAAATCGTTAATGTAAATTGTGCAATGTGAATGTTATGGAGTCCGAATAACATTTCTGTTGTGCGTTGTGCAAGACAGTAATAACTATTTATGTAACATATTGTACCGAAATAAAATAAAATGAATGATATGATGTCATGTAGCAATATTGTGATAATAAAGCTTTTAGAAGTCGACTCAAGTATGACTGGTTTGTATAAAATAGTTACCTATAATGCATTTATGATGTTAAATGTAATTTGCCATACGTCATAATTCATAATTAATGACCAAAGGCAACTAGTGTTTTGCTGATTATGACAATAAACTGGACATTTGATAATTGCAGTCTGCAGTCTTCAATGTGCAGCCGATACTTTATCTATACAATATCGGCTCACGGGTAACTTAAGCACCTTCAGCATTTATAGATCTATTATAAGAGCTGCACGCCTAGTTATAAGAGCTGCATGCCTAGTTATAAGAGCTGCATGCCTAGTTATAAGAGCTGCATGCCTAGTTATAAGAGCTGCATGCCTAGTTATAAGAGCTGCATGCCTAGTTATAAGAGCTGCATGCCTAGTTATAAGAGCTGCATGCCTAGTTATAAGAGTTGCATGCCTAGTTATAAGAGCTGCATGCCTAGTTATAAGAGCTGCTAGTTTGATTAGATACTATTGTATTACTATATATACATGTATGTAACAATTGCAATCAAATTACAAATACATAATTAGCAAATGGGTCGGGCCACAATTTCTTAACAACATTATAGATTAATATATTGTTATTCATACTGAAAATCGCAGGTACCGTACTATAAATAGGGATATGTGAGGAAATTGGCCACATATCAGACGGATCTGTAGTCCAGTGCTAGCACGCTGGACTAGTAATCCAGGGATCGCAGGTTCGATCCCCCGTCTGACCATAATAAAATTAACAGTCTTTCAAATGGGACGTTAAACCGACGTCTCGTGTCGGTGCTTTACACCGTGCACGTAAAAGAACCAGAGGAGACACTGGAATGGGTCTTTGTCTGTATCATTGCACTATTCTCCAAAAATCTAAAATGACTAATCTCTTCAGAAGGCGTCGCTCATATGGGCAACCGGTAGCGACGATAAATAAACGTAAAGCAAGGTATTTAATTCTTAAACTTGTGTATCTCGTACAACATAGCAAAAAGTGACGGTTATATACCGAATATATAACTTTGCATTTCTAGTGTGTGAGTGTGTTCTTATTTATGTTATTATTTCCAATTAAAAATAGATATTTGTCAATGAAATAATATGTGTAGATGACATAGTGGTGGGGATGAGTAGAATTAAATTATCTATTATGTGTAATCACTAACCCGTCGCTAACCACTGCTGTCCGATTTATCTATTTATTTATTTATGAAAGTGAGATCAAGTCAGAATGTTTACCAGTTTAACCCTTTCAACCCCACAGGCCTCTAAATAGGCTTATCAAAAGTGTAGATCCAGATGAGCCGGCTCGTAACGAGCCGTCTCATCAGGATCTGCACTTTTTTGCCAGTAATAATTATTACTATTTTTAGATAAAATTACCCATTTTGATAAATGAACTGGTCCAAATGTAATTTTCTTATTAATTTATTGGTCTAAAAATAGCATGCACCAGTCCATGTCAGTTACTTGGGGTTGAAAGGGTTAATATGTTGATAGACTATAATGAGATAACACAAAAGTCATTTAGCGCAGCTAAACCGATTTGGGATGCAACCCATTGGGATTAAATATTCAGCGTTTAATTTACTTTTTGCACCTTTAATAAAGGAGCTGGTGGAGTATATTTTATTGCATTTATTGTTATTTTCAGGGATCCTGCCGTTACTGTTAGCAGTTGATTACTATTTGTTGCCAAAAGTACATAATTTGATTGCACCAGTTTGCATAGCTGCAGCAAAAACCTGCAAAGCTGAGATTTCTGCACCCCTGTATGTCAGGCGTGGGTCTAGTTCATTTAAATTATGGTGCTAGCGGTGGTCGTATTTGGGCACAGTTTCGTGCACCGGTTGGAGTTATGTACCAGCTGACCCAGCTGTATCTAATTTGGGAATATCTGGAGAGCTATACAATGTGCAATTGTTTGGGATTGGCGGGCTAAAGCTCGCACAGAGCCGACGCCTACACTGTAAAGATTCCCAGCTCCGTAACCGGGATCTAGCTTTTTTGGAGATCGGGTCAAATGACCTATGTGATCAGAGGTATCAGCCTGGTGTATTTGCTAGGGATCTTGTTGCTTTTGCCGAGTATTTGAAACTCGGTTTGGGTGTAGGGAAGGTTATTATCTCCCAAATCTTACCGAGAAGGCGGTTGCCATATACCACGTACAATGACAATGTCATCAAAGCGAATATAGCTGTTGAGGAGATGGTATGCCATAGAGAGGGAATATTCTTCTGGAAACATCGGGGCATGTGGCATTGCGCTGAGAATATTTACTGTAGAGATAGGATCCATTTGTCAGACAGTACTGGAAATAGGAAGTACCTGCGTATTGTTCGGGATAGTATTATCAGCTGTAGTCATTGGTCAGGTCTCTCTGTTAAGAACTAAGGTAAGAAATAGTATTTGTCTGGCTACAGTGGCTTCCGTTGCAGAGTTTAAATCCACTAGACCCAATGTTGTCTGTGATGTATATACTAAATTGGAGACTGCTGGCCAGACTGAATCTTACTGCCTGTAACCATAGGCCCAGTGCTAAGAGAGTTAAGGATCAATAACGTCATTTAATGTTCAATTATATGACATTTCCACAAATCTGTGTTTGTGTTTTTCATTTGTCATTTTACGATTTCGCAAATAAACTGCGGCTCACTTACTACTCAAGCATTACATGGCCTACACTGGCGGGAAATCATAGAAATAACACTGTGTAAAAAGGAAGGCTATTGTAGATTAGTCCGAGTCTATTTCCTGTAGGTGTATGTGGTGTTATTTAGTCTTTATAAAGATAAACGATGATAGCGTTGGCTTGGGAATGCCATGGTCGGGTAGTTGTACAGCAGGGTTGCATCTCAAAGAATATTAGATATATATTATCAAATGGTATTCGTCTATTAATAATTCAAGGCGGTTAGAGACATAATGTATGTTTAAATACTCGTTCAGTTTTGAAAAACATTTAGACTTTATCAAAGAGGATAGATTCAGATTGGCGTTGACAACATTTCGTCCCATAATTTAGCTATCGAGCGTGGAAGATATCAAAACATACCCAGAAATCAAAGAATATGTATGTATATTGCAATACAGGCATGATAGAAAGTGAATATCATTTCCTACTTATATGTCCGAAATTTAGAGATCTTAGACAGAACTATTTAAAACGCTATTACTATACATGGCCAATTATTAATAAATTCACTAATTTGATGTAAAAAAATCAAATACTATTGGTAGAAATTTAGCGAAATACATATATTTCGCAAATGTATATAGAAACTAAAATTAGTATATTAACATCTTGCTCTTTTGTAAATCCATGTCGTTGCCTACATGTACTTGCTAAAGCCAGTGTATGAATGTTTAATGCAATAAAAGTATTACTATTATTGTTGTTATATTCCGAATAGTCATTGCAACTCGATTCCAGACTTTCAGCATATTTGCTAATTGTGTTAGTTTCTATCTTCACAAAATTAGTTTTGTTTTCAATTTGTAGAATTTAGCGGCAATTGTGTACACTTGATTAACAAGTGTACAAAATTGCCGCTAAATTGATTAACAAGTGTACAAAATTGCCGCTAAATTGATTAACAAGTGTACATAATTGCCGCTAAATTGATTAACAAGTGTACATAATTGCCGCTATATTGATTAACAAGTGTACATAATTGCCGCTATATTGATTAACAAGTGTACATAATTGCCGCTATATTGATTAACAAGTGTACATAATTGCCGCTATATTGATTAACAAGTGTACATAATTGCCGCTATATTGATTAACAAGTGTACATAATTGCCGCTATATTGATTAACAAGTGTACATAATTGCCGCTATATTGATTAACAAGTGTACATAATTGCCGCTATATTGATTAACAAGTGTACATAATTGCCGCTATATTGATTAACAAGTGTACATAATTGCCGCTATATTGATTAACAAGTGTACATAATTGCCGCTATATTGATTAACAAGTGTACATAATTGCCGCTATATTGATTAACAAGTGTACATAATTGCCGCTATATTGATTAACAAGTGTACATAATTGCCGCTATATTCTACCAATTGATGAGAAACACTAATGTGTATTAATATCAAGAAATCTTGGCAGAAAATAATATAATATTTGAAAATGTTAGAAAGTTCAGGAAATGTACAGAGTAATTGGCTTGAAATTCAAGATTTTTCCCAAATTAGTGTAGTTATTTACCCAGTAAATGTGTTTTATTACGCAATACAGTTTCCATTAATACAAAACTAAGAGGTATCCGATTACTATCAAAATGTTGGAATGGCAAATATATGTATCTAACTTCGAGATTTTATTGATCCACGTTTACAGGCAGATGGTGTGTTTAAGCTACCTTAGAACAGTATCGTGACGTCATACATTTGTACTTGCAGTCCATTATTATTAATATTGGACTGCTGTCAAAAGACAACACTATTATATTAAATCCTAAGCGTACATGTACGATTTTGTTATACATTTTTGTTTTAATTGTATGATTCTGTTATTTGTTTGTTTTATCCTATGTACATGTATTGTAAAGCACCTGTGAACGTATGTTGCTGTATGAAAAGAGTGCTATATAAATCTGGTATAATAATAATATACAAGTTTGTGTTTTAAGTAAGATATAAACCTCAAATCGATCCAATATGTAAAATATTGGTACTGTCTACGCGGCTCACACAGTCCAATATTTTACATATTGGATCGTTCGGCTTATATCCTTTACCGAAATTACATAGAATAATATCGGACATTATTTACTAGAACTTTGTTTCTAGAGCTACATGAATCTATACTATTGGATAATATAGGTTGTTAAAATTACCAGCTAATATTATTGTACAACATTTAACGAAAGGTCCGGAGTTCGAGCCCAGCTGGAGCCGTTACGACTGTACCCTTAGGCAAGGCATTTAAATTCCACGTTGCCTCGTGGCGATGGATTCCATCAGGAATGAGGTCTCGAGAGTGATTAATATAAGTTGTAAGAACTCTTTCGCAATCGAGCTAAAATAAATTTGTATAAACTAACATGTAACTGTTATTATAATAAACATTTGCAAACATCAATTGTTTTCACCGTGCTTGGACATTTGCAAAAGTCAAGCCATTATTCAAACTTTAAAAAACCAATGACGTCAATAACCATTGATCTAGTTCAATGTCATCATTTATAGTGTATATGTATGCATGTGTTGTATATGTATGCATGTATTGCACTTGTATTATCATGTTCATGTTTTATGTAACCTCATGGGCCAAATTATTGGCTTGATGGAATGGGCCAAATTATTGGCTTGATGGAATATTGAAAATAAACTGTCGAAACTGTTTGAAACGACACGTGCATACATTTCTAAATTCAATTTACTTCGCAAAACACAAAGTGGAGTTAGAACTTGTTACTCAACTAAATCAGATTTGCTTGATGAGAGATATTGTTTATGTTGTAACACTTTGGATATTGAAGACGAGCACCATTTCATTTTAATATGTCCATGCTTTGAAGATATAAGAAAGAAATATATCAAAAGATACCATCAGTACCGTCCCTCTATGTTCAAATTTATTGAACTGGTAACCTCGATCAAAAAAGTTGATATATTAAACTTGGCGAAATATATAAAAGAAGCCATTGTATTAAGAAGTACTATTGTAACTGCTAACAATTAATTATGTTCATCCTCTATTCTGTAAATTGATATCATCATTATTATAATACTACATGTCAATCAATTTATGTGAATATATGAATGTAAAATCTATTGTATTACCTGACCAATATGTAATTGTATATTTGTATGTTTATGACGATGTACCATGTACAAGTCTTAAAATAAACATCTGTTCTGTTCTGTTCTGTTCTTGATAATGTTATGATAGCTACATGGAATTTAGAGCACTAAACGAGGGACATTGTCTAGAATTGTAATTTGTCGATTTACGAAAAGCTTTTGATCTTGTTATAATACAAATATAGCAACATTATTTTGAAGTTTTCTCACACATATACACACATATATGTGTGATAGAAAGCACACTGTTTCTATGTGGGTTTCACAAGGGACTACCCAAGGGACATTAGCGATGCAAGAAAAGCATTATGGCCAATATTCAAAGAAGCACGAGGGATCCATGGGAGCAGAACTATTAGAATCCTTTATCCTGCAGCACTTGAAGTGAACGGTGTTGCTGAAACTGTCAAAGCACACAATGAATCTCTAAAAAAAGTGATTAACGAACATTTAAATTACACCAATATTCCCATATGACACTGTGTACGACGGCCTAAACTCAACCAAATCGAATCAAATTGGGTAACATTATCAAACCAATGGAGTTTTGTTTAATAATATATTATTGTATATGTATACATATACACAATCAGACAAGCATTGCATACTTACATAAATGTGTTGGACTACAATACTAGTTATATAAACATTAGATTCGGTACTCCTCACAAGTGTAGCAAATAAATGGGGTGGGCCACACGTTATAACAACATTAGATTCAGTGGTCCTCTTTGTAGCAGATTAACAAACAATGGTTTATTTATTTTGAAAAAATGTACAAGAAAATTTAAGGTATAGAATTAACTTTTTCTAGGAGAAAAAAACACACGAAGAAAATGGACAAGTATGCTCAGAAGTAATCGACCCATGTTAAAATAGTAAAATCTCTGGGTGCTTACAATGCACTGCCGTTGTTAATTAGCGATATTTGATTTAAAATTACTTCCCAGATTTCTGTTGCCAATACTGGCTGAAGACCATGTAAATAAAAAACATCCATTTTCATTCTGTATACAATAGATATATGTACTGTACATTATGAATGAATAAATATGCTTAAACAAAATTTAAAAAATGAAATTTCTTAACATTTTCCATGTATTGATTGCAGTCGAAATCAGATTAATATAAAAACCAGTAAGTGAATTTTACTTACATTTTTTTATCACAACTTTCATTGGGAAGTAATTTCGCCCGTTTTAGTGTCCCTATTCCTAGAAGATTTAGAGATATATTTGCAGGGAGATGTTAACTCAGGATTATTAATTGATGATATTATATTAACTTTGTTACTTTTCGCGGATGACATGGCGTTATTTGGTCAATCACCTGAGGACTTACAGAATAGTTTAAATTTGCTCCATTCTTATTGTAGCACATGGGGTCTAGAGGTAAATGAGACAAAGACGAAAATCATGGTTTTTAGAAAGCGGGGTGGTTTAATAGGTAACGAATGTTGGTCATATAATGGTGTTGATATAGACGTAGTGGATAGTTTTAACTATTTGGGAACGATTTTTAAACATACTGGTAATTTTGCGCTGAATAACGAGCATTTAATTGGTAAATCACTTAAGGCTTTAAACGTGCTATTATCTAATTGTAAAAAAGTTCCTTTAAAACCAGGTACTCTTTGTCAGTTATTTGATTCGTTTGTGGGATCTATTCTTAACTATTCATCTGAAATATGGGGCTTTACTAAATCCAAAGATATTGAACGGGTTCACCTAAAATTCTGCAAACGTATATTAAATGTTAGAAAAAGTACTTGTTCTGCTGGGGTTTATGGTGAACTCGCTCGTTATCCTCTTTTTATCAGTCGCTATTGTAAGATTATTAAGTATTTGTGCAAATTGGTAGACACCAACAATATTATACTTAGCAAATTGTATGATCAGGGAGTGTCTGATTGTCACTTAGGTCATACAAATTGGGTCTCAAATGTTAAGGCCCTACTAGATCAGTATGGGTTCTCACATGTATTCATGGATCCTCATAGTGTCTCTTTAAAGTCATTTCCTTTTATTTTCAAACAGCGTGTTATTGATGTTTATTTACAGGAATGGTATGGTACCGTCGATCGTAGTTCTGCACTTACAGACTATAAATGTTTTAAACATTGTTTTTCTTACGAGCGTTACCTGGATTATTTACCTTATGTATCACGTTGTGTTTTTACCAAATTTAGAATAGCCGGTCATTCTCTCCGTGTGCAAACGGGTCGATATGGCAGGAATCAAATTCCAAGGAACGAGAGGTATTGTTTATATTGTGGATCGAGAGATATCGAAGATATTTATCATTTTATTTGTATATGTCCATGTTATAAGAACCTACGTAAACAATTTATTGATGCACACTATTGCAATAGACCTTCTGTTTTCAAATTTAATAATCTTATGAGTTCCGATAATAATACCACTATACATAATTTAGCCAAATTTATCAAATTGTCTTTAGTTATTAGAAATAATATAAATGTGTAATTGCCATATTTTATTTATCACTCTCACTTATATTTATTTGTCACGTGATCATTAAATATATATATGTTATTACTAGTTTTGTTAAGACGATGTATGTATGTACAAGTCTGCCAAAATAAACTTCTGTTCTGTTCTGTTTCATTTCCCCCCATTCCATTAGCACTTCAAAATTATCCGTCAATATATCTCTTGATGAATGAACAAACTGTGTTAGTAATGGAGTTTGTCCAGGAACTGTCACTTACCACCTGCTTGCACAATGACTTTGAAGTTTGATTGTTCAAGAAACTCGTTGTAATTTTCATCATTATTATACCCTTGTAGTTTATACAAATTTATTTTAGCTCGATTGCGAAACAAGTTATTTCAACTTATCTTACTCACTCTCGAGACCTCATTCCTGATGGAATCCATCGCCACGAGGGAGAGAGAAGAGGCAACGTGGAATTTAAATGCCTTGCCTAAGGGCACAATCGTAACGGCTCCAGCGGGGCTCGAACTCCGGACCTTTCGCACCTGAAGCGAACGCGCATCCACTGCGCTATCACGACTTGTATACATATTGTGCATGCATATAAATTATTATTCAAACACAAATTTAAACATATAGTAAAAGTCCATAGCTACATTGTGTTCTGAGCAGAATTGCAAAATACATAGTGCATGCTATTTAAGAAATACTAGTTGTATTGCCGTTGTCTAACCAACGGCAATAGAAATATTATATTTCTATTCTAGCATTGCCCAATATAATGCTATAAACGAATACATGTGTGCATATTTTAGTATCCTTGTCTGTTATTTGGCTGATGGCTTTACGAAATACCTCCCTGTAAAATACCTTCTGCATTCCACATACACAGGTAATCATCCTCCAGCTATCAACACTTATTTGTCCTGTATGGCTGGTATATCCTGCCCAATCGCTGTATTCAATTCCAATATAAAGTTGTGCATATTTACTTACATACATTTTTACAAGGGGGGACATTCAACAGCCGTAGCCGTGATTTATTGCAGATTTAACAACGGTTGATTTGTTCTTTGTTCATAGGAACAACATATAAAAGTATTGTTAGAATAGTAGCTAATGTAACCACTTTCTAAATTCTAAAGCCAGGAAACAGTTGCTAATTACAATCTAAATATTTTTAAGAACAAAACAGATATACAACACTGAAATGAAAACACACTAGCGCGATATTAATAAATATCACCCACGTTCACATTTAGAATGGCCTTATTAGCAGCTGCTTCTTGTAGCCTTGTGTGTAATTTAGCTAGCTAATCCTCACATATAAAATATACAGTGACCGTACCACCCCAACCCCTGAGTTCTATGTTTTTTTAATAATAAACTAGAACAGTTTTTGTTTTCATTTGAAACAGATGTTGTGGATTCAGCGCTCCAGATAATAGTAAAAACACACTAAGGGATCTTTCTAAGCTTCAGATAATGTCTTGCTTTGAGTCTACGGATGTATTCTTGTATGTATTACACCACGATCTTGTTTAGATACTAATCTAACGCGTTGTGGCATGCGATGTCCTTAGACTGCATCCTATTATCGCTTCCATTATATCAAAAACGTGTTTGTCTAGCAATTGAATGAATTATGTCACGTGATGCCCTGAAGCTGCATATTGTGCTCCTCGAAACAACATCCTGGCATTCCAATTCTCAGAATTCATGGCATTGTTCAACATTAATCAAACATAATAGTTAAGTAATTTGAATAGGAATTCTGCATAACGCTGCACCGTATCCGAACACAAGACTATACCTGGATAAATATGGAGTTTTGTTGTACGAATACTGGATGATATAACCTTATATGCAGGCATATTTGATAGAGGTTCGTACGTGTGTTATACTGACCAATTCCAGAACAATCAAACTCGTAATACATTATGAGTTAAAACTTGCTTCGCAATCGTTGAAAAATAAATAAAGTAGAATACATTAATATCGCGAAAGCGACTGGCTATCATCACGTTGCTTGACTGTTACACTTGTGATGTTGATCTACAGACTTTATAAGATTTACAAGATCAAAAGATGATTTAGAAACAAAGTCGACGGAAATTAGATTGTGTCCAGTGCTATATCTTTTTTTCAACCACGGGGTGAGAGAAGGGATTGGATACGTCGACATGTGATAATTTGACAACAGCAAAAAATGGAAGGATATCGAAATATAGTTTTTTTTGATAGTATGTGTCGGTTGTTATATAGAGTTTATATTCTAAGAATCGCGTGTACGTACCTAACCGCTAATTAAAAACCTGTTAATGTCCTGGAAGACAATACATGTGTGATTCCGAATATTATAGTTTATATAAAACCAGTAGCATGTACCCACTCATGTTTGAGTTATAAGAGACAATCTAAGATATAATATAACAAAAACTATATCTAAAAACTTACTTTCAATTCAATTTAAAAAATACACAAAACCAGTAGCATGTACAGACTGTTCTGAACATATTTCCGTATATACACATTAACATTTTACTACCATTATCTGTATTATTAAGTGGTGTTTTGGCAAATGCCATCACTATTGTATTATATCATTGAATTTAAATAAAACCTCTAAAGCAACATCTTAAAGACATGCTCACAAGTAATGGCATGAAATTGTCTTCCTAAAAACCTAAAAATTACAAATAGTATACCCATGGATGAATAAATTAATATAGTTTGGATTTCATAATACGGTCATCCACGCTCATGAAGTGACGTGTGTTTGTCATTGGAGTCAATAATGTTGCTTAGAAATAATAAATTTAACTAAGACTAGTCTACAAATAAATATGAATAAGCACAAATGTGAGATATAACGGTAAATATGTACAATAAATCTCGTTATTCGTGCTACACAAGTTGTATTACGGAGGTATGTCGATCATATTTACATTATTTTGTTATTATTAGACTGTGCCTACATTAATATTCATATTATATTAATATTCATATCGCGATCGATATGGTTTGATTTTAATAAAAAGTATTTCAATCGGGCCTCGTGACAGATTAGATTGTAACTAAATTAATATTCATATCATATTAATATTCATATCGCGATCGATATGGTTTGATTTTAATAAAAAAGTATTTAAGGCATGGCTGACTGATTAATGGGTCTCGTGACAGATTAGATTAGCCTAAATCAACAATAATCGTCAAACAATGAAATATAGTATTATTAATAATAATATATGTAATATTAACTAATATAATTTTATGAAGCACTCGGGTAGAACCACGAACCTACCACAAGTCAGCAAGATAACTTCCTCGCAGGAATAACTATTGTTATCCAGTGAAAAATAATTTGCCTGTATATCAATATATAGACGTTTAAAAACAGGTGTAAGTTAAGTTCTTATACATTCTAATCCACACACAATTGTCAAAGACTAAATTAATATTTTACAATGTGTATTGCAATACCTTTAAAATGATATCAAATTGTATAATAACAAATAAACATTAATTATGTTTTTTTTCATAGTTTATACAAATTTAATTTAGCTCGATTGCGAAACAAGTTATTTCAACTTATATTAATCACTCTTGAGACCTCATTCCTGATGGAATCCATCGCCACGAGTGAGAGAGAAGAGGCAACGTGGAATTTAAATGCCTTGCCTAAGGACACAATCGTAACGGCTCCAGCGGGGCTCGAACTCCGGACCTTTCGCACCTGAAGCATCCACTGCGCTATCACGACTTCACTTTTTTCATATTGTACATACAATGTATGAACTGAATAAAATATGTTTAAACTAAACTAAATAAAGAATTACTAGGAAAATCCTGAAAAATCTGATCAGTTTTGTTCACATGCTGTGGGACGTATGAATACCCAAATAACACTGAACGAATGATTCGAAAATATAAAAAAAACAATTTCATAAATCCATCAATAATTTAATAACAAGAAGTTACTAAAATGAAACAAGATGGAAAAAGAAACAAATGCATCGCTGTCTTAACCCAGACCCGACCTCCCTGCAGCCCCGCCCGAAATCCGAATGTAGTAGTGTATTCTTATATGTTTTGTCAGACAGCTTCTAATTAACGAGCAGTTGTAGGTGCAAAGCGTTGTGTGGCTTTTATATACGAGTGTGCATGTTTAAATAGTTTACTATTTTGTCCTTGCTTAGTAAAACCAGTATTTCATCAGTATTCCAGTACAGAAATCGAACATAAGACAGTTGATTTGTACAATATTTGATCTTATTATTTGTTCGTTCAGCTTATTCCATCTGTAGCGAATCATAATAGCAAATAAAATGATGTGTGTGTATTACGTTTATCTATCGTCGCTACCGGTTGCCCATATGAGCGATGCCTTCTGAAGAGATTAGTCATTTTAAATTGTTGGAGGATAGTGCAATGATACAGACCCATTCCAGAGTCTCCTCTGGTTCGTTTGCATGCATGGTGTACAGCACCAATACGAGACCTCGGTTTAATGTCCCATCTGAAAGACTTTTAATTTTATTATGGTCAGACGGGGGATCGAACCTGCGATCCCTGGATTACCAGTCCAACGTGTTAACAACTGGACTACAGATCCGCAAATTAATGTGCGTAGATCACTCTTTTTATATAGAGAACTATTTTACACGCGTATGCATACGCATAAGTATGTTGCTGTGTCAATGAATCCAGCAGGATCGTGTGAAAATCTTTACAAATGAGGATCTACAGTTCGTAATTCACATGATAAAAGATTATATATAACTCATTATACTTCATATACCCTTACGAGAAATTAAAATCTAATGATGTAAACGTTTTTACGAGAATTAAACATGTTATTTATTATTTTAAATAACCAGTATTTGTTTTTAATTTTGAAATAATCATATATAATTGCTACTTCATATTTCATTATGTTACAGACGGATCTGTAGTCCAGTGGTAACACGCTGGACTGGTAATCCAGGGATCGCAGGTTCGATCCCCCGGCTGTTAAGATTAACAGTCTTTCAGATGGGACGTTAAACCGAGGTCTCCTGTCGGTGCTTTACACCGTGCACGTAAAAGAACCAGAGGAGAGGAGACTCTGGAATGGGTCTCTGTCTGTATCATGCACTATCCTCCAACATCTAAAATCACTAATCTCTTCAGGTGGCGTCGCTCATATGGGCAACCGGTAGCGACGATAAATAAACGTAAAACACACACTCATTATGTTCATTATATTAACATGTTTCTTTCTGTTTTCGCTAATGATGTATGCCTTATATATAAAGAATCCAATATTAGTAAATAACAAATTAATTTTAATATTCCGAAGTTTCTATCTTGTGGCCTAAAACACTGGCTGGAAATCTATTATAATCATTTTCTATCCCGCATTGATAGATAATTTGGATGATATTTTGCCAGAAAGGAACTACTAAATTGCACGAGAGGACAACATATTCGTAGTTATCTACACTGTTGCATAGTCGACAATTTGGAGAATGTGTTAATAAATGATGCCCCGTTGGTAAAATGATGTAAACGTTTGTTTCGAAATCGAGCTATATCGTGAGCCCACATACTCGAATGTCTAGGGGAATATTGTCAATGAAATTGTGTGCGATTAAAAATTAGTTTAAACATATTTTATTCAGTTCATTCAATATATATACGGTATACAAATACACAGGATATCTGAAATGGATTAGAAAACAAGCTGAGAGCTTATGTCAATTCCTCTCCATAAAGGCTAAATTGATATCAGGCCCGATGTACCACCCTTCCTTGGTACCATCACACTCAATACGCTACCCTCATCACCATATCAGCACCATCACCTCATGGCTACATTACCAACATATTACTACAATCTAATTAATATCATATTTATAAAAGACCAGAGGAAGTTTGCTAAGAATGACACAGTGTGTCTAAAATCGCATTTAAGCTAACAACAACCTAAAATACTGACATCGCAGTTTGGAAAGTGCGCAATAACCTGTCATGCAAAGATATGTTAAAGAGAAGATAGCAGACATAATCAGATTAGGAGTGAACAGATTGGCAACATGTCCTTGGAATGATATAAAACATTATTTGTGGGTTGTTTCTTATATGCGACATGGCATTAGTGTATTAGAGACATTTCGTATAAAGTTATGTAACGTAATCGCGCTGGTCTCTGAAAATGTGAACCAATTCTCATAGTCTCATCATTATTTCCTGCACTTTATCACAATTGTATGATGGGGTTGGGTAGCTTTAAGAGATTGACTAGCATTCGTGTACGCGGCAATACTTTAACATTGCGGGATACGTAATATTGATGCTACCTATGACGTCAGTTACAACGGTAACGTTCGCACTATTATTGCATGTTTATGATCCACTTTTATAAATAATAAACTAAGTTAACACGAATGTTGAGAATTGTCTAGGTCAATATGAAAATATAATTCTGAAAACATCTCAATTTCGAAAATATCGGCGTTCAAACCAAAAAAGTATGTACAATTTAAATCCTGTGAAGCATGCTTTAAGTATTTCATTAACAGACATTCGTCAACTCAGAAACGAGATTGTTCTGAAGCTATATCATTATGGTGGGCAAATAAGAAGCCAGTTCTGTGACTGCGAGAGAAACCCTGAATATAACAAACTGATTAGCTCTGAAACGAACTATGACATAATATGACGGAAACTACAGGCTCGCTCTATATGTAATAAACAGTTCATATCAAAACTAGCAATTTACCAACATATAAAACTCGGTAGGGATTCCGCTGGAATATGGGCATAGTCTACATGTTATACTATGCTACAGGACATACCATTCTAATATACTTCTGCAGTGTCGCATCGAAGTTGCGTGGGCGATGATGAAACAATATCAATGAAAGATACCCAGCACCGATAAACTAATGAAAGATATGCTGTCAGATGTTGCTAGTGTAGACAAATTAGATTTTCAAATTGATAAAACTCTTCCCACCAGGAGGCACTGGAAGTGCGGGACCACATGTCGCTTATACGTTCAGGTATTGAGATATTAACAGTTGCAGGACTGTTTAAGCGATATTTTCAAGTACAAGTAATGATTGTTGGTTGTTGTGGACAAGCGTAATTCATTCATGTTCATAAGAAATACTAGCCTGGGTTCCAGTCTGTCGATTTTTAACTGTTGGCAAAATGACAGCCTGGGGAAACTGGATTTCCGATCGTAGCGCCATCTACTTACACCCTCATTTATAACGGTGTAGATTTGAAGAACGACAACTCTTCTCTACAAGATACTATTGCTAAATATAGAAACGGAATTCTTTTGGAAATCGCCGAACAGGCACGATTATACACGATCATTTCCGAATATACACGAATGCTCCCGTAGCCTCATTTACATCGCACACATATAATTTCCCGTTTCTGTGTTATATCGACGAGATGGCGGATTTTAACTATTAAGTTTAAGTGGTAATGGGTCGATTCGGCGTAATTGAAGTAAGGACGTATTGAGTAAATATGTCAAATCAGACGCACATTGTACTTTTTAAAACGATTTATCGTTCCGTTGAACCGTAAACAATGGCGGTCAATTATAAAGTGTTATCAACATTGCAGTGCCTCGCTTTCGACTAAAGTACGTCATTATTTAAGTCACGTGCTAATAGGCCTATTAATAGGATTAATGCTAGTCAATAAATACACGGACAATTCGTCCAGTTTCCCCAGGCGTTGATATTATCAGAAGCTTAATACGGCCTAATTAATAGTCTCGGTGTTAACATTTATTTATTTGACTGACCAGGCAAACTATATCGACGCCTGTTTCCAGGCTAAAGAAATACATGCACTCGTTGTATTGGTAATGTTAATATACAGGTACAAGCGGGAATGTGCAATCAATCCCTCCATTATTTTGTTGGTGAGCTTTCCAAATGTCCATAGATTAATGACTATTATACAGAAGCGTATAGTTATTTTTCCAATTTTATGTGACGCTGTTCATGTTAGTTCGAGAAAATCATTTCAATTAACTCATAACGATGAGTTTTCTGCATCGGGTTGAATTGTTTTAATTTGGTTGTGCTTTTTAAACCTGCATGAAATTTCATCATTGTTGTTATTAGGATAACCACTGTTGGTGACCTTGAACGAACCGAGCCCGTAGGACGATACAGACGGATACGTAGTCCAGTGGTTAACACGATGGACTGGGCATCCATGGATCGTACTATCCCCAGTCTGACCCAAATAGATTAACAGTCTTTCAGATGGGACTTTAAGCCGAGGTATTGTGTCGGTGCTTTACACCGTGCACGTAAAAGAACCAGAGGATATCCTGGAATGTGTCTCTGTTTGAATCATTGCACTAATCTCCAAAAGTCTAAAGTCTAAAATTATTTAATCTCTTCAGGAGGCGTCGCTCATATTAGCAATCGGTAGCGACGATAAATAAACATAAACCACACACCGTAGGTGCATCACACGAAGTCATTGAGAACAACTAGCGGTGATATACTTGACATTAGATGGTACGCTAACTGACCCTTATTATGAGGTCCTAGCAGGTATAGCATACTGTATTTATTACACATATCCGTACCACCTTGCCCCTTTTCTACACAACCGCATAATCTGCTACTGAACTGTTGCATAAATCATAATCTAAATTACCTTTCGCAAGATCTGGCAGCTTGTATGATTGATTCGTTACCTTATCAATTCATCCATGCCATGAACAGCTGGGAGTACACCGATATTCTAATTGCAT
The DNA here is from genome assembly GCA_014843695.1 of Archivesica marissinica. Lineage (NCBI taxonomy): Eukaryota > Metazoa > Mollusca > Bivalvia > Venerida > Vesicomyidae > Archivesica > Archivesica marissinica. Next base: position 15,829,995 of record CM026398.1, read on the forward strand.
TGCATGAGCACGTCTTGCTTAAGTGTATGGAATTGGTATCAGTGGCATGTAAATGTTACTCGTCAATGTGACACGGTGCGTACTGTCTGTAGCGGATCATTGGTCCAGTGATTAACACCTTGTACTCGTATTCCCCAGGTCGCATGTTCGATCACCTGCTATGTAATTCTAAAATGACTAATATATGTGTCTTTCATGGTGGTGCTTTAAGCCGAGGTCTCATGTTGGTGTTATACACCGCATATCTTACAGGACCAGGGTAGACTCTGGAATAGGCCATTATCTGTATAATTACACTATACTCTAAAATGTAAACTAACTAATGTCTTCACGATGTTTCGAGCATGTGAGCAACCGGTAGCTTCGATAAATAAACGCAAGCCATGGTTTAAAAGGTTTAAAGCAACACTACCATGACTACATTGGCGAAAAAAAGCAAATTGCGACATATCATTAATATAGTTTTCTATTATATGATATAATTGTATTTCCAAATATGCCACACAATCTGAGCGTTTCAACTAATTTATATAACCAAATGACGTATACGACGGTTCCGACTCAATACAATAATGTAAATAGGGTCATAATACAACGCGTGTATCTTGAATAACGAGATATATGGTACATGTGTGCCTATGCATATTATTTATGGACTAATCTGATAATCGACAGTATCAATGGTTTAGCATAGACTCCAATAATACCAAACGTCAATTCAGGAGCGTGATTGACGGCTATATGAAATCCTACTTTCACTTTTGAGACGTGCTGACCACAAACACACTATTTGATGAATGAAAGTTAGTGCTCGAATTATTTCGGAAGAATTTGTAGTAGTCAATGCAATTTATACATAAGCATGCATTATTTCCCTTTTGGCGATGTAGTGTAGCTTTAAATCCATTTTTCGAGAATAATCTAACTTTATAAACTCAATAAAACACTGCTTGTACGCAAGTAGTGATCGAAGTAGTGATCGAATAGCCTGGAGCCTGCCCAGGAAAGGTGTTGCTAGGTAAACTGCCCGCCGGAGATATAGCCCAAAAATGGTGCTGATGCAGTCGTAAAACCCGAAATATATATATATATAACATAAGAATAGATCGAATAGAAATCGCACACATACTACCCCGTACAAAATGTCTAACAGTGTAACTTACAAGTGGCCTTGTAGCCGAGAGGTTGTGAGGTCGAACCCATGCAAGAACTACGGTGGTGGTGTCTTTAGGTAAGGACAATTAAATCCACATTGCCTCTTCTCTCTCCATCATGACTCGGGATTCCATCAGTTATAAGGTATCGAGACAGATCAATCAAATTAAAACTTCATTCACAATCGAGCTAACATAAATTCTATTCAGTAATCAATCAGTGATAAGACTTTGTGCCAAAACCTGTTTTAATATACTACAGCGTCGTTACTTTTACCTTTGTAAATAATGCCCTTTTTTGTGTTAATTACTATATATCTATGATTTTTACAGACTACAAGAAGCAACTGCTAATTAGGTCATTCTCGATCTGATCCTGGGTGATAACTGATTTTGTAAAATATTTCTTAAAAGCGCACTAGTGCTTGTTTTTCGATTTAGTGTTTTATACCATTTTGTTTTATTTCGTATTTAAATATAAATTAGCAACTGTTTCTTGGCTTTAGAATGTAAATAAGCATTAACTAATAGTAGTGTGGGATTTTATAATGTGATATGTTTTGTTGCAATATGTCTCTTATAATTCTATTCAGAATGGCTATGTACTTTTAATCTGATTATTTATATTTGTGTTTGTATTACATGTATGTACATAGATGAGACTTTAATAAAGATTAAAACCTAAATGTGTACACAGCAAACATGCTCTGGTTCTATTTTTAGAATGTGTTACACTATAATGAAGTCACGTAAACTGCCAATTAGGTGGCCGGATGAGGGGTATATAATTGGCTACATTTTAACACGATCAGCAGTAGATGTTGAACACATGACTCGATAAATTAGTTCTAATTGAATTTTTTAGATGGATCTGTAGTCCGGTGGTTGACACGTTGTACTAGTTTACGTTTTTTAGCTTACATTTTTTAATTACAAGATTAAGAATTTCTGCACATTCATTACGAATACATACTGGTAGATATGGACAAAATAGAATTCCACAAAATGAACGCTATTGTTTGTGTTGCAATACACACGACCTAGAAGACGAATATCATTTTATACTTGTTTGCCCGTGCTATTCAGATTTGAGAAAACTTTACATAAAGAAATATTATTTTGTAAGACCAAATATGCTTAAGTTTATTGAATTGTTGCAATCTAATAAAAGAAATATCCTATATAATTTAGCTCTATTCTATAATAAAGCAGTTGACATTAAAATAACACTTTTTAATAATATGACATAAATCCAATATCAGCACTAATTATTGTTCATCCTCATAATTAGATGCATTTTCTTATTATTATCAGATTCTATATGCCACATGACCACGATAAAATTGTTGTATATATTTACATCATATATATTTGTATATATGTATTTGACGATGTACCATGTACAAGTCTTAATACAATTTCTGTTCTGTTCTGTTCTGTACTAGTAATCCAGGGATTGCAGGATACACTATTTATCCCCGTCTGACCCTAATATGTTTTTTAGTTTGGACTTTAAACCGAGGTCTCGTGTCGGGGCTTACACATTGCACGTAAAAGAACCAGAGACTCTGGAATGTGTCTCTGTCTGTATCATTGCACTATCTTCCACAAATCTAAAATTATTAATCTCTTAAGGAGGCGTCGCTCAGTAGCGACTTCCATATATCATCATATTCCATAACATATTATATACTGAGTCAAAAAAGAAAGAAACGATACCTGGTGTTTATGTGTCTATAATTTCAACATTTATTAAGAAAATTCTTTGAAAATTCATAAGATGATAGTCCAACATGTTTGAAAGAGGAGCACATAAAGCATAATGAGCCTCCGAAACTGTCTGCTGCGTGATGACGTAATTCGTCGGACAGGGGTCTAATGGAGTTTTCACACAGACGTCAATACCGAGTATGGGCACCATTTGCGTCTCTCACTGCAATGCACCACCGTCGCATCGAACGGAAGAGTGTCTGAATCTCTTGCTGGTCAATATTTGTCCACTCCTGACGCAAAACATCCCTCAGTTGGTTTAACGTTACCGGCTGACGTCGTCTGATGCGGCGGTCTAACGTATCCCACACATGTTCTATGGGTGACAAGTCTGGTGACAAAGCAGGCCACGGCAGGGTTTCAATATTGTTCTGCTCCAATAATGTGGTGGAAATCCGAGCAGTATGACACCTGGCGTTGTCCTGTTGGAACAGTGTGACGTTTCTGTTGGCGTTAAAGAACGGCACAACAACTGGCGCAAGGATCTCATCACAGTACCGCTGGGCGTTTAGGTTCCCGTCCACCACTAACAGTTCAGTGCGACTGCCGAAGGTGATACCGCCCCACGCCATAACGCTTCCGCCCCCGAACAGATCGACCTGACGTACACATGCGTCGGCGTAACGTTCACCGCGTCTGCGATATACCCGTTCTCTGCCATCCGCTCGACGCAAACAGAACCGCGATTCATCGCTAAACATCACCGAATTCCACTGTAACCGAGTCCAGCGAGCACGTTCCGTCGTCCATTCCCGCCGTACGTCACGGTGACGTCGTGTCAGGATGGGTCCAACGTATGGCCGATAGGCACGAATGCCACGTTCACCGAGCCGGTTCCTGACTGTTTGTGCACTGATGCGATTGTTGGTCATCCCAGGAGTAACGGCAGCTGTGTGCGTAGCAGGTAGGAACCGGTCACGTAAATGTGACGTCCGAATGTGACGGTCCTGTTCACGCGTCGTCACACGTGGTCGACCAGATCTTGGACGGTCGTCCACCGATCCATGTGTTCGATAACGTCGAAGTAGACGTGTTATCGTGATCCGCGTAACCCCGAGTCGATTTGCGACGTCACGCTGACGTAAACCGCCGTCAATCATGCCAATGGCACGCATTCTCTGATTGCGGTTTAGCCTAGGCATTTTGTTAGAGGTAACAATGGGTATGTAAGGTGTTTTTCCTCGATGATAATGCAATACCAGTACAATAAACCGGTTTTCCGATTTGTACATCGGTTGTTTATTTACCTGTGTTTATGGTTGGCTGACGTTGAAATAAGATACCCGGTACTGATACGTAATAATATATTAAACCTTTCTATGGTTTTATCCGTTTTACGTCATTTTTAGTTTGGTATCGTTTCTTTTTTGACTCAGTATATATAGTTTCTCTACTGTTCAGCTTTTACATTACTATATAATTCCAATGTGCTATCTTTTGATTGCATTTGATTTGTATATATGTTGAGGGCATCATTGTAGATTAACTTTTGTTAAATGAGTTCTCTCGTAAAATAAAGTCTTTATTAGTATTATTAAGTTTAGTAATATAACCATTGGATAGTCAATCACACTACAGATGTACGTATTAATACTGTCAGACCACTCAACGGACATTTTAGCACACATACAATACTTTTAGCACACATACAATACTTTTAGCACACATACAATACTTTTAGCACACATACAATAATTTTAGCAAACATACAATAATTTTAGCACAAATACAATACTTTTAGCACACATACAATAATTTTAGCACACATACAATACTTTTAGCACACATACAATAGTTTTAGCATACATACAATAATTTTAGCATACATACAATACATTTAGCACACATACAATAAATTTAGCACACATGCAATAATTTTAGCACACATACAATACTTTTAAAAGCATTTTTAATTTTTTACACACCTTAACATCTATACCCAATCTGAAATTCGAAGCAGCAGGCGTTGGTCAAAATATTGAAATTACAAATCGCCGACCTTTTCGCACGACCATGACGTCGCTTAAATAGTTTAGTTTAACATATCTATACAATAATATTGCTAAACAAATCTGGCCTACCTGTAATGCGAATGTGTGTACATAACCGTTATTAAAACACTGTCGTGACGTCATACATTTGAACATTCCATTATTATTACTGTTGGACTGTTTTCAAAAGGCAGATTATTATATTAAATCGTATGTGTAATTTTACGAAATTAACAATTTTAATTATTACGATCGTGTTTTTTTAAAATAAAGGTCTTAAACGGAACTAATATGTAAACAACAGCATACGATATAGCGAACAGCATTGTTATATTATTTATTAGAAAAATATCGTGACGCACTAATTGCGTCATATATGTAATTAAGGACACAACCAAATCTCACAAAACAGACTGATCAGTAGTCCAATGGTAACACGCTGGACTGGTAATCCAGGGATCGCAGGTTCGATCCCCCCGGCTGGCCCTAATAAAATTAACAGTCTTTCAGATGTGAATTTAAACCGAGGTCCCGTGTCGGTGCTTTACACCATGCACGTAAATGAACCAGAGGAGACCCTGGAATTGGTGCCTGTCTGTATCATTGCACTATCCTCCAAAAATCTAAAATAACTAATATCTTCAGGAGGCGTCGCTCATATGGGCATACCTGTAGCGACGATAAATAAACGTAAAACACACACATACAATCTCACAAAAATCGTGCAATATACTATTTCTTCTTGGTATAGGATTGTATGTAATGCTGACGATGCTTGTATTTGCTCCCATCAAGTCTGTAAGATGTTCTACACACTGTCTCAGTGAATAATGCTCACAATAATTAATTTCATTTTTGTTCACAATTTTACAATAGTGTTGAGCAAATCTAATTACGTGTTCTTCATTTTCTCAGAATTTCAGACTATAGATTAGAGAAAACACACACAAATCCATTTTAAATAATTGAACATTTTATTATCAAAATATATGTTCTTAGAAATATATGTTCTTAGAAATTTATTCATTTTCACAACTCTCCCCGTAATCAACACTTATGATGCATTACATTACCATGACAACCGACCATGTTGGCGTGATGTTCTGACGTTTCTAAGAAATGAACAGCACTGAGGCGGTACAGTGTCGCATTGTGGACGTCAATGATACAGTCATTATTATCTATTTGTCTAGAATGTTCCTTTTTCTGTAGAACGGCTCTCACAATTGATTGGATGCCTCCCATATATAATTCCATTGATTTAGCCGACAATGACGTCGATTTATAAATACCAATGCTGTCCAAACTGCTTTCACATTAATCGCGTAAATACAAGCGTTTTACAATAACTGAATTCAGACATATTTAAACCAATGTACATGTACTCATGTACTAGATAAGATTCCGTTTGTGCATTTGCAGCATTGTTTATTCCATCTCTCGTTCTCACTGACATCATGAGGTTGTGACAGATAACAAGTTTAAGAGAATTCTTCTGAAGATGTTACATTTATAGCGTGGTGATCTGTCAGAAACATGTTCAAACTGGATATTGTTCAAGTGTTTAGAAATAGATAAATAATACATTATCTTTAATTATATGCACATATATATCACGCAGCGTATAATTACGTGATATAAACGTTAATGAAAAGTGGCACTTCATTGGAGAAATAACGATAAATGAGACAATCGAAGAAGTAATGCATCTCAACACATGCCGATGTTAATAATCAACATTTTATAAATTATAATACATCTGTGGAATTTCAATGTGAATCTGTGTTGAATTAACAACCGTCAACGTAAATACATGGTGAAGTAGTAACGTGAAACTGTGATGAATTTATCAACCGTCAACGTAAGTAAATACATTGTTACATTTAGTAACATTCAACATGCAACTATGATGAATTAGACACCCGTCAACGTAAATACATTGTTACAGTTAGTAACGTGAAACTGTGATGCATTTATCAACCGTCAACGTAAGTAAATACATTGTTACAGTTAGTAACGTGAAACTGTGATGCATTTATCAACCGTCAACGTAAGTAAATACATTGTTACAGTTAGTAACATTCAACGTGAAATTGTGATTAATTTAACAACTGTCAACGTAAATACATTGTTACAGAGTTAGTAACATTCAACGTGAAATTGTGATGAATTTATCAACTGTCAACGTAAATACAGTGTTACAGTTAGTAACATTCAACGTGAAATTGTGATGAATTTATCAACTGTCAACGTAAGTAAATACATTGTTACATTTAGTAACATTCAACGTGAAATTGTGATTAATTTAACAACTGTCAACGTAAATACATTGTTACAGTTAGTAACATTCAACGTGAAATTGTGATTAATTTAACAACTGTCAACGTAAATACATTGTTACAGTTAGTAACATTCAACGTGAAATTGTGATGAATTTATCAACTGTCAACGTAAATACAGTGTTACAGTTAGTAACATTCAACGTGAAATTGTGATGAATTTATCAACTGTCAACGTAAATACAGTGTTACAGTTAGTAACATTCAACGTGAAATTGTGATGAATTTATCAACTGTCAACGTAAATACATTGTTACATTTAGTAACATTCAACGTGAATCTGTCAATGGAAGACTGTATTGGAACCAAACAACCATCAACGTGAACATGTTTTGAATTAACAACCATCAATGTGAAAATGTTTTGAATTAACAACCATCAACGTGAAACAGTTTTGATTCATAAATGTAAAGCAGTAACTGGAAGCTAATAATATATACATATAAATAATAAAACAATATATACATGTGGAACATATATGTTAAACATAACTGTCATGAAAGTGAAATTTAACACACATCGGCGTGAAACAAATAGCACGCCCTTACATTAAGCAGGAATCAGCGTCGACACATATGCTGAATTTAACAACCTTTGACATGACTCTCGTACTTATGCTGAATTTAACATTGATTGGCAGTGAGGTAATAGTACCACCAGCAATCGGAGTACCTTTGCCATGTGTGGTCATTCTTGCGTTTGCATCCGTGATCGGAACAATAGGAAATGTTCTAATTTTACTTAGTGTGTGTACAAGTAAGAGATTAAGAAAACTGGAAACGATATTTATAGTAAATCTGGCTATATCAGACCTGTATGTGACGTTGGTCGCAGATCCAATGAGCATCCTGGGTAAGTTAATATTATTATACTCGTCAGCTAACGTGCAATAACAACTCACAGGTATAAATGAAATTCGCTTTCGTTACGAGTATACTGTTTACATATACAATATATCAGGGTAAGTCAGGTGTAAATTGTGTTTAGTCATTGGTAGATCGAAGTGCGTATTCATGTAACCATTCATATACCTGTCATGCTATGTTTATTTTTTTTCCGATAATACCAGCGATATTGAAACCTATAATCAATAACTGGAGATCATTCAAAACAAGTACACACTATATATAGAGGATCTTACATGAGTGGTGATTTCATACCATATTTTATTAAACGAGTTTTGCTATTAAGCGACCCCTTTAGAGAATTTAGTAGCAAAATACAAACACTATTTTCATAAAATATGGTATGAAATCACCATGTTTGGCTCACTTAATAGCAACATTCCAAACTAGTTTAATAAAATATGGTATTAAATCACCACGTTTGGCTCGCTTAATAGCAACATTCCAAACTAGTTTAATAAAATATGGTATTAAATCACCACGATGGTAAGCTTATTTTTATCATATTATCATAGTGGGTTTTAATAATAGATTTGCACAATATAACGTTGCTATTTTTATGTTGGCGCCAACTACCAGTGCAAATTGTCATGACGTCACTATATTGTATATGACATCACTACGCAAGCAGCGTTATATTTGTGTTTTAAACAGCGCTATTGAATCGTAGTTTGTCTTACAATTAACATTATATTCCAATTCAGATATAAATGTGCATACCGTAAAGTTTAATTTACAACTTCTAAGGATTATTCTCTCAGCAAATCCGAATCGTTCCAGGTGTTATTACACGTGTGCACATATAAGAAATTATGAAATGACTGTATGAAACTGAATACTAGCAAAGTTATGTGACAATGTGTATAATGCACTACACATGCGCATAACCTTATCTTGAAACCTTATAAATCGAAGTCCACTACATACACACAAAAACAATCCTGTGTTACGTTGAGCTACGTTGTAGTGAACTCATATGAATCTATGCATAATAATTATGTACATCGCTATTGAATTATCCTTCGATTAATGTATCTGCCCTATCTGTATACATGTCCGTGTGGATTTCCTCACTAATGATATGCAGTTGACATGTAAACTCGAAGTTACCGGCATGCGCAATCGCAATGTTGGGCAGCGTTTTCTTTGATTAGTTAATGTAAGTATACTACACTCTAATTTCAAACACGCCCAGTGTAGTAAATACACCAATGAATTAATTAATACATTTATTAATTAAACCAGTGCACACTCGATATATAGAAGTTTGTTTTATTGGCATATAAACCCATGCATGGGTCATTTACAAGCAACAATATAACAAATAATGAAAATAACGCAGCATGGCAAAGATGGCGGAATCGCATGACTTATCACACACACATATTTATATATGTATACATACACTTATACATTCACACATACATACATATACACACATATATCCTATATACATACATATACACATATACATACACACATACATATATATATACACATATACATACACACATACATATATATATATATACACATATCCTATATACATACATATACACATATATACACATATACATGCACACATACATACATATACACATATACATACACACATACATACATATACACATATACATACACACATACATATATATATATACACACATATCCTATATACATGCATATACATACATATACACACATATAACACACACATACACACATATGCATACACACATACATACATATACACACATATATCCTATATACATGCATATACACATATAATACACACATACACACATATACATACACACATACATATATATATATATGTATACACACACATATATATATATACATATACACATATATACATACATATACACACATATCATATATACATACATATACATATATATATATATACATGTATACACACATATATATATATATACATATACACATATATACATACATACACATATATACATATACACATATATACATACATACACATATATACATATACACATATATACATACATACACATATATACATACATACACATATATACATATACACATATATACATACATACATACATACACATATATACATATACACATATATACATACATACATACATACACATATATACATTGCGGTATGTGGCATTGCAGCACACTATGAACCAGTCTCTTATTAAAACAATATCGTCAACACCTTTGTGTCACCTTTCACAATAATTGAATCATCATGTGTGTGTGTTTTACGTTTATTTATCGTCGCTACCGATTGCCCATGTGAGAGACGCCTCCTGAAGAGATTACTCATTTTAGATTTTGGAGAATAGTGCAATGATACAGACAGAGACCCATTCCAGAATCTCCTCTGAGACCTCGGTTTAAAGTCCGATCTGTTATTGTATTACGACTGATAACTACCCGAAACATGATTGTATTATCCGGCTGTTTACAATACTGAATAAATGTCAATTACCGACGGAAAGTGTTGACGTATCTGTAGTCCAGTGGTAACACGCTGGACTGGTAATCCAGGGATCGCAGGTCCGATCCCCCGTCTGACCCTAATAAAATTAACAGTATTTCAGAAGGGACTTTAAACTGAGGTCTCGTGTCGGTGCTGTACACCGTGCACGTAAATGAACAAGGGAATACTCTGGAATGGGTCTATGTATGTATCATTGCAATATCCTCCAAATATCTAAAACATACAGTAAATGTACTCCAGGAGCGTTAGTGTGCTACGAGTGTTATATCTATTCAGCGATGAGATCTACTCAACTGAACGGAAGTCGTAGCTCAACTGAACTGAAGTCGTACGAAGGCCATTTTCATTACCGTTACTACTGACATTGTCTGGCATTTATCGTACAATCGCGTTCACTCAAAAGTTTCAACGTTGTACTAAAAACAGCATCAATCAACAGTAACATAGATGCATGGAATTATCTCACCGTAAGGCGTTATTTGAACTCTATATTACGTTAGATGGGTAATCACGAGTGATGCTACAACAGCTATTATAAAATACATAATCAATATGTAATGAACTCTCACATATACCTGCACTGATTTAGCTTGGTTTATTATTATATTCCAACGAGTGCACACTGAACGCCACATTAGCACGTGTTCGCTGAACGCCACATTAGCACGTGTTCATTGAACGCCACATTAGCACGTGTTCATTGAACGCCACATTAACACGAGTTCATTGAACGCCACATTAGCACGTGTTCGCTGAACGCCACATTAGCACGTGTTCGCTGAACGCCACATTAGCACGTGTTCATTGAACGCCACATTAGCACGTGTTCATTGAACGCCACATTAGCACGTGTTCATTGAACGCCACATTAGCACGTGTTCATTGAACGCCACATTAGCACGTGTTCATTGAACGCCACATTAGCACGTGTTCATTGAACGCCACATTAGCACGTGTTCATTGAACGCCACATTAGCACGTGTTCATTGAACGCCACATTAGCACGTGTTCATTGAACGCCACATTAGCACGTGTTCATTGAACGCCACATTAGCACGTGTTCATTGAACGCCACATTAGCACGTGTTCATTGAACGCCACATTAGCACGTGTTTGACTTGAACGCCACATTAGCACGTGTTCATTGAACGCCACATTAGCACGTGTTCATTGAACGCCACATTAGCACGTGTTCATTGAACGCACATTAGCACGTGTTCATTGAACGCCACATTAGCACGTGTTCATTGAACGCCACATTAGCACGTGTTCATTGAACGCCACATTAGCACGTGTTCATTGAACGCCACATTAGCACGTGTTCGCTGAACGCCACATTAGCACGTGTTCGCTGAACGCCACATTAGCACGTGTTCATTGAACGCCACATTAGCACGTGTTCGCTGAACGCCACATTAGCACGTGTTCATTGAACGCCACATTAGCACGTGTTCATTGAACGCCACATTAGCACGTGTTACGCTAACCATTCGGTGATAATGTTGGCTTCCCATGTTCATTCGTGACGTATAATTTGCTCATTCACTTAAACAAACACATTTGCTTTTTATTTCAGCCTTGTAAATGTGTCCTGTTCTACAATTATTTTAACCCATTTCATTCTGGATACATTTAAAGGCTTTTGCAAACATCATAGATCCAGATCAGCCGCAGCGTGACGCTGCATGCTGACCAAGATCTATGTTGTTTGCTACATAGCCAAGTGTCTTGGCAAGATCATCTGAATAGCAAACAACATAGAGCCTGATCAGACGGCACGTTCCATGGCGGCTGATCTGACTCTCTCTGTTCTTTGCAAATACTGTTTGAACGGTATCCAGAATGAAATGGGTTAATTGGATTCAACATATTTATTCATTCATAGTGTACAGTACATATCTATTGTATATAGAATGACAATGGATTTAATCGAAAGCTTAAATCTTAGTTGGCTAGTGTTATCCTAAGATGACGTCATACATGACGTAACTTGTGGATTGAGCCCAAACTCGTTTACGGTGACGTTGTTTTAAGCTGTAATTGCTGGTAATCATAAGCGCAAACCAATGAGAATGAATCTGTATTAGTTAATTGCTTCCATTTGAAAACATAGACTACTAGTATAAAGAACATACATGTATGTTTGTTTCAGTGTATGATCGAATTATATTTCATCGAATGCAAATACTATCTCTAGTGACGTCAGTCACGAATGATAATACTAGCTTTCATGTTAATGAGTGGTATATAATTCGTTCATTCACTTAAGCAAACATATGTTCCTATTATTTTATGCTGAAAATTATTATATGATAGAGAATACCGTTCTAAATGGCGCTTGGACGTCGCGCATTTTTTACAACGTCAGAGATGACGTCACATACGTATTGCGTAAGACAAGTTTGACTGTATAGCTTTCTATATTTCAATCGAAAGCATACAATCAAATTAATATAATCGATACATGGACAGGTATGTTAACTTTTAAACTAATTGTCCAAGTGAGCATTGGGTATGTACATGTATGTGCAGCCCATTCTGAGTAAACGTTTTATTTGTGTTGTATGTTTTAATAAATTAAAAATTATACAATATCGGATAAAATCATAAAGCAAAGGATCAAGGCTGATGACTAACTTTGTCTATCTAAACTGGCAACTGGTATAACTTGTTAATAAATTAGATTACTCTGTGTGCCATGTCATATGTCACCTAAATATGTCGTCCTGGCTGTTGTTCTTCGGTTGTGTGACGTTATTATCACATTGTTGGTTGCCATATAACACAGCTCATATGATTCATGTATTGTACCGTCTCTTATATTTCTGTTAGGAAAGGTGTGCGTACTTATATATGTTTTATAATGAATGTTCTATATAATGTGGTACGTATGAAGAGACGAAACTAAATTATTTGACGTGACTTCAAAATGGGTTAGCTTGCAGACGCCATTACAAGCCTTACACAGGAATTTAATAAATGAACCCACTAATTCATTGATATTGAATATATGGGTGGAATAATCACGATATCGGAAATAGAGGCACTAATAGAGGTCAACCATCATTATGTTAATTCATCTTGGAAACACTAACAAGGCAATTAGGTGTTCCGAAAACAGTGCATATACTAATGCGGGCACTAATATATTACAACACGCTTGTATCTAACAAGGGAAGGTAATTAGGTGTTCCGAGAACAGTGCATATACTAATGCGGGCACTAATCTATTACAACACCGACATGTATCTGACAAATTAAACTTATCTAAAACAGCAGGGTGTCTGCAAGACACTTTGACTGTTCTTATAGTATATACGGATTCCATGTACCCATTACACATGATACAGAATATAAATAAAGCATACTTATATAAACGAACGCCACACACAATGACATGCACACGCACGCACGCACGCACGCACGCACGCACGCACGCACGCACGCACGCACGCACGCACGCACGCACGCACGCACGCACACACACCGTTGATGACGAAAGTACAAACGGCGTCAGCTCGGTGTGTAATATTCCTTAAAACACTATTGTGACGTCATACAATTGTACTTGCAGTCCATTATCATTAATATTGGACTGCTGTCAAAAGGTTACAGTATTATATTAAATCCTACACGTACATGTACGAAATTAACAATTTGAATTAGTAGGATTTTGTGATATATGTGTGTGTTTTAAGTATGATATAAACTTGCAAACGGATCCAATATGTAAAATATTGGTAGTGTCTTCGGTGCTACGCTATTTTCGGCTTATATCCTATAGTTAATGTCCATGTTTGTATTTTTCTTTTGTGTACGTTGTTCTATCGTCACTCTTGGTTAATCAGTGCGACACTTCCCGAAGAGAGACAGACAGACAGACAGACAGACAGACAGACAGACAGACAGACAGACAGACAGACAGACAGACAGACAGACAGACAGACAGACAGACAGACAGACAGAATAAAACAGATCATTGTACAAAACAAAGAGAAGGCCCTGTAATTTTATACCTCAAAATCATTTGAGCTTTATGCCATTTTATTTATTTCATTTTATACGAAAATAAAAACATTTAGTGCAATAGTATTTCCAATACGATTTAATTATTTGCCTGTATAACTTACCCGATAGTATATATATATATATATATATATATATATATATATATATATATATATATACGCATATATGTCATACATGCATGGTAAGTACATGTATAACGACATATTATCCGTAAGTTTTTTTTATTAATTAAGTAAGTAAGTAAATGTTTTATTTTAGTGCCTTTGCCAAACATTTTTTACAGATGTCAAATCAACTGTATCTATATCGTTCATATATAGTTTAAAAATGAATAAAATGACATACGAAAACCTGTGCTTACTTCCAAAAGTGCATCACAGAGTGTTAGCCGGTCCATTGATGGGGTCTGAAGTATATTAGACATTTTGATTTTGTTTTGTAATAGTGCAAGATAATACTGTTGTTTTTAAAATTTATTTATTTTGCAACGATTGCGAAGCATGTTCTAACAACTTATATTAATCACTCTCGTTGTCACGGATGAAAGCGTAACTGGGGTCATTCGTGTGGGAGGAAACTGAAGTACCCGGAGAAAACCGATCTGGCGACCACCGTACTTCACATACTTCCGGGTCCGAGGATCGAACCCTGGTTGCATTGGTGAGAGGCGAGCGCGCTAAACCACTGCGCTAATACTGTTGTTTATACAGATTCTTCCATTTGGAATTCACTTCATATTCAAAATTGCAACTCACTCAATATCTTTAAAACTATATAAGATGAATAAGCCAACAGAAACATAGAAGTCTGGTGAATATATATAGTATATAGTATAGTATATACATAATAGATGAGCTTCCACGTATTTCTCAATAATGTACTTAACATGTAGTGTTTCTTTAATTAAAATATTTTCTAATTTACTGTATATATGTGTTGAGGGCCTTATTTGTATTAACCATGTGTTATGTAAGCTCCCTCGTAAAATAAAGTGTTTATTATTATTATTATTATCCAGAAGGCATGTCAATTCCAGGAGCAGCATTGTTTCTTTTACATGCCCTGTGTATGGTACCGGTACACGAGACCTCGGTGTATTGTCCAATATGAAGCTGTTAATACGATCATGGTTAAACATCTAATACACAGATTACACACACTAATCACTAATTTCTAATCATCCACTCCAATTAATACCCGGAAGTCGTGATAGCTCAGTGGTAGCGCGTTTGCTTCATTTGCGAAATGCCCGGAGTTCGAGCCCCGCTGGATGTGTTACGATTGTGCATTTAAATTCCACATGCCTCTTCTCTCTCCTTCGTAGCGATGGATTCCATCAGGAATGATGTCTCGAGAGTGATTAATATAAGTTATAAGAACTTGTTTCGCAATCGAGCTAAAATAAATTTGTATACTCTAATGCCTCATAGTGCACAGTGCATTCTAATAAACGCATAATGATGCTCTCTGTAAGCATTACGTATATGCACATGGATTATATATAATACAGGAAGGCTAATTGTGCCGTTACTTCCGGCATATTCGTTATCATTCGCTCCGCTTCAATATAATTGTTTTCAGGCCTCATTAGTGTAATCAAGGTTCCTTTTTTACGCTTTATAAATGCAGTCTGTAAGGTTTCTGAGCAGACAAAACGCTTCATCAGCTATACCTGTACTGTATATGTATTCGACATTTACTAATGTGTCCAGTGTCATTACACAATTTAAATGGATCGGTGGATTTCGGACACTGTTGAATAAATGTACTGGTAACAATTGGTTGTAGGTTATACAAACTCGAGCTCAAGTGATTTCATTGGGTGAGTTTGGAATTGGCTGGCTATAGCTTGTCTCAACCAACAATATGAAGCTTGATACATAGCTTGAGATTTGAGAACATTTTAATTACCTCAGATCCAGATGATCTTAGATGCGTTTGACAAGCCTTCACTGAGACATTGTCATATAAACTGAGGTACTCAAGTATTACAGTATATTCAATATCTTACCAAAGTAAATGAATTTGAGTTGGAGATATACTAGAGGACATAGAAAACGCACACATACATTACCTTCAGCTATACTAGAGGACATAGAAAACGCACACCTACATTATATACCAGAGGACATAGAATACGCACACCTACATTATATACTAGAGGACATAGAAAACGCACACCTACATTATATACTAGACGACATAGAAAACGCAGACATACATTATATGGTTATTATTACTTGAAAACGAAATACGAAGGATTCCATCAAAGATATATCACATCTTTCTTACAAACACAAACTGAACAATTAAAAATATTCCAACATGTTTAAAACTATATGTATTTATATAGGTATTGTTTTTCGTGTAAAAACACACTTATCATTGTGCATTGTTCTATGTCCTCTAGTATATGTAACGCCCAATGTTCATACGAGTCTATGTAATTAGTGAGTTCTCCGTTGTACAATTAATTAGATATCTGTCTACTAAACCGACGGGTTGTAATTACATGCCCCACCAGAGCCACGATGTCGTTGTTCGGATAACAATTACCTAATATAGTTCACAATGTCTCTTCTCTCTCCCTCATGGCTATGAGGTCGCGAGAGAGATTCGACAAATGTTGTAAGCACTTTACAAAAACAAAGTGGCTTCTAATTAGAACAATTTGACAATATTTGTGTTTCAAGATCTGCTGCACAATCCACCAATCTCAAAGTATTAGGGCACAGTTAAATAAATTTCAACAGACATTCGTGGTAAATTTTAACAAGCTTTCATTAATGCTCTCAAATCCAATAGTCTGGTCTATAAAACCGTGTTTTACAGCAATGTCACGAATGTGTGTGTTTAAAACATGGTTTAACTCGCGTAGTATGCACACATTGAGGGTCTGTTTGACACTCAAAGCTCATATTAGTCCAGTAAGTGTGTTTTACGTTTATTTATCGTCGCTACCGGTTGCCCATATGAGCGACGCTTCCTGAAGAGATTAGTCATTTTAGATTTTTGGAGGATAGTGCAATGATACAGACAGAGACCCATTCCAGAGTTTCATCTGGTTCTTTTACGTGCACGGTGTAAATCACCGACACGAGATCTCGATTTATTGTCCCAGCTGAGTCCAGTAACTAATTATAGCATTACTAATATAATAGGGTCTACTATAGAGTGAAACAGGGCAGGATGGGTCAAAAAAGGGACATGGTATGTCAGAAAAGGAGGCATGCATTTTGAACTTCGCTGAGGTACTGGACGGGGTATTTTGGGGTTAGCCCCTAGACAAGTTTGCCAGCTTACGGTGATTGATTAAAGAGGATGTAAGGAAGTACATATTGGTGAAATGGAGGACATATAGTTATGTATACATCTAAGTTAAAGGTTTGCCCGCCCGAAGCCACTCGCACGTTGAGGCATATCAACACTCAACAACACGGTAAAGAAAAATATTTTAAAAGACATATACCTTACACAGAAAAGCAAATACCACAAACTGTAAAACTGTGAAATGTTGAAGCAACTTTGTCAGACATATTTTGACTCGCAAGTAGTGTGCGGCATGTTTTGTTTGGTTGTACAGTGATGGCGCAAGTAATGTTGTGATGTCATTGATACAAAGTTGTTGGTACCAAGTAGCGTTGTATCAGTTTCCAAGTACTGGTATGGCATTGTCCATTTTAACCTAGGGTGAAACAATGGAATAACATTAACAATATATACTAGAGGACATAGAAAACGCACTCTTCGGATAACTGTGTTTTTACATGAAAAACAATAATTACACTCCACAACATGCCTAATCGGTCACCTGGGGTTTTACAGTATTTGGAGCAAACTAATAACCATATAATATCATATCAATATTCATATCATCTTATATTTTATTACAGATCGATATGCATGATTGTCTTGTATAATCATTTCGATAAAATGCATTAAATGACAATAAGAAAATATCTATATTGTATAATTATTAATTGGCTCCAAATATTATAAAGTTGTTCAGTTTGTGTTTTGTAATAAAAGTTGCTATATATCTTTGATGGAATCCTTCGTATTTCCATGTAATCATATAATGTAGGTGTGCGTTTTCTATGTCCTCTAGTATATAATGTAGGTGTACGTTTTCTATGTCCTCTAGAATATAATGTAGGTGTGCGTTTTCTATGTCCTCTAGTATATAATGTAGGTGTACGTTTTCTATGTCCTCTAGTATATAATGTAGGTGTGCGTTTTCTATGTCCTCTAGAATATAATGTAGGTGTACGTTTTCTATGTCCTCTAGTATATAATGTAGGTGTGCGTTTTCTATGTCCTCTAGTATATAATGTAGGTGTGCGTTTTCTATGTCCTCTAGTATATAATGTAGGTGTGCGTTTTCTATGTCCTCTAGTATATAATGTAGGTGTGCGTTTTCTATGTCCTCTAGTATATAATGTAGGTGTGCGTTTTCTATGTCCTCTAGTATATAATGTAGGTGTGCGTTTTCTGTGTCCTCTAGTATATAATGTAGGTGTGCGCTTTCTATGTCCTCTAGTATATAATGTAGGTGTGCGTTTTCTATGTCCTCTAGTATATAATGTAGGTGTGCGTTTTCTATGTCCTCTAGTATATAATGTAGGTTTGCGTTTTCTATGTGCTCTAGTATATAATGTAGGTGTGCGTTTTCTATGTCCCCTAGTATACTTTAATTAGTGTTCATAATCTTCATCCATGTATTAACATTTTAGATATTATATTCTTATATTAGAGAACCCTATGTGTTATTCTAAACGAGCTGCAAGATTAATTCTTGCTAAATACTTTACACTCCATCCAAACTTTTCTCAACACTCAATTGGATGACTTCTCCAGACAAAATAATAGAATTTCCCGCTCTTTTCCCATCTCCAAACGTGACTCTTTTCTCTTCTGTACTCTTTATTATTTATATATCAACCCGGTCCCAGCATATGTTAACTAATAACATGTATACTAACATGTCATGTAAATGATCTGAGTTAATAAAGAATAATTGAATGGAATTGAGTAAGGTTTAGCTTTCAAAAAGCAGTCTTAATGTTTAAAACACGCAATGGCCTAGCACCTGTCTATCTACAAGAGTCATTCAGATTAACTTCCGATATTCGAACTAAAAGGATGCGATCATCTTCCAATCTCTAAAGTTACCCTCCTACGCCTAATAGTGAATATTTCTTATATTCAGGGTCACGCTTGTGGACTTTCCCTCCCATATCACACCAAAACAGCACATTCTTTTCAACCCTTCAAAGCTTTATATATCCGGCGATGCAAAGCACAAACCGTTAACCTAATAAACTGATACATTATAATTATACATGAATATAAGTATTAGTTCTTGCAGGGTATATCTTATTTCCCATGAAAGTCTTACTGGTTATTGTTTACATGTTTCATTGTGCTATTCGATGTTTTAATTTGTTGATGGCCTCATGATAGATTGACCTAATTGTTCAAATGAGTTCTCTTGTTAAATAAAATATAAAGTATTGTTATTATTCTCAACAACTAACGACAAGACCCTGTCGGGAAGCAAGATCAGTGGACGTCGTGATAGCGCAGTGGTCGGGCGTTCGCTTCAGGTGCGAATGGCCCTGAGTTAGATCAGATATAAGACATAAACTGTCTCTCGATATGAGATACTGAATATAGGGCCTACCTTCGTTGT
Organism: Archivesica marissinica; assembly: GCA_014843695.1. NCBI lineage: Eukaryota > Metazoa > Mollusca > Bivalvia > Venerida > Vesicomyidae > Archivesica > Archivesica marissinica. The sequence continues at coordinate 15,850,390 of CM026398.1, forward strand.
AGATGCTCTTGACAATGAGGGCTTCTATTTTTAGACATGCCTGAATATGGCTTAAGCAATGTGCATGCATAGTGTCAAGCCTATGGTGTATCAGAAAACAAATTGTTGGATTTTAACCCAAAACAATTTGTCCAGATCCCAAGCGTATGTGGGCCTAACCTGGCGTTTTATGCTTGTTCGGAGTGGCTCTTGTTTCGTCGTAGATGTAGCAGTAGTCTGATTCGTACCGATCATATGAAGATTAAAATAACGGTAAAACTAAACGTTATAATGAAGGTAATAAGAAACATTCCCAGCAACCAATTAGCGACAGCATCTCTAATACATGAGCTCAGAGTCATTATTGGATTATGATGAAGATGTTTACCAGGTGAGTGACGCCAATCATATTATATTACGCTTCAAGTTTTACACATGCCTCTAATGTCAGTCCATTTAGTTGATGATGTGAAATCATTTGTTTTATATTGACGTCACCACGAATATAAATTGGCATTCAGTTATACTATATTTAATTATTTGCATGTTTCTAAATATCTCAAAGCATATTCCAAACAAGCAAAAGCTGTCGTAAATACTACTTGTGTTTTACGTTTATTTATCGTTGCTACCGGCTGCCCATATGAGCGACGCCTCCTGAAGAGATTAGTCATTTTAGATTGTTGGAGGTTAGTGCAATGATATAGACAGAGACTTATTCCAGAGTCCCCTTTGATTCTTTTCCGTGCACGGTGTAAAGCACCGCCACGAGACCTCGGTTTAAAGTCCTATCTGAAAGACTGTTAATTTTATTAGCGTCAGACGGGGGGTCGATCCCTGGATTACCAGTCCAGCGTGTTACCACTGGACTACAGATCCGTCTGCAATATTCCATAACCTTCAAAATGATGTCATCAAAATAGGGAGCAGTGGGTGAACTGTTCGCGCAAATCTCACAAATATAAGTATCCCTCCATATATTTTACATCTGCACTCTTTCTAACACGAATACGCACAGTAATAATTAAATAAAATGTTAGCATAAAAATAAAAACTTTGGAACGTATTATGCATATAAGGTGCAGACGGGTCAGTAGTCCAATGGTTAACAAGTTGGACTGTGAATTCACGGTTCACTCGATCGATCCCTCTTCTGACACTATTAATATTAAATGGGACCTTAAGCAGAGATATTCATGTCGGTGTCTTACATAGTGCACGACTGCAAGTATCAGAAATCGCAGGTTCGATCCCTCGTCTGACCATAATAAAATTAACAGTATTTCAGATGTACACCGTGCATGTAAGCCTAAGGAGACTCTGGAATGGGTCTCTGTCTGTAGTGTATCAGGTCTCGTGTCGGTGCTTTACACCGTACACGTAAAAGAACCAGAGGAGACTCTGGAATGGGTCTCTTTTTGTATCATTGCACTATCCTCCGAAATCGAAAATGACTAATCTATTCAGGAGGTGACGCTCATATTGGCAACCGGTAGCGACGATAAATACACATATAACCTAAGTATATACTAGGATGAAATTGTATCGAATGTTTAGTAATATTTATAACAGCTACAGGTAGCAGTGTTGTTGTTATTCACCATTTAAAAGCAGACGAACACTCCTGTGCCGGATCAGTGGTCCAGTTGTAAAGACCCGGGACTTTAATCCAAGGGTCGTAGGTTCGATCCCCTCTATATCGTACTAAGATGACTCATATTCTTTCGGAATAGATTTGAAATCGAGATATCGACGTCTCGTGTCGGTGCTTTTATTACGTGCACGGAAGCGAACCAGATGAGAATCTGGAATGGGTCTCTGTTTCTATCATGCACTATCCTCCAAAATCTAAAATGACATATCTAATCAGGAGGCGTCGCTCATATGTGCAACCGGTAGCGACGATAAGTAAACATAAAGCACACACACAGTCACGAACACTGATTGGATGATAGAATCACATGTCGCTGATGAGCTAGATTCGCTGACTAGTATGTGTGGAAGTCGTGATAGCGTAGTGGCAACCCGTTTGCTTCAGGTGTGAATGGTCCAGGGTTCGAGCCAGATGTAGCTTCTACGAACACTACCTCTTCTCTCTCATTCCTGGTGATGGAATCCATCAGGAATGGGGTCTGGAGAGCAAATAATATGCTATACGAAATTATGCTAAGATAAATGTGTATAAACTTAAATGAGCTGACTGGTAAAAAAATATTCCACCAAGCGACCATCAATGCATGACTCCGATAATATAGATAGTATGATAACAACGCATGCCTGTAAGCAACTATCTATCTGTTTACCGTTCCAACTATACTAGAGGACATAGAAAACGCACACTTCGGATAAGTGTTTTTAACATGAAAAACAATAACTATATAAATACATAGTTTTAAACATTTTGGAATATTTTTAATTGTTCAGTTTGTGTTTTGTAATAAAGATGTGATCTATCTTTGATGGAATCCTTCGTATTTTGTTTTCATGTAAAAATAATCATATAATGTAGGTATGCGTTTTCTATGTCCTCTAGTATATAATGTAGATGTGCGTTTTCTATGTCCTCTAATATATAATGTAGGTGCTGCTCATGTTGTAATGCTCAATATATTGAAGATGAGCTCCATTCTGTATGCATATTTTCTTTTATTTAATTAAAAATGATCTGAGGAAAGAATACATTGAAAGGTTTTTATATCAAAGGTCATTGATCAGCCTACGAGTTTATTGACTAATGCAATATTCCAAGAGGCATAGCTTAACGTTTAAACTTTATTTATTTTACAACTATTGCGAAGCAAGTTCTAACAGTTTATATTAATCGTGTGAGAGGAAACCGGAGTACCCGGACAAAACCCACATGTCATATCTGGCGACCACGGTACCATCTCACATATACCCCCTTATTTTTCAGAGTTATATAATCAATTCCCCATAATATGGTTGCACCAGCACAGCTCCTCATTTCACACCACATTTCAGTACCAGGAAATTGCAAATTTTGGTATTCAGTTTTTCAAAATCCAGAGAAGCATGACCAGACCCCTAGGATCAGGCCAACTGCTGCGATCAGGCCAGTTCTCATCCATGTATTGTTTCAGACCCATGTGGTGTTCTAACATACGCGTTGATGCGTGCAAAGTGGTTTGAAGTCATGTTTAATGTTTCAATTTATTCTAGAATAAATTAGCGAACAGGTGCAATGAAAATATTCGCATTATTCATAGAATACACTGTTCTCATTGCATATTGCTGTCAGCCTTGTGTTTTCAATTTACTTAGCTTATATCAAGTATTCCGGGAATTTAACTGATTGCATGCAAACTGTGTACTCAGTTCCTGCTGATCACATGCAGCTTGTCGGTTCATTGCGTGATGAAATCACAAGGTCATTGTCGATGTGTAGGTTTCATTCATGAGGTAGTTGCTGATCAGTTCATTTCAAAATCTGTTATGGTCGAGTGGGAGCATTGTTCTCTTATGACGTCATGCACGTTACGAGTACCATAAAGCGTCACATGACGTGTACTGGTACCGTAAAGTGTCACATGAAAAGTCAGAATCAATTGTTGCGTTGTGCTCAATTGGGTTGGTGGCATAACTTCTATAGCAAGATTAACACAACGGAGTTTGAGGAGTATTTAGTTCGTGTTGGACAATTACAGAAATATAGTTATACATTCCACAGAACGTCTCTCTGTTCAATCTGAGTATGTAAATATTCCTCTGACTATAAGATATTCCAGACCAAATCCCGCTCCCACTCTAGTCATTCTTACAACTATCTCGTATCGTGCCAACTGAGGAACCGGTGTTGATTGGCTAGTTTTCTACATTCACTTCACCAATTTGAAATTTTACCGAAAATACAAAATGCATTAATAGGAAAGTCAACTACTCGTAACTAACGCTGCATGTAGACCCAGTTACACCGAAACATTATAATTTGATAAAACACCTATTTTTACATAAAAACATATTCAATGGCGTTGTACAAATAAGTAAAATAAATATCAAAGCGAATTAATAAAGGACATTTGCATTATACTACTTAACCATGTACCTCTTGACGTCATCACCAATACGACATACATTGATAATATAGTAGCCAAACCAATGTTCATAATAAAGGCCAGAATCTCATGTAGCCCCAGTAATATCTATGGAGATGGGATAGATATGGCGACAATTTATCCCCTGCATGATATCTAAATATCTAATCTTTGTATGGAGATAATAGGATATTAACCTAAATCTCTATGAAGGAAAGGGTTACCAGTTATTAATTAAACTCTGAGATAATTAGAATGAAATACAATATTCTAAAATAAATATAAAACTCGGCATAATAATATATATTAAAATATTACATTCATGATTAAGAATATAAAACAGTATTTTAAAGACAAACTGATGCACTTGTAGTATCTACAAAGTAAAATTAACATCACTTTCTATCTCAGTCACTGCATTCACTAAAACAGTGCATATAATCTAGTAGTCTATTTAATAAACAATATTTATTTTACAACGATTGCGAAGCAAGTTTTAACAACTTATTTTAATCACTCTCGTTGGCTGGGGGATGAAAGCGTATAAATGGTCAATCGTGTGGGAGGAAACCGGAGTACCCGGAGGAAACCCACCTGTCCGATCTGGCGACCACCGTACCATCTCACATACTTCCCGGTCCGAGGATCGAACCCGGGTTGCATTAGTGAGTAGCGAGCGCGCTAACCACTGCGCTAATCGGACAGCCTATTCATACTAATTTACTTGTAACTATGTTATTTTAAAAAGCGCATGTATACTTATTACGTCTAAGAAAACTAGTGCATTTCGGTTATTGCTAAATACGTATATTTTGCAGAAACGTTTCTTGGCATCCAAGCGCGCGTGTGGTCAGATTTGCATAATACTAAATAAACGTCGATGTAGTTATTCTTCATTTTATGGCGCTCAAGCCGTGTCTGTTCGCAATGGCATGTATAAGAAGTAAATTATTTAAATTCCAATTGAAATGTCAAAAAATCGTTTCCAGACAGATGTAAGATGAATCCATATCAACGAAATATTCAAAGGGTAATCTCATTTATACTCCAGTTATATATGATTAGCTAGATTCTATTTAAAAGAATATTTGACAAGGAACGGTCAAAAAGTGGGGATATATTGCCTGATGCAATTGTACTTGATATAGGAGTCTCCGTCCTTGACCTAGTTGTTAAGGTCATTGACTTCAAATCACTTGCCCATTACAGCTGTATATTCGAATTAGTTCAAGTGAGGAAGCTATCCGACTGGCTTACGAACGGTCGGTGGTTCTATAATGTGCCCGTCTACACCAATGGCAACTGTAGAGTCGCCATGTAACCCAAGCTGATGGTGCGGTTTTAACCCTTTCAACACCAAGTAACTCACATGGACTGGTCCATGATATTCATAAACCAATAAATGAATCAGAAAATCACATTTGGACAAGTTCATTTATCAAAATGGGTAATTATGTCTAAAAATAGTCATATCACTGGCAAAAAGTGCAGATCCTGATGAGACGGCTCGTTACGAGCCGGCTCATCTGGATCTACACTTTTTGTAAGCCTATTTAGAGGTATGTGGTGTTGAAAGGGTTAAACTTAAAACACGAAACCCCGTGATTTACTACACTTTCTCCGAGTAGCATTGGTCAGTTGTTAGAATGGTACACGGCAATATGGCGCTCCGTTCAATATACAAACAACTATTTGAAAGTCTTTAAACATATATTACAAACATCTGCAATTAATATGAAAAATACAAATATACTATCGTCTGCCTGCCAGCAACATGGCCGAAGCGTTGAATTAAAATTATTGATTTATTTGAGTTTGTTTATTCCGTCTAAGACATATGCCAGCGGTATGTAATTACCGTACCGTCATTACAGATATAAACGCCACTAGGGTTTCAATCAAAGAAGCGAGATAAAGCAATTTCTTCAGAAAGGTACCAGCAACATGTGTAGCATATTTAAACTATATCTTAACACAGTAGTGTACTAAATTTCCGATCGGTGCCTACTGTTTTCTTGCTGCAGTTTTTTGGCCTCAAATCAAGATCAGCAACTTCAACATTGTGTTCGCTTTCATGCAATACGATGTTTGATGATTTCTTTGTAATGTAGCACATTTAATGTTGCTTTATTGCTTAGATGTGATGCGCTTAGTTACATTTGTTCGTATAATTGATTCAAAAACACATCGGGGCTACGCTCAAACTCTATTTAATTTACAACGAATGCGAAACAAACTTAACTATTTATATTAATCACTGTGTATAATTATGTGGTCATAAAACCACCTGTCCGATAGGGATACCACCGTACCATACCATCTCGCATATATCACAGTCCGAGGATCGGACCCAGGTTACATTGTTGAGAGGCGAGCATGCTAACCAATGTGCTAATCGGACACACATCAAAGCTTATGTTAGCATGGTCAGATTGTGCTTCTTGTGGTGCAAAGTGGCACCAACAGGAAAAGTCATATGACGACTCTCGTTGTTGGACGAAGACTTCATGTACCCCCGAGCTGTTTCTCGGTCACATGCGAACACCCGTGTAGAACAATGAACCTTCCATACGTCATATGAATAGCTTCATCTCATGAACAAAGTCGACACCTCCCGCGGGATTCTAACCTGTATATAGCGGTGTGTGTCAAATGATTGGAGTCGACGAAATAGTATCTTATCGTAGAAAATAATTTAATAATACGTGAATATCCCATCAAATGAAATCAAAAGCCGGTAAACAAAGTATGCAGTGTCACGAACATATATCTATTTATCTATCTATATTTGTAACTGTATGGAATTTGAAGGTGAATTAAGATTCGAGTTTAGGCATACATCATCTTCTACGTTACCAAACACAACCGTCTATTTAGTTCATACACATTTATTTTTTAGCTCGATTGCAAAACAAAGTCTTTCAACTTATATTAATCCATCGCCAGAGGGAGAGAGAAGAGGAAAAGTGGAAATTAATTGTCTTGCCCATGGGCACAATGGTAATGGCTAAAGCTGGGCCGTCTATGTGCATGGCCAGACGAAGACTCGTTGTCTCAGTTGTTTGGCATAATAATATGTAGTATATTCAATACAGCAGTACAATGCAAGTTTGACATCAACATTCACTCTTTGGCATGTGTGTGTATGTGTGTGTGTGTATTACGTTTATTTATCGTCGCTACCGGTTGTTCATATGAGCGACGCCTCCTGAAGAGATTAGTCATTTAATTTTTGGAGGATAGTGCAGTGATACAGACAGAGAAACATTCCAGAGTCTCCTCTGGTTCTCTTACGTGCACGGTGTAAAACACCGACACGATACTTCGGTTTAACGTCCCATCTGAAAGACTGTTAATTGTATTAGGGTCAGACTACAGATCCGTCTGTTTTGGCATGTGTTATATGCCTATCTATTTATTCCAGTCGTGATAGCGCAGTGAACGTGGCAGCACGTTCGCTTCAAGTGTGAGAGGCTGGATGTTAGCGCGCAGCTGTAGCTGTTACGAGTATGCCCTTATATAGACATGGCATTTAAATGCCACATTATATTTTGCCTCTTCTCCTTCTCCCTCGTGGCGATGCATACCACCATGAATGAGGTATCGAGGGTGATCTAACTAATAGTGTAAGAACTTTTTGTTTCCAATCGAACTAGAAAACATTTGTATCAACTAGTCCAGTAATACCCGCCAAACATTAATCACTCTCGAGACCTCATTCCTGATGGATTCAATCGCCACGAGGGCAACGTAGAATTTAAGCGCCTTGCCTAAGGGCACACTCGTAACGGCTCCAGCGGGGCTCGAACTCCGAACCCTTCGCGCCTGAAGCGAACGCGATGCGCATCCACTGCACTATCACGACTTCAACTGTGTAATCTTTAAATTATTGGTTGATTATTTATATATTATTATTGATCCACACACTATGCACAGTATGCGTTTGTCTTGCCTGATAAATGAAGATAATTGTTTAATTTCATAAACAAAATGATGCAATATTTAAATATTGCTTGCATGTTTTGTTCAATCAATATCAGCTGCTCTCCCGTTCCGGAGAATATAAAGATGCATATCTGTCTATCAAGACGATTTATTTATTACTGTGCGAGGCATAAAATGAAATCAAAAATAATTAAGATCACGTTCACACGAATCTCTAATCTAATCGTTTGGCTTTCTTTATAGTCGCCTCCGCCGAGGCATGTGGGCGACTGGTTTCTCTAAGAAGTTTATGTAGTTGCTACGTTGCTTATGCCGACATTTGGTCCAGGGTGACAAGTCCTGGTTGGTGATTGTTTCCCTCGAACAACGGATCCTTGTTAGGGCCACAACCTCCTCCTCAGTTGTCATCCCGCAGTAGCAGAAACCGGCTCAGGTATCCTCTCCAAGGGTCTTCGTCATGTCACGGCATCCATGTGCTGTTCCCCTCATGCCGGATGGGCTCAAACAAAAAGTATGAGAGACGAAGTCTTTGCCGATGAGACAAAGTCTTGAATGAGCTGCTACTGTGGAAGTGACTATGTCACGACCTGGTCGCACTAATCAGACTCCATGTATAGCTATATTGTATGGATATTGTAGTACAAGTCAATATGTATCTTAATAGAGAAATATATATGACTGATCTTCAAGAGGTCCACCCTGTCATCATTACCATATAAACCCTAAGATATATAAAATATTAGAAAACAATGTTAATGTAATTCGAGTTTTTCGCCACAATTCTCTAATTGTCGCACAGGAATTAAGAACATAGACAGGACTTAGATTAGGAAGTTGCTTTAAACAGTATTTATTGCAAACCATAAATCATATATAACATACAACGACATACATAATGCAAAACAGGGATCGCAGGTTCTATCCCCCGTCTGACCCTAATAAAATTGACAGTTTTTCAGATGGGACAGTAAACCGAGGTCTCGTGTCGGTGCTGTACACCGTGCACGTAAAAGAACCAGAGGAGACTCTGGAATGGGTCTATGTATGTATCATTGTACTATCCTCCAAAAATCTAAAATGACTAATCTCTTCAGGAGGCGTCGCTCATATGGGCAACCGTAAAACACTCACAAATAATGCAAAGGATCACTTAGGAAGCTACAATTAGCTTATATAAAAACGTTTTCGTTAACATCCAGTGTCGAGTCTGTATATATTGTTTCCCAAAGATCCCACCCAAAGCATTTATGATATCTTTTTCCTGTTTGGGAAGTTAATAACACGAATTAACTGTTCTATTTAATAATTAATAGTCAAGGGATGAAAGTCATATTAGGAGTGCTCAATTCGGCTGTGTGAGCTACAGTCCTATATGATCTGGCACAATTTTTTATTTTTGTTTTTGGAAATATTTTAGGATATTCTATACTAGATGACATAGAAAACGCACACTTCGGATAAGTGTGTTTTGAAATGAAAAAAACATATTTTTAAACATTTTGGAATATTTTTAGTATTCACTTTGTGTTTTGTAATAAAGATGTGATATAGCTTTGACGGAATCCTTCGTATTTCGTGTTCATGTAATAATAATCATATAATGTAGGTATGCGTATTCTATGTCCTCTAGAATATAATGTAGGTGTGCGTTTTCTATGTCCTCTAATATATAATGTAGGTGTGCGTTTTCTATGTCCTCTAGTATATAATTTGGTGTGCGTTTTCTATGTCCTCTAGTATATAATGTAGGTGTGCGTTTTCTATGTCCTCTAGTATATAATGTAGGTGTGCGTTTTCTATGTCCTCTAATATATAATGTAGGTGTGCGTTTTCTATGTCCTCTAGTATATAATTTGGTGTGCGTTTTCTATGTCCTCTAGTATATAATGTAGGTGTGCGTTTTCTATGTCCTCTAGTATATAATGTAGGTGTGCGTTTTCTATGTCCTCTAGTATATAATGTAGGTGTGCGTTTTCTATGTCCTCTAGTATATAATGTAGGGTGCGTTTTCTATGTCCTCTAGTATATAATGTAGGTGTGCGTTTTCTATGTCCTCTAGTATATAATGTAGGTGTGCGTTTTCTATGTCCTCTAGTATATAATGTAGGTGTGCGTTTTCTATGTCCTCTAGTATATAATGTATGTGTGCGTTTTCTATGTCCTCTAGTATATAATGTAGGTGTGCGTTTTCTATGTCCTCTAGTATATACTGTATGTGTGCGTTTTCTATGTCCTCTAGTATATACTGTATGTGTGCGTTTTCTATGTCCTCTAGTATATAATGTAGGTGTGCGTTTTCTATGTCCTCTAGTATATAATGTAGGTGTGCGTTTTCTATGTCCTCTAGTATATAATGTAGGTGTGCGTTTTCTATGTCCTCTAGTATATAATGTAGGTGCTCGTTTTCTATGTCCTCTAGTATATAATGTAGGTGTGCGTTTTCTATGTCCTCTAGTATATAATGTAGGTGCTCGTTTTCTATGTCCTCTAGTATATAATGTAGGTGTGCGTTTTCTATGTCCTCTAGTATATAATGTAGGTGTGCGTTTTCTATGTCCTCTAGTATATAATGTAGGTGTGCGTTTTCTATGTCCTCTAGTATATAATGTAGGTGTGCGTTTTCTATGTCCTCTAGTATATAATGTAGGTGTGCGTTTTCTATGTCCTCTAGTATATAATGTAGGTGTGCGTTTTCTATGTCCTCTAGTATATAATGTAGGTGTGCGTTTTCTATGTCCTCTAGTATATAATGTAGGTGTGCGTTTTCTATGTCCTCTAGTATATAATGTAGGTGTGCGTTTTCTATGTCCTCTAGTATATAATGTAGGTGTGCGTTTTCTATGTCCTCTAGTATATAATGTAGGTGTGCGTTTTCTATGTCCTCTAGTATATAATGTAGGTGTGCGTTTTCTATGTCCTCTAGTATATAATGTAGGTGTGCGTTTTCTATGTCCTCTAGTATATAATGTAGGTGTGCGTTTTCTATGTCCTCTAGTATATAATGTAGGTGTGCGTTTTCTATGTCCTCTAGTATATAATGTAGGTGTGCGTTTTCTATGTCCTCTAGTATATAATGTAGGTGTGCGTTTTCTATGTCCTCTAGTATATAATGTAGGTGTGCGTTTTCTATGTCCTCTAGTATATAATGTAGGTGTGCGTTTTCTATGTCCTCTAGTATATAATGTAGGTGTGCGTTTTCTATGTCCTCTAGTATATAATGTAGGTGTGAGTTTTCTATGTCCCTAGTATATAATGTAGGTGTGCGTTTTCTATGTCCTCTAGTATATAATGTAGGTGTGCGTTTTCTATGTCCTCTAGTTATAATGTAGGTGTGCGTTTTCTATGTCCTCTAGTATATAATGTAGGTGTGCGTTTTCTATGTCCTCTAGTATATAATGTAGGTGTACGTTTTCTATGTCCTCTAGTATATAATGTAGGTGTGCGTTTTCTATGTCCTCTAGTATAATTAGCTAACCTATATAAACGCTACATATTTTACTCAACTGTGCGTACCGCTGCCGGAAAGCATAAGTGACATAAGAGACTGGTTCCCCTGCATTGACTTGTCTTATGACCAGAATGGATATAGCTCATTGTAACGACAATAGACCGGTCGGAGGTACAGCTCGAACCCGCAATCTTAGCATGTGCATCCCTACATGTTAGTGTTGACGAAAGCTCTTAATCGCAAGATAATTGTGAAGGAAAAGAGATTACAAACTGTCACAGATTTCTTGGACCAACCGCGAAGAGTATGCCTTTTAATCCACCCACACGCACACATAATCCCACTGTCACCAGTATTATTCCAACAAATCTACACACAACAACAGCAACATTTGTTGCTTTCGATTAAATCCATTTTCATTCTGTATACAATACATATGTACTGTACATTATGAATGAATAAATACAAACAGTGTATGTATTGCATACAACATATATTAGATGCTTAGAGCTAAAAAACAATACTAGCAATTATACATGCACTATCAGCAATTACAAATACAATACCAGCAATTATACATGCAATATCAGCATTTACAGATACGATACCAGCAATTACATATACAATACTAGCAATTATACATGCAATATCAGCAATTACAAATACGATACCAGCAATTACAGATACAATGCCATCAATTACAGATACACTACCAGCAATTACAGATACAATACCAGCAATTACAGATACAATGTCAACAATTACAGATACAATACCAGCAATTACAGATA
>CM026398.1:15863604-15918913 GCA_014843695.1 Archivesica marissinica
TAGGTGTGCGTTTTCTATGTCCTCTAGTATATAATGTAGGTGTGCGTTTTCTATGTCCTCTAGTATATAATGTAGGTGTGCGTTTTCTATGTCCTCTAGTATATAATGTAGGTGTGCGTTTTCTATGTCCTCTAGTATATAATGTAGGTGTGCGTTTTCTATGTCCTCTAGTATATAATGTAGGTGTACGTTTTCTATGTCCTCTAGTATATAATGTAGGTGTGCGTTTTCTATGTCCTCTAGTATAATTAGCTAACCTATATAAACGCTACATATTTTACTCAACTGTGCGTACCGCTGCCGGAAAGCATAAGTGACATAAGAGACTGGTTCCCCTGCATTGACTTGTCTTATGACCAGAATGGATATAGCTCATTGTAACGACAATAGACCGGTCGGAGGTACAGCTCGAACCCGCAATCTTAGCATGTGCATCCCTACATGTTAGTGTTGACGAAAGCTCTTAATCGCAAGATAATTGTGAAGGAAAAGAGATTACAAACTGTCACAGATTTCTTGGACCAACCGCGAAGAGTATGCCTTTTAATCCACCCACACGCACACATAATCCCACTGTCACCAGTATTATTCCAACAAATCTACACACAACAACAGCAACATTTGTTGCTTTCGATTAAATCCATTTTCATTCTGTATACAATACATATGTACTGTACATTATGAATGAATAAATACAAACAGTGTATGTATTGCATACAACATATATTAGATGCTTAGAGCTAAAAAACAATACTAGCAATTATACATGCACTATCAGCAATTACAAATACAATACCAGCAATTATACATGCAATATCAGCATTTACAGATACGATACCAGCAATTACATATACAATACTAGCAATTATACATGCAATATCAGCAATTACAAATACGATACCAGCAATTACAGATACAATGCCATCAATTACAGATACACTACCAGCAATTACAGATACAATACCAGCAATTACAGATACAATGTCAACAATTACAGATACAATACCAGCAATTACAGATATAATACCAGCCATTACATATACAATGCCATCAATTACAGATACAATACCAGCAATTACAGATACAATATCAGCAATTACAGATACAATACCAGCCATTACATATACAATGCCATCAATTACAGATACAATACCAGCAATTACAGATACAATACCAGCCATTACATATACAATGCCATCAATTACAGATACAATGCCAGCAATTACAGATACAATACCAGCAATTACATATACAATGCCAGCAATTAAAAGTATCCCAACAAGTCCACATACAGTAAACACCCCAAACAGATCCATCCAATGTCAATATTTTAATACTTAATTGCGTGACCAATATCAACCAAGTTGGAACAAGTGTTCATTGACTGTGCTACTTCTGTAAGTACGACTCTAAGAATAATATTGACCCAACACGATGCCAAATATCGACATAAACTGTTTAGTTTATACAACATTATTTTAGCTCGATTGCGAAACAAGTTCTTACAACTTATATTAATCACTCTCGATACCTCATTTCTCATCCCCTCGAGACACAGAGAGAGAGAGGAGAGGAGAGGAGAGAGAGGAGGCAATGTGGAATTTAATTACATTGCCTAAGGACACAATTGTAACGGCTACAAATGGGCCTGAACCCCTGGCAGTTCGCACCATAAACTGTGTTTCTGTATGGTTGACATGTTCCATCTCTATTTCTGTCTGAAGACATGCTATTGGGGGAGAATAGTCTATTTAATATTTAATAAAGCAAAACATGCATGATACGGTGATATAGATGTTTATTTGGATCAATCACTAATACAGCTTAACTAGGGATACCCCATTATCACCTAATTGAAGAAACACGAATCATGACAACAGGACACATAGCTGTCCAAATATGTTTATTTTCTGGAAACAGATGTCTTCTTGGAATGAATTTGTGTCAAAATGAATAGTATTTGATGGAATTTGTGGGATGACTGCAGTGGAAAACAGTTCGATATGGATATTAAGAAGATATGTGTTTCCGTCGGTGAATGATCGTAATATATTTCCCCGAATGGACATTAGTTACAGTTTATATTGAATTGATATTCTCAGGAAGCATATAGGCAACAACATGATATATTCATAACATAACGAATATAAATACATCGCCGTGATACATGGCATTTAAATATACTGAGTCAAAAAAGAAACGATACCTGGTGTTTATGTGTCTATAATTTCAACATTTATTAAGAAAATTCTTTGAAAATTCATAAGATGATAGTCCAACATGTTTGAAAGAGGAGCACATAAAGCATAATGAGCCTCCGAAACTGTCTGCTGCGTGATGACGTAATTCGTCGGACAGGGGTCTAATGGAGTTTTCACACAGACGTCAATACCGAGTATGGGCACCATTTGCGTCTCTCACTGCAATGCACCACCGTCGCATCGAACGGAAGAGTGTCTGAATCTCTTGCTGGTCAATATTTGTCCACTCCTGACGCAAAACATCCCTCAGTTGGTTTAACGTTACCGGCTGACGTCGTCTGACGCGGCGGTCTAACGTATCCCACAAATATTATATGGGTGACAAGTCTGGTGACAAAGCAGGCCACGGCAGGGTTTCAATATTGTTCTGCTCCAATAATGTGGTGGAAATCTGAGCAGTATGACACCTGGCGTTGTCCTGTTGGAACAGTGTGACGTTTCTGTTGGCGTTAAAGAACGGCACAACAACTGGCGCAAGGATCTCATCACAGTACCGCTGGGCGTTTAGGTTCCCGTCCACCACTAACAGTTCAGTGCGACTGCCGAAGGTGATACCGCCCCACGCCATAACGCTTCCGCCCCCGAACAGATCGACCTGACGTACACATGCGTCGGCGTAACGTTCACCGCGTCTGCGATATACCCGCTCTCTGCCATCCGCTCGACGCAAACAGAACCGCGATTCATCGCTAAACATCACCGAATTCCACTGTAACCGAGTCCAGCGAGCACGTTCCGTCGTCCATTCCCGCCGTACGTCACGGTGACGTCGTGTCAGGATGGGTCCAACGTATGGCCGATAGGCACGAATGCCACGTTCACCGAGCCGGTTCCTGACTGTTTGTGCACTGATGCGATTGTTGGTCATCCCAGGAGTAACGGCAGCTGTGTGCGTAGCAGGTAGGAACCGGTCACGTAAATGTGACGTCCGAATGTGACGGTCCTATTCACGCGTCGTCACACGTGGTCGACCAGATCTTGGACGGTCGTCCACCGATCCATGTGTTCGATAACGTCGAAGTAGACGTGTTATCGTGATCCGCGTAACCCCGAGTCGATTTGCGACGTCACGCTGACGTAAACCGCCGTCAATCATGCCAATGGCACGCATTCTCTGATTGCGGTTTAGCCTAGGCATTTTGTTAGAGGTAACAATGGGTATGTAAGGTGTTTTTCCTCGATGATAATGCAATACCAGTACAATAAACCGGTTTTCCGATTTGTACATGTGTAGGAAGTTGTCTTTGTTGAGGAGCACGTGCAAATCGGAAATTCGGCGTTCCAGGATTATCGGGTGTTTATTTACCTGTGTTTATGGTTGGCTGACGTTGCAATAAGATACCCGGTACTGATACGTAATAATATATTAAACCTTTCTATGGTTTTATCCGTTTTACGTCATTTTTAGTTTGGTATCGTTTCTTTTTTGACTCAGTATATATACAGAATCCAATGTGTCTGAAATAAAGACAAATTGTACATTTTAAAAGTAATTTTTAACTAAAATATAGAAGCATTATTTGATCTTTCCACCATATGGGAATGTAGTGTAGAGCACACGATTACTGTCATTGGCGTTAAGCTAATTCTGAAGTTTGTGTTTGTTATTTATGACGTAATTTGAAAACATTATTAATATGAGTAGCGCGTGCCGTGGGTGATAATAATAGCTTTCTATGTTCCTGAGAATAATATTGTTCCACCATTGATTTAAATAAAGAAATGTTATTGTTCTGAAAAAAATGTTTATATCACCATGCGCTAAATCGCATTAGAACGTCGTGCTTAGACGACCATAAATGACGTTATGTAATATATACGTCATTAATTACGGCACTGGCATATTGAGTCCGAAAACGTTCACGTTGATATAATTGCAACACGCAGCGACAATGAACTACACGTGCAAAACTGAGAAATAGAAATGGAATAACACGTCAATTGATTTCGATTACTTTCGATTACTTTCTAGATTTCATTTGAAAGCAATAAAATAATATCAGTAATTAACTATATATTTATTACTGACAGAGTACACAACAAATGAGCAGGAATGTCACTACTTACATACATTAAAACAGACACTTGATTATATCCGTTCCTTTTTTCATGATAACAGTTCTATAATTATATACTTAACTTTTACTGTTAAATTTCAAGGTTCATTTGGTTTTCAGCTGTTTTGAGTTTTATGTTAACAGAATTTCAATCATTATTTCTCATACCAGCATATTAGCAATCCACGATAGAGGCCACTTGTATATGGATTTTCCCGGAATGTCCTTCAGGGGCAATCATGCTTGCGAAATATTCTTGGAATTATCCATATGTTTAATACCAAAATAATTCCAGCTTTGTAGTATTATGATACATTTGCTCTGACGTCTCATTTGTGCTATTTATCATGGTGAACATATTTCCATCAAATTACGAGTAAATCTACGATAAACAGAGTTCTAGGTAAATAATATTACCAAGAAAATAATGGAGCCTCCGTGGTACAAGGATGTATACAAGGTGTAATGGATATGGTGTACGCCTCGAAACGGTGCCGGTGTCCTTAGGCAAGACACCTAAATCCATATTGTCTCTTCTCTCCCACTCATGGCGGTGTATTCTGTCTGGAATGAGGTCTCGAGAGCAAATAGACTACTCTTGTAGTTAATTGCCAATCGAGTTAAATGTTAACACTGAATAGCTACATTGCAATTGCACTTCCTTCGATGAACGTATGTGTACTTTTCCGTATGAGAGTTTCCAACTAATGATATGCATCTGACATGCGCAGTGGTAGTTACGGGCATGCGCATTGGCAGTGTAAGACAGCGCTCCTCGCGCGAAAAACGCGTAGCTTACAGTTTACGTTGTTCCACGGCTTAAAGCTTCGGCCTCCACACACTTTAGCTACGCCTAATGTAGTTCATGCCCCCGATGGAAACTATTTCCCGTGATTCATTCTTTAAATAATATTGTGATGAAAGCAATCTTCGTTGTATAGATAATATTAGCAATATGAAATTATTCTACGATTCTCTCACGTCGGTAAATCGCTATATAGATAATGCATTGATGGAAGACACGCAACGTGTGGCCCGTACCAAATCTAGTAAGTGTAGATTGGCTTTAAGCAACCAATAAAATACAAATCTAATATTGCAAAGGTATGAATAGAATTTCGCAGTATCTACTTCAATTGGATATAATTTGAGACAATCGGTCAGAAACACCCGAATGGGCAGCAAGGCATTGTTATATCGGTCAGAAACACCCGAATGGGCAGCAAGGCATTGTTATATCGGTCAGAGACACCCGAATGGGCAGCAAGGCACTGTGGATCGGTCAGAAACACACGAATGGGCAGCAAGGCATTGTTATATCGGTCAGAAACACCCGAATGGGCAGCAAGGCATTGTTATATCGGTCAGAGACACCCGAATGGGCAGCAAGGCACTGTGGATCGGTCAGAAACACACGAATGGGCAGCAAGGCATTGTTATATCGGTCAGAAACACCCGAATGGCGCAGCAAGGCACTGTGGATCGGTCAGAGACACCCGAATGGGCAGCAAGGCATTGTGGATCCGTCAGAGACACCCGAATGGGCAGCAAGGCATTGTGGTCGGTCAGAGACACCATGGGCAGCACGGCATTGGGATCGGTCAGAGACACCCGAATGGGCAGCAAGGCACTGTGGATCGGTCAGAGACCCCGAATGGGCAGCACGGCATTGTTATATCGGTCAGAGACACCGAATGGGCAGCACGGCATTGTTATATCGGTCAGAGACACCCGAATGGGCAGCACGGCATTGTTATATCGGTCAGAGACACCCGAATGGGCAGCACGGCATTGTTATATCGGTCAGAGACACCCGAATGGGCAGCAAGGCATTGTGGATCGGTCAGAGACACCCGAATGGGCAGCAAGGCATTGTGGATCGGTCAGAGACACCCGAATGGGCAGCACGGCATTGTTATATCGGTCAGAGACACCCGAATGGGCAGCAAGGCATTGTGGTAGTAACTAACTCGGACTACGTTTGCTTTTATCATGTTAGCAAGGTGTATGTCATGTATCGGATACAAGTCCGAGGATTGAACCTGGGTTGCATTGGTGAGAAGCGAGCGCGCTAGCCTCTACGCTAGTCGGACAAGTCCCTTGGTAAACCGTTATATCTAAATAGCCAACACGCAAAACAGTTGCAACATTATGTTAATCGGTGATGCATTCTGTGTCCTGAAAGCTGCCAGCTCGTATCACCCGAATCACTCGAATGCATAATGAGGCAGTTTGTACAGCTACCAAGAGCTTCACCACTCGTCACAATCGATTCGTTGTCCGAGAATACCCGCATAGAATGAGCTTTTTTCTCTAAAATACAACTACTCCCACCCACACTATGGAAAACATTTCGTCAAAATACACCCCTTGACACACTGCTGCATGCATTCGCCTGGACAAACCGCATGCCTATAGTGCCCCCCCCCGCACCCACCCACTGGACAACCCAATACATGGGTATCCATCGGTACATTACCGTGACCTTTTGGACAAACATATGGTCGTGACATTTCTCCTAAGCACCAGTAGTACTACTACATATGAGTATCAGCCAATGCCTGAGACATTTAGTTTAATCATATTTTATCGCATTAATTATATATATACAATGTACAGAACAAAACAACACCTGTATAAATATGCATAGTATATACGATTTATGTCATTGTTTTGCACAATAATTGTCAATAAATGTTGAAGCAAATGGGTTGGGTCACAAGTTTTAATAACATTAGTTACGGCCCTCCCCCAAAATACTAGATTGCAACAAACAAAGTGACTGAATATATGAGTTGTGCAAACACTACTAAAATTGATACGAGTTCACTAATAGAAAAGGAAAATGAAGAAGACAATAAGGAAAATATAGATAAAAAGAACTTAGAACCAAAAACCAACAACATAAGAAACCGATTAGGAAATGCAATTGATAATAGCTACGCACATTTCTACAGAATGTATTTTCCAATTATATAGTATAATTTTTTATTATATGGTGTTTTTCCCCCCAAATATTTTCCTCAAATACTGAGTATTTCAACTAACAAGGAAACGTCGTATATGCGGTTTGTTGACATAGCAAAATAATGTAAATAATTATGGTCGACATCCATGCGTAATACAACTCATGTATCCTGAATAACACGATTTATGGTACAGATTTACCGTTATATCTCACATGTGTGCCTATGTATATTTATGTGCCTATGTATATTTATGTGTAGACTAGTCTTAGTTAAATTATCATTAAACGACATTAGCTCGCATTTAGTATTGACTACGATGACAAACAAACGTCAATTCAGGAGCGTGGATGATCGTTATATGAAATCCTACTTTCAATTTTGAAAATGTGTAGATCACAAAAACACTGTTTATTGATTCAATGTTAGTATTCGAATATATTCGGAAGAATTTGTAGTAGCAGTAGCAATGCATTATACGTGAAAAAATGCATTGTATTTGCTTTTTGCGATGTAATGTCGCTTTAAGTGCCCCACCGTACAATGATCCCCAGCCAGCCACACCCGTCACCATAAATCGTCGCTAGAGGAGAACAGCCTATAAATATATAACATAACATATACAGATGTGTAGCCTGAGACAATAGCCAATTGATCGCTCGTAGCTTCAGCTTTATCTGGTATAAGAGTAATATATCAGCGAGTTCTTAATTACGCCAATATCGTCGCCTTTCTCGGCTGCAACTATTGAGGCAAATTAATATCGTCTGATCACGCTATACTATGGAATGGAATGTACCTAACTTCTCGTCAAATTTATGCTTGTTTAGACATCGTAAAAGGTCTGAAAAGTTGATTAATGTATGTTATTTAGTCTAGTCTATTATATAGCATTGATTCAGTCATGCCACGTGTAGATGTGTGCATATAGAAAATCACAAAACTTCCGGGGTTTTCAGATGGGATTATAAATCGATGTCCTCTGCTGTATCGGTGCTATACACCAGCATGTACAAATACGAATGGGTGCTACTGGAATTGGAAGCTAGCGTCTTCTGTATCTTGTACTATCCTCCAAATATATACCGTGCGTGTTTGCTGATTTGTTACCCAGCCAATTCCATGGAGTTTCTGGTACTGTACTTAACTGGTTAATAATAACAACAAACAAATGGTGGACTTTGCGAAATCAGCCAAATTAATATATTATAGTATTCAATATTCACATATTGCGAAATCAGCCAAATTAATATATTATAGTATTGAATGTTCACATATTGCGAAATCAGCCAAATTAATAGATAATAGTATTGAATGTTCACATATTGCGAAATCAGCCAAATTAATATATTATAGTATTGAATATTCACACATTGCGAAATCAGCCAAATTAATAGATAATAGTATTGAATGTTCACACATTGCGAAATCAGCCAAATTAATAGATTATAGTATTCAATGTTCACACATTGTGAATACGTGTAGTGCGTTATTTCAATTGTAACACTTCACACTTAATACTCTATAATGTTGACCAATTAAGCTATGAGTTGTACACATGTTCATTTACAAAGTGTCCTTAGTAATTCACAGAATACGCATGTTCTTTCATTTTTAGAAATTGTGTTAGGTTTATGATACCTCCACTGTCTGCGATGCATCCTAGGCATATCCTGGCAGGACAAGGTCACCAACCTCAGCAGAGCCGGCATCCCATCTATGTACATATTACTCAGCCAACACTGTCTACGCTGGCGTGGAGACAACAGCTGTCAACGAGCTTAAAGAGGGGATAACTCGCTCTGCAAGCAGCCTCTGACGACAAACGCAGGAAGAGGAAAGCCAAACAGTGTGAGCCGCCACCAACTGCATCGCCTTCCAGTGACTCTGTCTTCACGTGCGAAGGCTGCAACCGCCACTGCAGATCACGCATCGGACTGTACAGCCACAGCTGACGGTGCTCATATGTAGACTCAACTGGCGCTAACTCCATAGTCTGACAAGACTGGCGGATGCCGAAGGATGCCACCTTCCAGTTTCGATAGTGCGGATAAACGTAATCTCGTCAACGTACATCTAAATATTCTCAATGATATTTTTTTCTAAATATACCATGCATGCCACAATCATTTCCCACCTTGTAAAGCCCAAACAACGATATTTGCTAACGTACTATTTACTGATTTATCCAACTATTCTTATTCAATTCAATTCAATTCAATTATTCTTTATTAACTCAGATCATTTACATGACATATGAGTATACATGTAATTAGTTAACAGAAGTTGTGACACGGATTGATATATAAATAATAAAGAGCATAGGAGAGAGAAGAGTCAGGTTTGGAGATGGGAAAAAGAGCGGGAAATTCTATTATTTTGTTTTATTTACTTATTTGTTTGATTGTATTATGATTGATTTGAAACAGACTATTAGGTAGACGATAGAGATCATTTATCATCATGCTATATATTTGTTTACTGTACTTAGTTCCATATCTGTTACGTATTTTGAACCAATATTTTATAATTCTAACTATTCTTTGTATTCTTAATGGCAGTATTCTCAGTTTACCATAAATCAAGTTAGTTTTGTTTGGTGTCTGACACCCAATAATTCGCTGCAAATGCACATTGTCTATTTTTCAGGATTCCTCATATTTCACAACCATAATTTAAAATAGGTGTTATCAGTTTGTCATATAGATCTAGCACATGCGTAATCGAAACGTTGATAATTTTAAGTACGCTTTCAGTCTATTGATTGCCTTTAATGCTTGAGTTGACAGCGCTTTGTGTGTCTCTGCAAATGAACCCCCTGTTGTGAAAAATATGCCCAACTATGTAAATTTCATGACAATAACGATTTCGGTGCCATTGTAAGTAAGCGTAAAGCGACATTACATCGCAAAATGCAAATAAAATGCATTGTTCACGTATAAATGAATTGCTACTACGAATTCTTCGGAATACATTCGAACACTATCATTGAATCAATAAACAGTGTGTTTGTGGTTTACAAACTGTAAACATTGAAAGTAGGATTTTAAATAACGATAACTCTGTACCATATATCGTGTTATTCAGGATACAAGTGTTGTATTACTCATTGATGTCGACCCTGTTTACATTATTTTGTTATGTCAACAAACCACGTATACGACGATTGTTTATTAGTTGAAATACTCAGTGTTGAGGCAAATATTGGGGGGGGGGGATATACTATATAATAGGAAATTACATTCTGCAGAAATTTGCATTTTCATTGATGTAGTGTCGCTTTAATAGTTCTGCTGTTGCTAACACCTTTTATAAAAATAATTACCTTGGTTTTCTGAACATTGACTATTTCCCATTTCTCACAATACGTTTCTAAATTCTGTAATCTTTTTTTAAATTCATTTACAGTGTCTTAGAATATAACAATGTCATCGGCGTATAGTAAACTGAAAAGCTTACGTAATTCCACACTGATGTCATTAAACCCGCTTAACATAAATGCTTCTTCTAAATCATTTAGATAATTATGCAGAGAAAAGAAAGGATGAACGACAATCGCCCAATCTACAAATAAAACGTTCGTATGACATGTTTTTCTGGGCAAGCTTAGCCGACCTAAGTGGTTACACCAGTACTAAGCAATGTGTGTGAGGTGCCTTGCTCAATGACACTACATACGTGGCCTGACCGAGTATCGAACCCGGGACCGATCGATTCCAAATCCGACGCTCTACCACTGGACCACGGATGCCACTTTCATCGAGTGTATTTTCTGTTTTTATTCTTGATTTTACATTATTTACATTTTACATCGATTTTAGTACATTTAAAATATTTCCCCTTACTCCCAATATTTTATTAATTTTAACCAAAGCTTTTCCAAACAACGTAATCGAATGCTTTAGTATAATCAGCAAAACATACTAACAATTTATTATTATCATTCCGAATATGATTTATTATTCCATGTAAAATAAATATATTATCTATGGTTCCCATGTTTCCCGGAAATCCTGCCTGTACCTCAATATATACTTGGTATGATTCAGCCCAGTTACTGAACCTATTTAATATTCTAGAAAATAATTGCCCTAACGTACTTAACAGAACAGAACAACATGTTAGTATCAGACTTGTACATAGTACATACTCATATAATACATAATATATAATATATTTATTTACATCACGTGACTTGTTAGTTGCATATTCAAGTGTGTGCATTGTATTAGTAACAGAGGATCAACATTATATTTATGCAGAATATCGTATAATATCAAGTACATTTAACAAGAAGAAACAATTGTATTAGATACAAATTATTATGGTTTTTTGTCTTTAACATAATTATGTTAACGTTATAACTTATTCCCCTGTAATTTTCAGGAATACAACCCTCTGACCATTGACATGGACTATATATGTATTGGATTATGTTATGTGCATATTCATGTTTTGTGCATGTTAAGCTGCCAAAGGCAATATTTGTGCTGATTGCTGAAGAAGATACTGAACACACTGTGAACAATCTTAAACTGTTATTATTTGCCTTGTGTGCTCGGCGCAGCGTGTTTTCGATATGACGTAATTGTCTTCCATGTTGATTGGTTAATACATAGCTCTGTGATTACTTTAGTCTCTAGAATCAGCCCCTAGTGACCTGGATTTGTAGTCGATAAGTGTATCGCACATGTGTTATAAGTTGAATTAGAACATACAATTTGATTATTAGAGTTATTCGTGCATGTACTGGGAATGTAGTGGCAACCTTACACAGATTGCGCTACTATCTTATTAAAAACATGCCGTGTTTACTCGTAATTTACCTGACTTTAAGTCAATAGGAGCACGCGTTTTACGTTCATTACCAACTCCAATTTCCTTCGAAAACACCTTAGGGAATTTCATTTCAAGCGGCGGAATATCAATAGGGCTTTGTGTATTTTAAAATTGCATTCTTGACATTTGGTATTTACGATCAAAATCAGAGCAAATGTACGATCTGATTTTAATAAGATTGTTTCGTAAATTGACTTAGCATATGATGGCATGCTATCTTCAGGATGTGTATACAGGATGTAATCATTGGACATGTGAACATATGCAAACATGAAATACTGCTGTGTAATAATGTATGCAAGTATAGTTTAGAGCGATTGCGAACACACGTTCTTACAGCATTCATTTAATAGCTCTTCATCTCTCTCCCTCCCTCTCTCCCTCCCCCATCTCTCTCCCTCCCCCATCTCTCTCCCTTCCTTCCCCCTCTCTCCCGCCCCCTCTCTATCTGCCTCCAATCCCTCCCCTCTCTATATCCCGCCCTCTCTCCATCGCTCCCTCCCCTACGTTCCCCCTGATGGACTCCAATCAATCCATAGTAATTAGAGGTAAATGGCACGATCGATTTAGGTGTTCTGTCCACCATCGTGTCTGTGTGGGATTCGAACTCACAGCTTCTCGAGTATGACTGTGACACCAGCTCCAGTATCTCCGCCATACAACTTGCTATGATCACGCTATAAATCTACTAAGATATTACATGTCTCCGAATTATGTTTCATATACGTTTACATATTTTCTACTTTTCTTTCAATTGAACACATTGCACGAGTGAACTGCTACACACGTGCTCATACATACACACTTATGTAAGTCCTGATAGCGCAGTGGATGCGCGTTCGCTTCAGGTGCGAACGGTCAGGAGTTCGAGCCCCCACTGGAGCAGTTACGATTGTGCCCTTAGGCATGATATTTAAATTCCACGTTGACTCTTCTCTATCCATCGTGGCGATTGATTCCATCAGGAATGAGGTCTCGAGAATGAATACTATAAGTTGTAAGAACTTGTTTCGCATTCGAGCTAAAATAAATGTGTATAAACTAAACACGAAACTACAACACACTCTCAATTGTATAAAGGGATTACAAACCACAACGCCAGTAACAGATCCGCGCCATTACATATCCGGCAGTGTGCTGATAACTGACTAATAGACATAGTCATTAATTTCCAATTATTAATTAAATCCCATGCGTGTATTTCGAGAATATATAGGTCACCTATTGAGGTATGACCCTGACGTGTACTAGTCACGTCTTCAAGTTAGAATGAGGTAACATTTGATAGAAACATCTACGTGAATACTGTATGGGGTAATTAAAGCAGCATTACATCGTATGAAATAAAAGATATTTGAAAAATTAAATGTTTACGTATGGGTAGCAATGCTACTACACATTCTAACATTATACTTTGTATGCTTATGTTCATTTGGTAAACAGTGTTTTTTTGCGATAAAACAAACTCGAAACCGAAAGTAGGACTTTCCGAATCGATCGACCACGCACTTGTTTACAACTGGAACGCATCGTCCGCACTTGTTTACATTCGGAATGCATCGTCCCAATTTGTCCCACGTTGTCTTTTTTAATTAAATTACCCGATCTGTTGATTCATACCTATGTTAGCTAAGTCTTTTAGGGATATGTCTACATCCCCGCTAGGGGTTCGACATTAGAGGAAGATAGATAGATATTCTTTCATGTTCAAAATATATACATTGTGTTCTACATCCTCTGTTGTTTCACACATGCGCGATGTGCATGATTACATTTCGTGTGTTGATAAACAAATTCGCGTATACGACGGTTTAAATGTATTGGAATTTTATCGTTTCTGAGTGACTATTTCGATTTGTGTAAGCACACACACATTAGTATTTATATTTTACACAAAACATCATTTATTACAATGCTATGCTGCTTTAAAGATGGCTAAATTAAATATCGTGTGACAGTTAAACATGATACTGTTATTATTCCCAAGTAATTATTAATTAAACTGTTCATTGTCTAATGAGTAATGTAATAGTATTACTTTAGATTTAAATAATTAATATTTAATTTATTTTCCATTAATATAGTTTATGCAAATTTATTTTAGCTCGATTGCGAAACAAGCATTTACAACTTATATTAATCACTCTCGATACCTCATTCCTTATGGAATCCATCGCCACGAGGGAGAGAGAAGAGGCAACGTGGAATTTAAATGCATTGCTGCCTAAGGGCACACTCGTAACGGCTCCAGCGGACTCCGGACCTGTCGCACCTTTCCATTAATATACAAGTACTAAATTAGTGTTGCACTTGTATAACATACCATGTTTTTCTGATTGTTTGTAAATAACCGCTTTATATGAAAAAAGTTGGCAGTTTCTTACCGAGGTTGGTGCACCCAAGTACTGTTTAACCGCTGGAGCCTGCCGAGGAAAGGTGTTGTTAGGTAAACTGCCCGCCGGCGATATAGCCCGAAATGGTGCTGATGCAGGCCTAAAACCCGAAATATAACATATATATTATATATATCATGCTTTTCTATAAACTTTGTATGTAACCGTCAATCATGTTACTTGGCGATGAGCATAACTTGTTTTTTGGCAATAAAATTCATTCTTTGAATTGGCTTGACTTCAAATGTCTAACGCTTGTTGAATTTTGAATGTGTGCACTGTTTGTTAATGAAATCAGATTGGTTGTGCTTCTAGCTGTTATTGGTAGATAACCACCGAACTCCCGCAAACCAGCTGGATAGCTTCCTCAATTAAAAGAATTATATGCACTTAGTAGATGTGGTGTGGCACCACTCAGACCACTCAGGATGGAAACTGGAAGATCTGTTGAAATTCGACATTGTCCATTGTCCAGGATGAACGCGATGCTATTGTGGATTGTTATATTGTTCACGCGTTACGAAGTATTGAGTGAACTAGTTTTCTTTCCGCGGAACAAATGCCGTAGAGTGGTTGTATTGGTCGGTTCTTGCACGGGGTTTCCGCGGAACATATGCCGTAGAGTGGTTGTATTGGTCGGTTCTTGCACGGGGTTTCCGCGGAACATATGCCCTAGAATTGTTGTATTGGTCGGTTCTTGCACGGGGTTTCCGCGGAACAAATGCCGTAGAGTGGTTGTATTGGTCGGTTCTTGCACGGGGTTTCCGCGGAACATATGCCGTAGAGTGGTTGTGTTGGTCGGTTCTTGCACGGGGTTTCCGCGGAACATATGCCGTAGAGTGGTTGTGTTGGTCGGTTCTTGCACGGGGTTTCCGCGGAACATATGCCGTAGAGTGGTTGTATTGGTCGGTTCTTGCACGGGGTTTCCGCGGAATGTATTCCGTAGAGTGGTTGTATTGGTCGGTTCTAGCACGGGGTTTTCATGGTATGTGTGTTTTAAATATCGAGTGTAAAGGTATTGAAAGGTTCATTCGACTAGACGATTTTGTGCAGAAAACATCAAATTTTTAATTCTGAATTTTGACGTTTAACAAAATTTGTAATAATTGTAAAATGTTTAATGATATGCCACACGCTGCTATGAGGCCCAACATTTGATTTGGCGTTCACAAACGGGCACATATTTCCAGGGGGTTTCAAATAGAAAATAGTTTTTTTAATCCCTTCTTTCTTCTGGGCGAGTCAAATTTAAAAAATGCAATATTCCGACGGAGAGTTATTTTTGAACATTTTAGAAATTCGGGATTTCAAATCAACTTCATGGTAGAGGTAAATGTCGGAACGTTGCGTTCAGCCTGTTAGCGTATGGACAGATTTAAGAAATAATAAGTATCAACCGTGGTATATTCGGCCTTCGTGATATATTTCTACGCATAAGAACTTCAAACTCGGGTTATTCTGCGATATACAACGGTTGATACTTATTATTTCGATTCTAACACGACTTACTTCTAATAATTTTAAAGGAGTATTTTCTTCAAACGCCGCTGCATTTGGCTTTCGGTGATGACGTTATTTTTTATGGAAAATATCAATCTAGTGCATAAATGAACAAAAGTTGTAACTGATCAATAATTTTATTTATTTTGTCAAATAAAACTGTACAGAATAGTAACTGAAGCGTTACTTAACAGAAAAACAAGACTGACAAGAGATTATCTGATTCTAAAAATAGCTCACTTCCGCGAATTCCCACGGTATTTTTTTACAAACATCACGTGACTTTCATTCATAGAACTTTACACGCATTGTATAAATGGAATAGCCAAAACACGGTGCGCGCGCAGCATTGTTCAATGTAGGTATATCGCAGAATAACCCGAGGTAGATTTTACTCTATAAGTATGTATGTTATTAGCTGGGTCGTGTTTGAATATGTAATATTATATATGCAAGAGAGTGGCTGACATATTGTATTTAATAAGAAAATCTAATTCAGTAATTGTGATTTGTTCCTGATAAATGGATAACGGAGAGAATGGTTTCGATTATTAATTGCTCAAATTCATATCAATGTAATAAAGACGTTATTACGTGGCTAGTTGGATATCAGCCTAAGTATCGACCAGAGGTATTATGATATGAAACTATCCTCTAACTATTAACTATAATAGACTAATAAAAAATCCTTGCACATGACTCCGTCATGTCTTATATATTAATATCATTGTACCAATGAAACGCAAAGGCTGTCCGATTAGCGCTCTCGCTTCTCACCAATGCAACCCTGGTTCGATCCTCGGACCGGGAAGTCTGTGAGATGGTACGGTTATCGCCAGGTATATGTATATACATAGATGTTGTCCGGGTACTCCGATTTGCTCCCACACGAATGACCACATTTACGCTTTCATCCGCGCCAACGTGAGTGATCAATATAAGTTGTTAAAACTTGCTTCGTAATCATTGTAAAATAAATAAAGTTTAAAAAAAACAAACTATTCTTTAATTGGTCTGTTCAAGTAAATGTATTCTGTAGAATGTAAATCAATTAGTCCAGTACGCCAACAATAGTTTTATAATCTTTATTATTCTCAAGCATATCATGTTTCACAAGCCTTGAACAATCATATGTTAATGACATCCCAATTAGTTCATATATGTATGTGCAATGAGCGAACAGAACGTGTTTGACTTGACTTATAAGAAGTTTTATTTACTTCGGTTGATGTCAAACGTTTTATTTACTTCGGTTGATGTCAAAACTTCAATACACCTGCCTTTGACATATTACACAATTCCAACTAAACTGAAGCCACTTATAAAAGGAACATGATTTGCAACTAATAATTACCGAACCCGATCCTGATCGCAACTCATTCTGCTTTGATCGTATGTATGCAACCCGATACAATAAAACTAAATCGTCTCTATTGTGAACATTTGATACAACGACGCACATAAATAGATTGAAGTAACATGCTTCAGCCTTTGCATTGGTTTTCCCCTGTTCCATAGAATCATCTGTTTACGGCGTAGACAATCCGTTGTATCGGGTATCACCACCCTTGGGTAATACAAATACAAAAGGTATCAGCAACGTCAACTAGTGATGGTTTTATTGCGATAGTGAGCGATCGGTATCCGGTTTATGTGAATGGAAACGGTTTATGTGAAAGGAAGCGTGGGCAGTCACACAATTAAAAGACACTCGTGTATAAAAAGATATATAAAATATGTATTACATGGCTGACATACTCTGTGCAAGATATATGAAAAACAAACACTATTTGCACGAAATGTTTAGTATTGTCATATATAAATAGTAATGTATTATATAAATACATTAATATATTTAATATACGACATCATTGATTTACCATGTACTATATATATTTGTCTTATGCATATCGTCTGCTATCATTTTCGCGCCTAAAAATTTCAAATCTATTTTCGCGCGGGAATGACTAATTATGGGACTGATTACACAAGTGGCCAGTTGCGTAATTTTAAAGGCCGTATCTTTTGATGTGCGGAACATCTTAATAATATTAGGTAGCATAACAGATGTTACGGCGCCTGCAAGTCTAGATGACCATCGCTGGTCTGTATATAAGAAACGGAATTTATTAACCAAAGCAGATACACAAAGGTGACATCCAAGGAACGCATCGTTGCGTGATCTCGAAAGTAAGATACAGAATTAACTGTTTCTATGATACTTAGAAGAGTATAGACATTAAGAGAAAGATAACTTATGAAAGTTAATTGCGTATTTAAAAATAAATACGAGTTATACGAGTATTCAGCCGAGATAAGGAACATATTTAGTTCCGGTGAATATAATCTATTATTGTGAGACGAAAGTTATTGAAGCGGAAACATTGATGAGAGTGTAGGAATAGAGTAATTACGGATTAGAGATTAGTGCTTATCAGGACACTCAGCGATAAGCGACTAAATTCTGACTTAAATAAACAAAATAAAAGTTGAATTAAGCAGAGATATATGCATGAGATATAACACAGAAATAAAGAAAATACGGAAGAATAATATTATATATAAGAAAGATAAAAGACTGTGTTGAGTTATTATTGTGAGACCGAAGATACAAATACCCTTAGACAACTCCAGCGAATCTATGATATGTTAGACCCTAGCAGGAGCTCAACTGAGACATTGAGATATAAACAGAAGTGCGGGATCACCACATTGAGCGATCGACCGTGCCTCAGAGATGTGGGTCACGAAGTGTGGGTCACGACACCCACTGGGGATCACCAGCCACGAACATTTCGGACAACGCGTCCGCCACAACTGTATTTAATAAGAAAATACATCGTGTATAACCAGATGCCAGATTGATATTACGCTTTCTTGTTTGATACGGTCAAGAGCCCGTATCAAACCAGAAAAAGGCGTATCAGTCACAATTTAGAAAATTGGAATAGAGTTATAAAAATCTAATGTGTCCATGCACAATGGTATCAATGCTACCACAATATAGCTAAATGATACATAAATATTAAACTAGTATGCCTGCCCAAGACCAAAGACCCTATCAATAAATCAAACCAGGCTGATGGCAACATTGCATGACACAGGTCTGTGAGTACAGTTTGAAAAGATATAGAGGATATTTGTGTAAAATAGAATTTTATTTCATCGAGTAATCATCGAATTTAGTGTCGTGATCTTTTTCTTTAATGATTTCCAATGATTTTGGCTAATATAAATTTTTCATTCATTTTCATTTCCCTGTCGGAAGCCTCATTGCACTACAATACACAACCACACAACCACTTATGTTAGTGTGATCGTCCGTAATAAGAAATAGTTCCGGTATAATTTCCAGTTCGTTTCTGTTTGCTGTCAAAATTAAAAACTACATACGAAACAAATTCATTAGAATTTACTACTTTATAATTAACTGTTCGTGATTATCAGAAAATAGCTAACATACAAAGGTACATCCAACCGCGGAGGAATACGAAACTCAAACAGTGATAGAACAAATGCTATCTTTCACTGGGAAACTCTATCATTTTATTATAAAGCATAACAGAAAGATTATTCACCACTAGTATTGTGGAGTTTCCGTACAGTAGTGGATATGATATCCGCTGTGTTATGTTATGTTATAGTTCGGGTTTTACGCTTGCATCAGCACCATTTCGGGCTATATCGCCGGCGGGCAGTTTACCTAGCAACACCTTTCCTGGGCAGGCTCCAGCGGTTAACCAGTACTTGGGTGCATCAACCTCCGTAAGAAACTGCCAACTTTTTCATATAAATGAGACACGACCCGTGACAATCGGTGATGATAGGTTACAGTGGTATACAAGTCAACGACCTTAACCAATCGACCACAGAGGCGGACTGTCCGCTGTGTAATCGAGGAGTTATGTTCTTCTACAAGACAAATAAATCCACTTTGCCTCGTCTCTCCCCTTCATGTCAATTGAATCCACCGGGAATAGTGTCTCGAAAGCGATTACGTTTAATGTTATATTAAGAAGTCATTGACGTAGCTTCCTATAGGCCGCGTAGGCCGTGGTCTACACTTTTTCACAGACGGATCTGTAGTCCAGTGGTAACACGCTGGACTGGTAATCCAGGGATCGCAGGTTCGATCCCCCGTCTGACCCTAATAAAAGTAACAGTCTTTCAGATGGGACGTTAAACCGAGGTCTCGTGTCGGTGCTTTACACCGTGCACGTAAAACAACCAGAGGAGACTCTGGAATGGGTCTCTGTCTGTATCATTGCACTATCCTCCAAAATCTAAAATGACTATTATCTTCAGGAGGCGTCGCTCATATGGGTAACCGGTAGCGACGATAAATAAACGTAAAACACACACACACTACACTTTTCCTCGAAAAATCGAAAAAATAAAAATACCAAATCTGCAACAAAAATCGGCAGGCCAGGATTAAATTATATACGCCATAAATAGATTTCCTGGGGACGACCCCCGGACCACCCTCCCGTCATAAGTTGGTCTACAAATCGATTCCAGCCAAGCTACAGCACTGGAAGTGATTTCGAAACCGGACATAAATTGCTATAGCTTTATTTTATGCTTTCCAATGAAATATAAATTTTTTATCAGTGAAATAAAAGTGTTCGTCCTGTGGTTTACTGCAGTGGAATAACACATTTATTTCTCATTGGCTTGCATATGTGGTACATATGTGGCATATGCAGTTACACCATTGCATGTGACCTTTCCTTACACCATTGTATGTGACATGTCCGTACGCTTGTGTGTGACATCTCCGTACACGATTGTACGTGACATTTCCGTACACTTGTATGTGACCTCTCCGTACACCATTGTGTGTTACATTTCCGTACACTTGTATGTGACCTCTCCGTACACCATTGTATGTGACATTTCCGTACACTTATATGTGACCTCTCCTTACACCATTGTGTGTGACATTTCCGTACACTTGTATGTGACAGTTCCGTACACTTGTATGTGACATCTCCATACACCATTGTGTGTGACATTTCCATACACTTGTATGTGACCTCTCCGTACACCATTGCATGTGACATGTCCGTACACTTGTATGTGACCTCTCCGTACACCATTGTATGTGACATTTCCGTACACTTGTATGTGACCTCTCCGTACACCATTGTATGTGGCATTTCCGTACACTTGTATGTGACCTCTCCGTACATCATTGTATTTGACCTCTCCGTACACCCTTACATGTGCCCTGTCTATTTTAGACATGGTCGGGATTTGGAGTTGTGTACAGATCATCGTCAGATTGGGGATACTAATGATATGCGTGACACATGAAGAATGCGTGACACATGAAGACACGTCTCAGTATGCATGTTGATGTCATCATGTAATACAATACCACTTAAACAATAAACGTATCATATTAAAGTTTAAACTTTATTTATTTTACAACGATTGCGAAGCAAGTTCTAACAACTTATATTAATCACTCTCGTTGGTGCGGATGAAAGCGTAAATGTGGTCATTCGTGTGGGAGGAAACCGGAGTACCCGGAGAAAACCCACCTGTGAGATCTGGCGACCACCGTACCATCTCACATACTTCCCGGTCAGAGGATCGAACCCAGGTTGCATTGGTGAGAAGCGAGCGCGCTAACCACTGCGCTAATAGGACAGCCAATGTATCGTTTTGACCTTGCATTGATGAAT
Organism: Archivesica marissinica; assembly: GCA_014843695.1. Taxonomy (NCBI): domain Eukaryota; kingdom Metazoa; phylum Mollusca; class Bivalvia; order Venerida; family Vesicomyidae; genus Archivesica; species Archivesica marissinica. The sequence continues at coordinate 15,885,314 of CM026398.1, forward strand.
CTGCCAAATTGTTTTTGTTTTGGTGGCTTAAAGACGCACAAACAGTTTGGGTCACATGGCTATTATTGGTGGAGGAAGGTCACAAAAACAAACGATCACCAGGGTAGAACCACCGACCTACCGTAAGCCAGCTGCATAACTTCCTCACATGAGCTTCCCAAGGGATTCGAATCTCTGTTACTAAGCGGCTCCATATTAAAAATGTGTATTGCCAAATTGCCTGCCAGTATCGACTTTGTTCCCAATCCATACATCTGATCCTTACACAGAACCGTCTAGTACTTGCTACATTATATATTACATAACATATATACAATTATACTGATAGGACAAAATAGAATATGTCAACAATGTCATATGAATGCTGTAGAAACCGAGTTCCAGTTATTAATTACATGTAAAAACTACCCAAACAGGCGTTCTATATATCTAGCAACTATATCGTGGCCGCACTTATTGGAGTTTAATTATAAGCATGTACACTATCATCCGTTGCTAGCGCGCTCTTGATACTATCTGCATGCATTTTGCATTATTCTTTCATACACTGAAACAAACATAATCTATGAATCTGAGTACAATTATCCATACAAGATATACAAGTACACGATATCGCGCACAAACAATACACTTATTAATATCGTTATAAATCTGCATGTACTTCCTTCTGGAAGAGGAATATAACATTTGAAATGCATAATTATACACACACAAAAGTTAAGCACCACCCTATATATATGATGATGATGATGATGATGAAGGCGTCTGATTACAGAGCGTGTGCTAATGTGGCCTCCAAACGCTAAATTACCACGAAAGCGTCTGATTACACTGCGTGTGCTAATGTGGCCTCCAAACGCTAACTTACCACGAAAGCGTCTGATTACACTGCGTGTGCTAATGTGGCCTCCAAACGCTAACTTACCACGAAAGCGTCTGATTACAGTGCGTGTGCTAATGTGGCATCCAAACGCTAAATTACCACGAAAGCGTCTGATTACAGTGCGTGTGCTAATGTGGCCTCCAAACGCTAACTTACCACGAAAGCGTCTGATTACACTGCGTGTGCTAATGTGGCCCCCAAACGCTAAATTACCACGAAAGCGTCTGATTACACTGCGTGTGCTAATGTGGCATCCAAACGCTAAATTACCACGAAAGCGTCTGATTACAGTGCGTGTGCTAATGTGGCCCCCAAACGCTAAATTACCACGAAAGCGTCTGATTACAGTGCGTGTGCTAATGTGGCATCCAAACGCTAAATTACCACGAAAGCGTCTGATTACAGTGCGTGTGCTAATGTGGCCTCCAAACGCTAACTTACCACGAAAGCGTCTGATTACACTGCGTGTGCTAATGTGGCCCCCAAACGCTAAATTACCACGAAAGCGTCTGATTACACTGCGTGTGCTAATGTGGCCTCCAAACGCTAAATTACCACGAAAGCGTCTGATTACACTGCGTGTGCTAATGTGGCCTCCAAACGCTAAATTACCACGAACGCGTCTGATTACAGAGCGTGTGCTAATGTGGCCTCCAAACGCTAAATTACCACACGGCGTCTGATTACACTGCGTGTGCTAATGTGGCCTCCAAACGCTAATTTACCACACGGCGTCTGATTACAGAGCGTGTGCTAATGTGGCATCCAAACGCTAAATTACCACACGGCGTCTGATTACAGAGCGTGTGCTAATGTGGCCTCCAAACGCTAAATTACCACACGGCGTCTGATTACAGTGCGTGTGCTAATGTGGCATCCAAACGCTAAATTACCACGAAAGCGTCTGATTACAGAGCGTGTGCTTATGTGGCCTCCAAACGCTAATTTACCACACGACGTCTGATTACAGTGCGTGTGCTAATGTGGCCTCCAAACGCTAAATTACCACGAAGTACACCAGTTGTACTGAACTGAACGGCAGTTGCCGTGCCCGTCTGGATATGAGCCAGAAACGATATTATTGAAACAAATCATGTGGTGCTTAACTTTTGTCGGAGTGTATATTAAATATCTTAACATCACGTTGCTATTGATATTGTTTTAGCTACACATTTTAATAAAGATAATTGAAGGTGTGTTTATATGATCGATAGCTCATTAGACTTAAGAGAGCACTTGCTTCTACAATATATAGATATAAAAGTGAGCGCTCTCTGTGAAATAGTTCAATATTCGTAGACAAATATTTTAATTTGTTTACGAAATATACTTCGGATAAGTGTGTTTTTACTTTAAAAACAATAACTATATAAATACTTAGTCTTACACATTTTGGAATATACAGACGGATAAGTAGTCCAGTGGTAACACGCTGGACTGGTAATCCAGGGATCGCAGGTTGGATCCCTCGCCTGACCATAAAACATTAACAGTCTTTCAGATTGGACGTTAAACCGAGGTATCGTGTCGGTGCTTTACACCGTGCACGTAAAAGAACCAGAGGAGACTCTGCAATGGGTCTCTCTTTGTACCATTGCACTATCCTCCAAAAATCTAAAATGACTAATCTCTGCAGGGGGCGTCGCTCATATGGGAAACCGGTAGCGACGATAAATAAACGTAAAACACACACACACACACATTTTGGAATATCTTTAGTTGTTCAGTTTGTGCTTTGTAATAAAGATGTGATATAAAAAGTAAAACATCGTGTAGCCAATATATTGTTGCACATTTTGATACCAAATGTGCCTATATTTTGTTCCTAGACATATATTATAATTCGCTTACGACATACGTTCTTACAATATTAGTGTCATCACTCTCCAGACACTCGCCATGAGGGAGAGAAAAGAGGCAATGAGGATTTACGAGTATTGCATAAGGACCTCACTGTCGAGGTTCTGGTGGACAACCGCGTGATTACGAGGCAGACTCCGCATTCATTGCACCACGGAGACCGTACCTCCACACTACCACAGTGAAGTTAATCTATCATGCTCTCAAACTCAAATTAGTTAATCGTAATTAATTAACTCGATCTAAGTGTAGATCTAAATTCCCATGGGTCCCGTATATCTAAATTACCATGGGTCCCGTAGATCTAAATTCCCATGGGTCCCGTATATCTAAATTCCCATGGGTCCCGTTCTCATTATGGATATATAGCTTTCCCTGGATATCAAATACAGCTCATAAATAATATGTCACAATAATTAGGTCACGTTTGTTCGACGAAAGTTGTAAGCATGGGGAAAAAGCTTAAAAGTGTATACGTCACAGGAAAGGGAATACCACGTGTGTCCTTTTGGGACCTTGCTTAAGGGATACATATTTCTTAATACAGTGCATGACCTTAACTGCTCATCAACACTATTAAAGTATGTTTTCAACATAGACTTTAGCACACTGAAGCTTCCAGATTATTTTAATAAAGTGGAGTTTTAAAATAGTGTACAGTCTACATCCGCTATGTCAAAGTCGGTTATGTCGAATTCTCCGGTTATCTCGAAGTCGGATCAAAGTCCCGTTTCAGACGCTCCGTGTACATATAACTGGCCCCGTTTATAGGGATTTGCGTTAAGTCAAGCTTCAGTTATGTCGAAGTATTTTGTTTGGTCCGACGGAATTCGACATAACGGATGTAGACTGTATTTAATGTGTCGCCTCGGTTTAGATTGACAGTAAAGGGAAAGACATTCTATATTAGTTTGTGATGACAATGTTTCAGAATGCTATATTTATATGTCTACTCATATATTATGGAAACACTGAATGATAAATTCCTAACAATTGACTTACTCGACAATAGACTCAATTAGCAAGTCTCAAGTGTATTGGTATTATCAGCAATTGACTTACTCGACAATAGACTCAATTAGCAAGTCTCAAGTGTATTGGTATTATCAGCCTTTGGCCATTTACACAAGCGAAACCTATGGCAGAAAGACACACACACATATAGATCAATACAACATACACATTTTAGGAAACAGTGATATTAGCTAGGGTATTTTTCTTAGCAACATATAATTCCTTTATATGCTTATATCCTTAACAATTCCATTTTATTCTTAGATGACATATTGACCACTAGACCAAGATATGTTACCAAGGTATTTAGTATCTAGTACAACGTAGCTAAAAGTGCTACTCCGATTCAACCGGTTTATTGTTACACAGTTTACATAAACGGAGTTCTCTAATCCATTATATCTACCAACTTCAATGTCTAAGTTGTGTGAACATAATCGTGTTTGTAAATCATCATTAACAATCTTATCAATACATTTTTCAAATATAAATTCATTTTTAAATTTACAATAATGCTTGTGGATTCTCTCAACTCGTGAATAAACTGACCTCAAGCGCCTGATTGGTTCAGCTGACAGCAACACTCAGAATCATCCAATCAGATCACTTGAGCTTGAGATCTGAGAAAAGTTTTATAACCTCGGGCATTGGTCACGTATTCTCCCTTTAAACATTGCAAACTCATTAAAACTTAGTTCACATCTCTAAATCCAAGATGATCGATAACAGAATACATACTACTCTAGGAGCTAGCTGTAGTTGAGTATGCACTTTTATGTGCGCTCAGTTTGACTTTGGATCTTTGTTCCTTGTGGTCTGGGCATGAACAAAAGTTTGGTCACATGCTCTGGATCAGGTGCAGGAAGTCGCCATCTTGGATTGAAAATGGCCGCCATGCACAACCTATTTCATCCAATATTTCAGCTCCTGGTAGGGATAGGCTCATGAAAATGGTGGCTATACCAACATTTTCACGGTCAAGGGTTCCAATAATGTCAGTTTCAACAATGTCAGATGGCCGCCATCTTGGATTCCAATATGTCCGTCTTATAATACCTATTTTCTTATATATCTCTGTTTCTATTGCAGATAGAGTCATCAAACTGATGGCTATACCCATGATTTCATGGGCAAGGAATCCGATAATGGCATTTTCAACAAAGACTGGTAGCCGCCATCTTGGATTCCAATATGGCCGCCTTATAATACCTATTTTCTTCCATGTCTCCGTTTCTATTGCAGATAGAGTCATCAAACTGGTGACTATACTCAGGTTTTCATGGGCAAGGAATCCAATAATGCAATGTAATGGCAGTTTCAACAATGATTGACGGCCGCCATCTTGGATTCTAATATGGCCGCCTTATAGTATATACTGGTACCTATAATATGTTCTTCCATATCTCTTCTAGAGTAGTATGAGATGAGTTATTTAATCGGGTTCCTACAGCCTTCACCAGCCCCACACTTCCAGAACTCACAGCAGGTAATGTTTCTGACCCTGCACGGACTGACAGTACCTTTTGCACATTTGATGCAGGAGAAAGCACAATTTACAACGCACTTGCGAGAGATTTGTAACTTGAACGAAGATAACCAGTATTCTTGGCACCATGAGTTTGTACAAAAAACGAACCGAAGCTGATGAGCAATGTGTAGAACAGATTGTTAGTTACATTGATGAAAGGACCAATCCATTCAAGGTCAGCACAAACAACGAAGTGAAAAACATTGTTACAGGAAAGCAACTAGTCAAGGACACGTCGTCTTTCTTGATACATTGCATAGATGAAGGTGAAAAGAGCTATTGTGAATTTCGAGTATCGAGGCTGCATACGAAAGAGTTGAAGTTGTTTGATCCAATTCCAAAGATCCGAAAAGTCGCAAAAGCAGTTGGACCAAAGAAGAAGATAGGTGTGAAGAAAGAAACAGTTTGAGCCTTGCGAAATATTGACTTTGCGAGGAAGCGAATGTACAGCATAGAAATGTTACTGCGTTATAAGCTCATAAGTACCTCTTTCTATCTAACTAACGACGAGTTCCTAAGAAAACCACAAAAGTCCGAACTTACAAGTGAGATCGAGAAGAACTCAAAGTCCGAACTTACAAGTGAGATCGAGAAGAACCTGCAAACTCCACACCCTACTGATATTCCACAGGAAGATGAAGCCACTGCAATCATGATCGACTTCATGGTATATGCTCGAAAAGTGGCAGTAAAGAAGTTAAAGCTCAGGACGTTCGGTGACTTGGTGAAGAAACTATGGAACACATTCATCTACCTGTCAAGAGACTGTAACCGGATTGATATATTCTTCGATTTATATCTTCAACAGCGTATCAAGCAATGTGAGCGTGATCGTCATAGCAAACATGGTGCAATAAACACTATTATTAGTCGAACTGATCAACCACTACCTGTCGATATGGAAAGTTTCTGGTCATCAATAGAAAACAAAGTGAGACTGCAGCAATTCTTCATAAAATGGATGATTGAAACATACACAGACTGCAATCCTGTATACCGTGGAGGCTCACACTTAACATACTTGACAGCTTGCATGAAACTTGGACAAGGGAACGAAAAATATGAGCGTCTGCTGAAATGTGACCATGAGGAGGCTGATGATAGAATCATGTTCCATGTGAATCATGCTGTTACTGTTGATAAGTTTCGGAGAGTCATTGTTGCATCAGCAGACACTGATGTCTTTATCTGGCTGGTGTACCATTTCATGCAGTGTGTTCATTTTGGCATGAAAGAGCTCTGGGATTTATGTGGACAGGGTATTTCCACAAGGGCAATCCCTGTTCACGATGTCGGGTCCGGAATAGATTCTAGTGTAGCTGAACATGTACTAGCTATCCATGCATTGAGTGGCTGTGACAGCACAAGCAAGATAGGGACAAAGAAGTCTGCACTTAAAACTGCGCAAGCGTTGGGATGTGAGCATGTTCTTTCATTCGCAAAGGCTCCAATTATGGATGGAATGATTCATTCTGCCGAAAATGTCTGGTTGTTTGTATCTCTAGCGATAATACAGTAGGAACATTCGATAAACTGAGGTACAAAATATACCACAAGAAACATTTCAACTAGATCTCGAAAAACTGCCGTGTACATCGGCTAGTGTTCACCTCCATATAAAACGTGCATATCTTCAATGTTATCGCTGGCTTCATGCACCGTTTCTAGAAAACGTTCCACTTGATCCAACCGAGTACGGGTACACTTTGGACAAAGAAGGTCATCTTTCACCTGAGATAGTACACGATGTACTACTTAGTGACTTTCCTACGCCTTGCAATTGCATCAAATGTGCAAAAGGTACTGTCTGTCCGTGCAGGGTCAGAAACATTACTTGCTGTGAGTTCTGCACGTGTGGTGAAGGTTTTAGGAACCCGATTAAATAACTCATCTCTTACTACTCTAGAAGAGATATGGAAGAACATATTATAGGTACCAGTATATACTATAAGATGCCATATTAGAATCCAAGATGGCGGCCGTCAATCATTGTTGAAACTGCCATTACATTGCATTACTGGATTCCTTGCCAATGAAAACCTGGGTACAGTCACCAGTTTGATGACTCTATCGGCAATAGAAACGGAGACATAGAAGAAAATAGGTATTATAAGGCGGCCATATTGGACTCCAAGATGGCGGCTACCAGTTTTTGTTGAAAAAATGCCATTATTGGATTCCTTGCCCATGACAACATGGGTATAGCCATCAGTTTGATGACTCTATCTGCAATAGAAACAGAGATATGTAAGAAATTAGGTATTATAAGGCGGACATATTGGAATCCAAGATGGCGGGCATATGACATTGTTGAAACTGACATTATTGGAACCCTTGACCATGAAAATGTTGATATAGCCACCATATTCATGAGCCTATCCCTACTGGGAGCTGAGATATTGGATGAAATAGGTTGTGCATGGCGGCCATTTTCAATCCAAGATGGCGACTTCCTGCACCTGATCCAGAGCATGTGACCAAACTTTTGTTCATGCCCAGACCACAAGTAACAAAGATCCAAAGTCAAACTGAGCGCACATAAAAGTGCATACTCAACTACAGCTAGCTCCTAGAGTATACGGGTTGCCCAACAATTACTATTTACTTTTCACAGAGGTCCCTATGCGTAGTATACATAGGCGAGGTGTTATGTTCCATTATTTTCAGCAAATACTTTGTGGATCTTTCTTTACATATTGTATAGTATAGAGAATGGAAATATTCCCAAGTTCGCCATAAAAAGCAGTAGTTGGTGTCTGTTGTTCTACTCCAAGAATATATTTACATAACCTTGGCTTTCGTATCCATTTACGGTGCGGCGACAAATATACATCTATTTCAAAATGTTCATACTATATAATACAGTATTGTATATTGAACATGGATATATAATATGATATACAGTCATATGCATTCATAGCAGACATAGGTATATGCTGATTTTCTAACCCACATCTAGACATTAGTGTATGAAACAAATTCATAGCACATTGCCATAAACAGAACTGTTCAGCTGGTTGAAGGCCTTGCCAAACCACAGTCGTGTTCGACCCCCTGGCTGAGATTCTGTAGTCTACACCCGTTATGTCAATGTCAAATTCTCCGGTTATCTCAAAGTCGGATCAAAGTCCCGTTTCAGACACTATCATTTTACATATAACTGTATCTATTTATATCGAATTTCGCTATGTCAAACTTTGGTTATGTCGAAGTAATTTGTTCGGTCCGACGGAATTCGACATAACGGATGTAGACTGTATGATGTTTTCATTCTGAATATAGTCCATTGCGACATTGTAACGTGTGCTTATATATAATACTTTAAATATTATAAACGTTCTATGTGTAACTGATATTACAGCAAGATGTGCTTAAACGTTATTTATTTTACAACGATGTCGAAACAAGTTTTACCAACTTATATTAATCACTCTCGTTGGCGCTGATGAAAGCGTATATGTGGTCATTCGTGTGGGAGGAAACCGGAGTACCCGGAGAAAACCCACCTGTCAGATCTGGCCACCACCGTACCATCTCACATACTTCCCGGTCCGAGGATCGAAACCGGGTTGCATTGGTGATAAGCGAGCGTGCTAACCACTGTGGTTGTTCCTGATCAGAGAGACGAAATTGCACTGTTTATCAGTGTCCCCTTGTTTTATAGAACATAGGAACAGTGATCTTCACACAGAAGTATTTCTGTTTCGACCTCCCACTCCGTAAGCACAACTGTGCCACGGAGACGATATCTGTCACTTCACGCACTAAGGTGTGCTGGTTATTCACCTTGTCGCTGCATCCGAATACACGTATACATATACATGTAGCTACACTAACAATTGAAATACTATGTTCTACACGTTTGCTCTCATTTGTATATTTTCAGCTAAGATCGAGGGCGAACTCTTCTTTGACAGCTATCCAGGGCTTTGTCAGACAGTAGCCAGTGCATGTACTATATCGTGTGTGTCATCAATGATGACGATAGCTGTGATGAGCATCAACCGATATGTTTATATATGTGACCACGATCAATACGCACACATCTTCACCAAGTGGAACAGTATCTGCATCTGCCTATCTCTCTATGTCATTGGTGGTATTCTTGTACTACTAAATGCGGCGCACATTGGCGACCATGGATTCGACAAGAAGAGCTTAGAGTGCATATGGGATCGGATGGCTACATTTCCGTATACGGTAGTGTTTTCTGTCACATTGGTTTGGTTACCTTCTATCATAACGGGTGTTTGTTATCTAAAGATATATCTATATGTAAGAAATCACCGTAGACGACTACGAGAACAGAATATTACTCGGGACACATTACAATTTCGTCTTGCGAAGACGTTATTTATCATTTATACGATTTTCTTCATTTGCTGGACGCCGTATGCCTTACTGATTGCTACAGATTATCAAGACACATTCCCGCACGAAATCCACGTGTACGTTACGATGCTTGCCCATCTGCACCCTTCACTAAACTGGTTTATATACTATATAACTAACACGAACTTCGCAGATGCGTATAAGCAGTTATTATCTAAATGCAAACATTGTGATTTTAGCGTAGCAGCCGGACATGAATGTGCCCAACTTTGATACGTTATGTACGTTACGAAGCATAGAACAGAAATGCCCAAGCACTCATTTAGCATGTCCAAGGCGGACGTGAATGTGCCCAACTCTGATACGTTATGTACGTTACGAAGCATAGAGCAGAAATGCCCAAGCACTCATTTAGCATGTCCAAGGCGGACGTGAATGTGCCCAACTCTGATACGTTATGTACGTTACGAAGCATAGAGCAGAAATGCCCAAGCACTCATTTAGCATGTCCAAGGCGGACGTGAATGTGCCCAACTCTGATACGTTATGTACGTTACGAAGCATAGAGCAGAAATGCCCAAGCACTCATTTAGCATGTCCAAGGCGGACGTGAATGTGCCCAACTCTGATACGTTATGTACGTTACGAAGCATAGAGCAGAAATGCCCAAGCACTCTCTTATCTTAGCATGTCCAGTCTACCAACTTCTGGAAATTCGATGACATTGTCAGCGAGAGACAGAATGCGCTCATGGTCTCCTTGGTCGATTGTGTGATATGTGGGACAACAGTTCATCAGTTCAACGCTAGACTGCAATCGCTGCACATGTAATTTTGATATTGAAATTCGAATGGCTTAATAATGTGATTAAGAGTTGTCTCGTGATAATATTCATATACATTCGCGTTGTTATGTTATCGTAGATGTATTGCCAAAGTAGAATATCGTAAACACACGTACGAATGTGTTATAGTCGTACACGTGCGATTGAGACAAATTGTATTGCCAAAGCAGATTATCGTTAACTCACATACGAATGTGTTGTCGTCGTAAACGGGTTACATTAAAGGTAAATAATTTAATTTGAGCGATTGAGTCGTATTGACTTTAAAATATACGAAACACAAATGAGGTATGCTGGATACAAAGTATTAATATGATCAAGAAATTAAATATTGATATGTTTACGTCTGTGTTTCGTATATGTATAACAACTATAGTTGTACAAATCAAGATATTTTAAAACTGAAACATGTCATTAGAGTCGTAATTACTGTGAATAAACGAAGGCCTGTGGAGTTCACTTGAGAATGATAGCTGGTTATTCAGATGTGTATTCGCGAATACACACTCACATGTGAATACTCATCTGAGTGTGTATTCGTGAATAAACATCTGAATAACCAGCTCCCATCTACAAACCAACTTATCAGACCAAAAATAAACAGCGTACGTCTTGCCATTATTAAGTTGATCTATACTAGAGGACATAGAAAACGCACACTTCGGATAAGTGTGTTTTTACATGAAAAACAATAACTTATGTTATGTTATATTTCGGGTTTTACGCCTGCATCAGCACCATTTTGGGCTATATCGCCGGCGGGCAGTTTACCTAACAACACCTTTCCTGGGCAGGATCCAGCGGTTAACCAGTACTTGGGTGCACCAACCTCCGTAAGAAACTGCCAATAACTATATAAATACATAGTTTTAAACATTTTTGGAATATTTTTAGTGATGTGAGAATATGTAAGAATTATCCTAATGCGCAAATCTTGTTGCTGACGTGCTACAAAACGATTTTTAGTTGTTCAGTTTGTGTTTTGCAATACAGATGTGATATATCTTTGATGGAATCCTTCGTATTACGTTTTCATGTTATAATAATCATATAATGTAGGTGTGCGTTTTCTATGTCATCTAGTATATAGTTGTTGTCGCACCGTGATTCATCGGGCGACCCCGAGTATATTAGCCATATTATTATTTGGAGGATATTGCAAGATCGTGAATCTTTTAGACAAAGCTATTCTCGCCATTTGAAGCAGAATTTGAGTTATTTGTGTACATGTAGTTCTGTTTGTACCATTCCAGGGGCCGGTTTTTATACATTTATGTTTATTTAACGTCGCTACCGGTTACCCCCCCCCCTCCCCCATTTGAGCGACGTGCAGTTTACCTAACATCACCTTTCCTGGGCTGGCTCCAGCGGTTAACCAGTACTTGGTACATCAACATCCTTAAGAAACTGCCAACTTTTTCATATAAATGAGACACGACCTGAGCGCGTTTCGAAACCGTGGCCATCAGTGATGATAGGTTACAGTGTTATATATGTCAACGACCTTAACCACAGGGGCGGTTTCACAAATCTGTCCAGACTAAGTCGGTTGTATCGATCGATATTAGTGGTTCTTAAAATAGACAACCAATAGAAAATATCGTTACTTCCGAGTAAATGCATACTCTTGTGAATGTATTATAGTCTGTATTTAATTGTTTGTATGCTACATTTTAAATATAGCATATTTTATGTGGCAGTATTGTGCTTTCAAAGTAAAGTAATAATACCGTTGGAATATTACACTACTGTATAGGTAAGGCAATGTACGATAGCTTACAGGTATTATGATTTCAAAGTAAAGTAATAACGGTTGTAAACAAACATTCGATACACTATTGCATTATAGGTAAGTCAGGTTGTTAGCAGTATTAAATAATAAATCACAGTACCTGGAAGCTGCTATCGTATATTGCCTTACCTATACAGTAGTGTACTATTCCAACGGTATTATTACTTTACTTTGAAAGCACTATACTATGATTATAAATTATAAATTATACTTGTTGTTTACAGTTTACAATATATATAATGTAATACTGCTAACAACCTGACTTACCTATAATGCAATAGTGTATCGAATGTTTGTTTACATCCGTTATTACTTTACTTTGAAAGCACAGTACATGTGTTAACACCGAGTGTCTAGTGTGAGTTTTAATTTATAAATATTATAAAATATGTTTGTATGGGCCTCCGTTGACTTCGAATCTCTTTCCAGTCACCACGTACTGTAAGTTCGATCTCCATAAACCGCGTTTAATTTGTCCATGCAGTGAAGCTGGTCGCTGATTCTACTCGAATGTCATGACTGTTTCCGAAATAGTATTGAAAAGTGTGTGCGAAAAGAAAACAAATATTCGTTTTAGTAATTGTTTGAATATATGATATATTTGTAATTGTTTGAATATATGATATATTTGTAATTGTTTGAATATATGATATATTTGTAATTGTTTGAATATATGATATATTTGTAATTGTTTGAATATATGATATATTTGTAATTGTTTTAATATATGAATATATGACATATTTGTAATTGTTTGAATATATTATATATTTCACACACACTTATTTTACAAATTTATACTTTTTGTTTATTATTTATGGAGCTAAAAGTCGCACCAACAGCTTAGATCATACGGCGACTCTCCATGTATTATTCTTGTAGGGAAATCCCGGGTGCCCCTCCGAGCAGTAGGCACCCGGGTAGAACCACCGAACTTCCACAACCAGCTGGATAGCTTCCTCACTTGAAATAATTCGAAACTCCAGTGGTGAGGGGAAATGTATCACCGACCGTAATCACTCAGCCACGGATGGCCCTTTTTACAAGTTCTTGCAACTGGAGACCCCATTCCCAATGGAATTCGTCGTCATGATGAACAGAGAAGAAGCAATGTGAATTTAAATGTATTGCCCATTTCACCATGAACTGTATTGGTGAAGGAATATCGCGTGTGTCACTACGGGAGAGTATTTCAGGCAGGAGTGGACATCCGGGTAGAACCGTGGACCGTCCGCACGCTAGCTGGATACCTATATGATATGGAAGAATCCAACACAACACGTGGGATTCGACCCTACAGTGGTGATGGGTACGTGATTTGGAGTGTAAGATATAGAAGACGCTCCAATTCCGGAAGTAGCTGTGGCTGTTTTACAAGTCCGGTGTGGTTAGCGCACTCGCTTCTCACCAATGCAACCCGGGTTCGATCCTCGGACCGGGAAGTGTGTGAGATGGTACGGTGGTCGCCAGATCCGACAGGTGGGTTTTCTCCGGGTACTCCGGTTTCCTCCCACACGAATGACCACATTTACGTTTTCATCCGCGCCAACGAGAGTGATTAATATAAGTTGTTAAAACTTGCTTCGCAATCGTTGTAAAATAAATAAAGTTTTTATCCTGTGTATAGTACCGATATATACGCATGTATACGCCGGTTTATTGTCCCATCTAAGAATATGCGGATATTATGAGAATCAGACAGGAGATCGACCCTGCGATCCCTGGATTCACAGTCCACCGTGGATCAATGACCCACTGACCCGTCTATATGCTATGCATATCATATGCGTTACAGAAACCTGCCTGGCCGAATGGTTGACTTCAAATCACTTGCCAATCACCGCAGTCAGTTCGAATCTCACTTGGGATGTAGCTTCCTTTCAAGCTAGAAAGCTGACATGCGGTAGGTCAGTGGTTCTACCCGTATGACCGTCCGTGCGTGCCTGAAATACTGCTCGGAGAGGCACCCAGGATCTTCTTCCACCAATAATACCGGGATAGTCTAAATCAATCCTATGCGTTACTATTGTTACTGTTTTATTAATAATAACTAGGGATGGCAATGAATAGCGATTAAACTATTCGAATATTCGATCGGGAAGGCATTCGAATATTCGGATATTCGTTAGAATTCTATCAAAAACTCAAAATCACTCAAACACTGCCATACTAACCTAATTTATGTGTTACGCATAAACAATATCTTCTTCAAATGATTATTCAGATTGATATTGTACCCGAATAAACTATGTTAAATCCAATTTGCATAGATTACACCTAGCAGTTTTCTTATTCTCAGAGCGATTCAAGTATTTCCAAACGTGTTACTGAGCGGGTGATATTTTTGAGGACACTATAAAAAACACTTCCAAATACTGGAATAGTATTCGGATATTCGGACGTTGGAGCGAATATTCGAATAGTTGTGGCCATCCCTAATAAATAACACATGAATGAAAGATAACTTATAACTATTAATTTCACAAACACACATTCGTTCGGGATCAGATTTTGATAAATATTTCTTAAAATATGCATGATTTATTATAGACAAGCGGAAATATAAAACAGTTTATCCGGTTTATTTACGGTTATTAATGGCGAGTTACAATTATATATGTATGAATGTATGGGAATATTCCAAAGTATCTAAGCATTTATTACACATTCACAACTTGATAAACTTGCGTTTGCAGCCAATATGTAAATTAGTAGAACCAATAAAAACTTCACCACAATCACGATTTAGTTACAAACATTCCGAATTTTATTCTACAAGATTAGATAATCTGAATCCATTATTTTGATACTTTTTTAATGACAATTCATGAATAGAGCATACATTTATACTTTTTTGTCAAAAAATAAAATTTATTTAATACATGTGGTTAACACGCTGGACTGGTAATCCAGGGATCGCAGGTTCGTTCCCCCGTCTGACCCTAATAAAATTAACAGTCTTTCAGATGGGACTTATAAACTTAGGTAGCGTGTCGGTGCTTTACACCATGCACGTAAAATAACCAGAGGATATTCTGGAATGGGTCTGTCGGTATCATTGCACTATCCTCCAAAATCTAGCATGACTAATCTCTTCAGGAGGCGTCGCTCATATGGTCAACCGGTAGCGACGATAAATAAACGTTATAATATGAACGCTTATATGAATGTGTATAATATTTATATAATACTTTAAAGCGACACTACATCAGTGAAAACGCAAATTTATACAGAATGTAATTTCCTATTATATGATATATTTTTTATCCAAATATTTGCCTCAAAAACTGAGTATTTCTACTAATAAACAAGCGTCGTATACGCGGTTTGTTGACACAACAAAATAATGTAAACAGGGTCGACATACATGCGTACTACAACCTGTGTATCCCGAATAAAGAGATTTATGGTACAGATTTACCGTTATATCTCACATTTGTGCCTATGCATATTTATTTGTAGACTAATCTTAGTTAAATATATTAACTCTAAGCGATAGTATCAAGCGCTTAGTATTGACTACAATGACAAAGAAATCAATTCAGGAGCGTGATGACCGGTATATGAAATCCTACATTCACTTTTGAAAATGTGTAGACCACAAACACATTGTTTATTGATTCATTATTTGTGTTCGAATGTATTCGGAAGAATTTGTAGTAGCAATGCATTTATACGTGAACAATTTCTTTGGCTTTTTGCGATGTAATGTCGCTTTAAGTGTGATGATACAAACCACCATTGACGTATAAAACATGAGATTTATTTACAACAAATGTTGATTCAATGTATTATGTTTGTAAGATTGTATATTGTAAGCATGTATCCATGCCCTGTTTTTCCTGTCTACACTT
The DNA here is from genome assembly GCA_014843695.1 of Archivesica marissinica. NCBI lineage: Eukaryota > Metazoa > Mollusca > Bivalvia > Venerida > Vesicomyidae > Archivesica > Archivesica marissinica. Next base: position 15,901,421 of record CM026398.1, read on the forward strand.
ATTTTGGGGCCAGTGGTTTTTATAACAATATATTGCACTGACCATAGACATATAGTGATAACATGTTACGTATTTATTCCTATCAATTTTCGTATGTTATGTGATCAACAAATAAATGTATTTTGCCATTATGTAAGTGTCATGTACAATGTACAATGAATAAACGTTTGTTTAATGTGTGTCTAATATACTGTAAATGATGTAGTTATTTTGTTTGTTTGATTTGGGGTCTAAAGTCAAATCGATAACTTAGGCTATATGGCCACTCTCCAGTTTGGACCCCCCCCCCCCGTGTGCCACATCCAAGCAGTAGTTCAGTCACAAGTTGTAATCCAGGTAGAACCAACGATCTTCCAAGAGTAAGCAGGATAGCTTCCTCACATGAATGATTCAAACATGCAGCGACGAAATGCAAGTGATTTGCGGTAAATGACGTCGTTTTGTTGTGATTATTACCACCATGCTATGATGTTGAGCGAAAGTTATTGTCATATGTTAATACCGAGAAACAGACATTCAACCCACGGAGACCATTACCAACTCAAACAGTGGTTAATGGTATTTGACTTCAAATCACTTACCACTCACCACTTACCACTTACCACTCACCACTTACCACTCACCACTTACCACTCACCACTTACCACTCACCACTTACCACTTACCACTCACCACTTACCACTCACCACTTACCACTCACCACTCACCACTTACCACTCACCACTTACCACTCACCACTCACCACTCACCACTCACCACTTACCACTCACCACTTACCACTCACCACTTACCACTCACCACTACCACTCACCACTCACCACTCACCACTTACCACTTACCACTCACCACTTACCACTCACCACTACCACTCACCACTCACCACTCACCACTTACCACTCACCACTCACCACTCACCACTTACCACTTACCACTCACCACTTACCACTCACCACTTACCACTTACCACTCACCACTTACCACTCACCACTCACCACTTACCACTCACCACTCACCACTTACCACTTACCACTCACCACTTACCACTTACCACTCACCACTTACCACTCACCACTGCAGCTTCGAATACCACTGGGGTATCGAATTTATTCAAGTGATGAATATATCCAGCTAGCTTACGGAAGGTCGGTGATTCTATCCTGCCCGCTCGCCCATGCATTCAATACTGATCGGATGGGCACCTGGAGTCTTCCCCCATCAGTAATCCCAGGAGAATTGCCATTTAAACTAAGCTGTTGGTGAGATATTATACCCTAAAATCAAACCCAGCAACAATCTAGGATGCCAAAGCCTTACACACGAGACAATCAAACCATCCTCATCTCATCCACTCATTTTATATACATATCCAACCCATATCTATTTATTGCTTCATGAACATACCGTGATGATTTACAAATCAAATATTCATAATATATTATTATGTTATTAAACAAAACCAGCGTTTCTTGAAATGTGCAAACATGCATTTATGTTTAGATGTATAAGCTGCCTTTGACAATGTTGTTTCTGTTGTATGTGGCCAAAGGCAATGTATTGTCGATTATGTCAATAAACTTGAAACGTGTTATTTAATCATATGTCTCTGAAGCGTTCGTGTTTGACTATCTTTAGCTACTGCTTATTAAAAATGAGGTCTCAGGCGACGTTTAATCCTTCATAAGTCCACACGACTTTCATTATTAATCTACGAGATAGTGTGTCTTCAAATAACATGTTGGTGATTCTTCATTTACTTCTCCCTACGCAACATTCGCTATGAATATTCATAGTGCTTATCCTATCAACCTGCCAATCACAACAAAGATCGCTTTTTGTAAGTTCATTTCAATAAATTGATTGCATTAAATATGACAACATACTTATAGCAAAGTAGTAAGTAGTATAGAGACAGAGCAGGCTCTATGCTGATTGCTATTCAAATAGTGGAGCTAAAACACTTGTCTGAAAAGCAAACAACATAGATCCTGATCAGACGCGGCGTTATGTCACGGCTGATCTGGTACTATGTTGTTTGCACAATGTGTCCAATTTATTCAACAGGTTACGGGTTAAATAGTGTATCTGTTATTCTTGTTAGAGCACAAAACGGTGTGACATCGTATGCTGCTATATAAACAGTATTCCAACACAAGCAGCCCACATACAGACGGATCTGTAGTCCATTGGTAACACGCTGGTCTGGTAATCCAGGGATCGCAGGTTCGATCCCCCGCCTGAGCCTAATAAAATTAACAGTCTTTCAGATGGGACGTTAAACCGAGGTCTCGTGTCGGTACTGTACACCGTGCACGTAAAAGAACCAGAGTAGACTCCGGAATGGGTCTGTATCATTGCACTATCCTCCAACATCTAAAATGACTATAATCTCTTCAGGAGGCTTCGCTCATATGGGCAACCGGTAGCGACGATAAATAAACGTAAAACACACACAGCAGCCCACATGTCCGCCTACGTGGTCGAGTGGTTCAGGTCGCTGACCAGTATACCACTGTAACCTATCATCATCGAGCCCCGTATATGAAAATGTTGGCAGTTTGGTTCACCAGGTACTGGTCAACCGCCGCAGCCTGTCCAGGAATGGTGTTGTTAGTCAAACTGCCCGTCGCTCAAATCGGCAACAGGTAGCGACGATAAATAAACATAATACAACAATTAGCAACACACGCACGCACGCGCGCACGCACGCACGCACGCACGCACGCACGCACAACACAACACAACACAACACACAACACACAACATACAACATACAACACAATACACAACACAATACACAACACAATACACAACACACAACACAACACACAACACACAACACAACACACAACACACAAAACACAACACAAACACAACACAACACACAACACAAAACACAACATACAACACAATACACAACACAATACACAACACAATACACAACACAACACACAACACAACACACAACACAACACACAACACAACACAAACACAACACAACACACAACACACAACACACAACACACAACACAACACAACACAACACAACACAACACAAAGAACGGAATGTCATCGAACGAGATAATAGAGCAAAACCAGAAAATAATCTGATTCCCAGACCAACATTTACCATTGTACCCGTGCATTCACTCCTTATGGTACGATATCACACATAATGGCTCGTACACGTGAGCATTACACTGATATGATGTGATAGCATAGGGGCTGTTGGTAGTATCATTATTTCACAAGCAGTCCACTCGCCCCCTCATATGTACATAATGGACGGTGAAAGCTCCACGATTCCACGATAAGATGGAAACAGAGCATTGAGAGGGTTCTTATCCTTGAATATCTCATCACCACGTCTCTCCAATGCTCGTCATTCATAATCAAACGGCAATAAACTGATCTAGGTGTTGCTGACAAGTATATTTGCAATTGTAGTTTAGCTCGATGGTGAAACAAGTTCTTACAACTTGACTTAATACCTTCCCATACCTTATTTGCTGATGTAATCCATCGACATGAGGTAGGGAGAAGAGCCAACTTTGAATGAATAGGCTGTCCGATTAGCGCAGTGGTTAGCGCGCTCGCTTCTCAACAATGCAACAATTGTTCGAGTTCGAAACTCGGGCCGGGAAGTATGTGAGATTGTACTGTGGTCGCCAGATTGGAAAAGTGGGTTTTCTCCGGGTACTCCGGTTTCCTCCCACACGAATGACCACGTTCGCTTCAGGTGCGAAAGGTCCGGAGTTCGAGCCCCACTGGAGCCGTTACGATTGTGCACTTAGGCAAGGCATTTAAATTCCACGTTGCCTCTTCTCTCTCCCTCGTGGCGATGGATTCCATCAGGAATGAGGTCTCGAGAGTGATTTATATAAGTTGAAATAACTTGTTTCGCAATCGAGCTAAAATAAATTGGTATAAACTAAATAAACTAAACTAATGACCACATTTACGCTTTCATCCGCGCCAACGAGAGTGATTAATATAAATTGTTAGAATTTGTTTCGCAAAAGTTGTAAACTAAATTAAGTTTAAATTTGGAATAAAAGTGCATTGCTTAATTCCACGATCGGCTACAGCTGGGAGCAGACCTCTCACGCATGAAATGAACGCGCTACAACAGCGCTATCACGACTTCCACTTTTAGTTGACTTGTTCTCGCCAACATTTACATTGTCACATCATTACCACATCATTTCACATCATTGTCACATCATGTTCACAGCATTGTCACATCATTTGCACAGCATTGTCAACATCATTGCCAACATCATTGCCACAGCATTGTCACATCATTTGCACAGCATTGCCACTTCATTTGCACAGCATTGCCAACATCATTGCCACAGCATTGCCACATCATAGACACATACGTTTATAAATAAATATAGCATTGCTCAAAGTCATATTATGACATTTCTTACACTTATATAATTACGTCCGCCTGACTCGTAACTAATGTAACTTGACATTACAATACCTTGTTCAAAGGAAGCCGATGTTTATTTCTATTTATGTGGAATAAACCATCAATCGGAAGATAAAACACATCTTATTTATGAATGCCTCATAAATAATATTGTAAATAGCTCGATACTACACTCGTCTGGCAGACATATCGACACGTCTTTCTCATCTCTAACACTGCTAACGTGATAACTCTTTGATACCAAAACAAAGTAATCACTAGAAATATTGCCCTAGATGGTGGAAACAACAGTTCATCATATTATAGAACATGCTTACAGCGACTGAAATAATTCGAACGCAGTAGTTGGATACGAACCCTCGACATCAGTGGGATACGAAGCCTCGACAGCAGTAGTGGGATACGAACTCTCGACAGCAGTAGTGGGATACCAACCCTCGAAAGCCGTAGTGGGATACGAACCCTCGAAAGCAGTAGTGGGATACCAACCCTTGAAATAAGTAGTGGGATACCAACCCTCGCAAGCGGTAGTGGGATACCAACCCTCGAAATCAGTAGTGGGATACCAACCCTCGAACGCAGTAGTGGGATACCAACCCTCGAACGCAGTAGTGGGATACCAACCCTCGAAAGCAGTAGTGGGATACGAACCCTCGAAAGCAGTAGTGGGATACGAACCCTCGAAAGCAGTAGTAGGATACGAACCCTCGAAAGCAGTAGTAGGATACGAACCCTCGAAAGCAGTAGTGGGATACGAACCCTCGAAAGCAGTAGTGGGATACGAACCCGCAATTGTGAAAAGTAAGTGATTAGAAGCCAACGACCGTTACCATTCATCCATGGAAGCTACGCCTTAATGTGATTGGTTACAAACTAACCCGCATGCGCAGTATGCTAAGTTTATGTATATTAAACCTTTCCCTTATAGAAGCACCTCTTGACGCCATTACCAATACGACATACATTGGCAATGTAGTAGCCAAACCAATGTTCACAATAAAGGTCAGAATCTCATGTAGTCCCAGTAATATATATGGAGGTGGGATAGATATGGCGACTACTTATCCACTGCATGATATCTAAATGGCTGTCATTTGTATGGAGATATACTAGTATATTAACCTAAATCTCTATGAAGGAAAGGGTTAAACAAATATACAAATCTTAATTTATGCATAACATAATTAATTATAATACATCCCATACCGCATTTCAAGTCACTTAAAGCTATGTTCTAATGGGTACTCCGCTGTGTGGTATCTGCCTCGTAACCGAGGGGTTGTGAGTTCGAACCAAACCGGAACCCCGCAAAATGCTGTTTATTCCCTCTATCTCTCAGCGGTAGATTCCAGTAGCAACTGGAAAACTGACCATGTGTAGCGTACTTCTACTCATACACCACTGCCGTCAACATTATTTCATATATTGTCTAAGTAGTCCCGATGTACTAAAACAAATTTAAATACAAGGTACATTTTAAAATAGAATCCTATATCAAACACATTGCCAGAATTAACCAAGCTTAGTTACATATTCAATTTAATTAGCCCATGCCATTAAAGCTGACTTGACTATCTTAATAGAAATTATTTAAAATTATACATACATCTGAAGCATGCGTCTGTTCTGCTTATGCATCCCGATCTTATGTTCCCATCTTAAATGTGTAAACGCTTAGAACGTAAATAAAGGTTAAACTTTATTTAGTTTGCAACGATTGCGAAGTAAGTTTTAACAACTTATATTAATCACTCTCGTTGGCGTGGATGACAGCGTATATGTGGTCATTCGTGTGGGAGGAAACCGGAGTATCCGGAGAAAACTCACCTGTCCGACCTGACGATCACCATACCATCTCACACACTTCCCGGTCCGAGGATCGAACCCGGGTTGCATTAGTGAGAAGCGAGGGCGCTAATCGGACAGCCTTAGAACGTAATCAACCAATTAAAACTGAAATATTTATTGTTTGGGGTAAAAAAAACATTCACGCTATCGCAGACTTTATCTATACATGTTCGGGGTCATGGGAATATATTTGGAAACAAGTAATTGTTGAGCAACGGTGGGGTTTTACCCAACACACAAACACGTTCCCCGTAATTCTACATGCATACAATTTTAGAAATGAATCGCAGGTTAATAGTTTCCATCGGGATATGAACTACATTGGGCGTGTCTACATTTAGCGGGGAGGCCCAATGTAGTTTATAAATACCCAGATGGAGACATATTTGGACTTTGGCCTCCACGCTAACATTAGACACACCCACTGTAGTTCAATTCCCGATGAAAACTACCTTATATTCAACCCTTATATTTACATTAATTGTTTTTTTCCGATAACATAAATTGCAAAATATCACACTTTGTTTTTAACATGTATTTAAGCCAGCTTTACGACTTACCATGTGCCTGGTAATTAGATCATCATCGGAACAGCATAAACAATGTAAGGTATAAACAGGTGTTCAAGGAGTCCGGTTGTATTTTTACTCGCTCACGAAAAATTTAATATCGATAAATTTATATGGACGTTAGCTTTTGCAAGTTATAAGGAATTATACATGAACAGTTTGTCTTGGTGTTGATATATGTAGTGTGGAATTTATGGGAGGTTCTAACAAGAAAAAGAGGAATAAACGTAAGAAAAGTGATAACGGAGATAATAGTTTGGACAATGAAAGTTTTAGAAAGGCGGGACAGTTTAGCGAGTCTCCAGATTCTGTGGAAGAGGTCAATGTGAGTAAGATTTTACAAGAAACCAACTCAGTATTGTATGATAGTGATAAACTTGGGACACATTTTTGAAGAACTTGTACAGTCTGAGAAGGTTATCGTGCCCCCTACTTTACCCCATCCACATCTAGATATGAGCCAGTCAATCGGAACGTCGGCCTCAGCACCAACCAACACTGATATAATGAATTGTTCAAGGAGTATAGACAATAAGCTCGATGACATGGACTCTCGTCTTAAGAAGCTCGAATGCCTTGAACAAAAGTCGACAGATTTGAAACAGAAATGAAGAAGTTGTGGACCTTTACCTATGATAGTGATAAGCGTACGGGTAGCAGACTTCAACAGGTAGAGGAGAAGGTAGAGAGTAGTGACTTTGCGTTAGGCGTTGTAAATGATAAGGTTGTTGGGTTCGAGAAAGAGAGAGACTATCTTAAAGATGAAGTTGTTTACCTCCAATCACAATCAATGAGAAACAATCTAATATTCGGTAATATAAGTGAGGCCCCGACAGAGGCACACGATGATTGTGAGAAGAAACTACGTGAGTTTCTTACCGGTAAGATGAAAATTGCACAAACTGTCGTAGACAACATGCAGTTGGAGAGGGTCCATCGTATGGGAGCCAGATCGGATAGGAACCAGTGTAGAAAGATAGGTTGCGAAATTTACACTCTTTAAAGATCGTGAAATGGTACGAAAGCAGTGGAAAACATTACAAGGTACGAATTATTACGTACACGAACACTTTCCGAAGGAGGTGAACGATAAGCGGAAGCAGTTACTATCACGTCTCAAGGATGCCAAGAAAGCCGGCAAGAGGGCGTGGCTATCTTACGATCAGCTCTACGTGGATTGTAAACCCGTGAAGGATGACGTTGCAGGCTAGGGATTCGGAGAGGGTGAACTTAAGATTTCCTCTTGGAATGTGAATGGACTCACCAGCGTAAAGCAGCAATCCACTGAGTTTGTGAAACTGATCTCTGACAATGACATTGTGTTTTTATACGAATCATGGACCCATAAGGACAGTAATATTGATTTATCAGGATATACTGCACATAATTTTTATAGGAAGTTCCAGCATAGGAACGCCAGGCGTCATAGCGGAGGCATCGTTCTCTATTATAAAGAGCACCTTAAACCTGGTATTACTATCATACGGTCACATCATGACACAATTATCTGGTTGAAGCTAGATAAACACTTTTTTTAATTTGATAACGATGTTTATATATGCGGTCTATATATATGGGGCGAAGAATCGCTAGCATATACTATTTCAGCAGTTAATTTGTTTGATATTATTCAAAATGATATTGTCGAATTTGAGGACCTAGGCTCTATATATATTGCGGGTGATTGGAATGGGAGAGTTGGAAAACGTCATGATTATGTTGTGTGTGATTCTTATTTTTGCCAGACCGATGATAGCGATTATGTTCCGGATATGCCCCTCAGTCGGACCTCACAAGACTCTGTGTGTAATGCATTTGGTATGAAAATATTAGATATTTATAAATCTTCAGGTATGCTATGTTATTTTCATTGGCATGTGATATTTGTATAGCACAGTCGCAGCCCAGTAATGAGATTAAATATTGCTGGAATAGTAATAATAAAACTGCATTCCGCAATGGCATAATTGGTAAGTTATCCATATTTAATCGGGTTACACATAATATTGACATTCGTTCGAGAGAATCAGTAAATAACGTATTAAATGAGTTCACTGAAATTATAAGAGAGGTTGCGGACCCTTTATTTTCAAAGGTATATTATAATAACGGTAGTAGCATTAGTTCCTTGTGTGACAAACCTTTAGTTAACAATGCCGAGTGGTTTGACAGAGAGTGTACGGTTGCTAGGAGACGTTATATAGACGCTCTAAATGCTTTTAATAGATTAAAATCTGAGTGTAGTCGGGAGCAGTTTTGTAAATATAAGAAAGATTATAAGGACTTATGCCGTAGAAAACGTCAATTATTTGAAGCCAAAAAGAGTAATGATATAGAGCGGCTAAAACATGCTAAACCAAAACAATTTTGGAAATTTTTTAAAAAGAAATATACAAATACTAGTAAATCTATTTCGCTCGAGGACGTTAAACATTATTTTGCTGGTTTGAGCGCAGATACGTTCCCATGTAATAATGCTGAGGCGGAAGATTTTTGTAACACACAGGATTTTAATGATTTAAATTGTAATATTGATGAGCTAGATAATTATATTTCTGCCCAAGAAGTTATTGATGCTGTGAAATGTTTGAAGCGTGAAAAGTCGGCTGGTAGTGATGCAATATTAAATGAATATTTAGTAGAGAGTATTGATATATTGTATTCTCATATATCTGACGTATTTAATGCAATTCTTTACTCTGGTTACTTCCCGGATAAATGGACGGAGGGCACTATTATTCCTTTATATAAAAAGGGTGATGCAACTATGTTAACTAATTATCGTGGTATTACTTTAGTAAGCTGTTTATCCAAGGTGTAGCTCAATTTTAAATAAACGAATCGTTACCTTTTGTGATAATAATAATATTTGATCAGACTCTCAATTCGGCTTTAGAAAAGGATGTTCCACTACCGATGCTATTTTTATATTACACATTATTGTTAAGAAATATCTGAATGAAAACAAAAGATTATATGTCGGCTATGTTGATATGAAACGTTGTTTTGATTCTATTTATAGAAATGGTCTGTGGTTAAAGTTATATAATATTGGTATTCAAGGTAAACTGTTAAGGGTCATTAGAGACATGTATCAAAAGGTAAAATCTTGTGTACGCCATTGTGGTAATTATTCAGACTATTTTCAATATGCAGTTGGGTTAAGACAAGGGGAGATAATGTCGCCTGTCCTGTTCTCTCTGTTCGTGGAGGATTTGGAGTTGTTTATGCAGGACGATATTAACGCAGGGATATGTATTGAGGATATCGTACTTATTTTATTATTATTTGCAGATGACATGGTCATTCTCGGTAAAACCGCACAAGAGCTTCAACATAGTTTTAATTTATTACATGATTATTGTAGTAAGTGGGGATTAGAAGTCAATACTAGTAAAACTAAAGTAATGGTCTTTAGAAATAGGGGTAACGTATTTTTAAGCGAAAACTGGTCCTACAATGACGACATTATTGAAGTTGTTAACGATTTTAATTATCTTGGCACAGTTTTAAATTACACGGGCAATTTTAATCTAAATCAACAATATATATCCGGCAAAGCTTTGAAAGCACTGAATTATTTGACTTCTAATTGTAAGAAATACAAACTTAAACCGAAAACGTTATGTCATTTATTCGATGCTTTTGTTGGTTCAATATTAAACTATTCATCGGAAATTTGGGGCGTTACAAAATCTAAAGAAATAGAGCGAATACATTTAAAGTTTTGTAAACAAATACTAAATGTTAGAACCACTACTTGTAATGCAGCTGTTTATGGTGAGCTTGGGCGATATCCTCAATACATATCACGCTACATACGTATAATTAAATATTGGCTTAAAGTTTTCAACTCGGAAAATATTATACTTCAACGATTATATGCACAATTATTGTCTGATTGTAATAATGGTTATGATAATTGGTTGACACATGTTAAACAATTACTAGACGAATATGGTTGTTCACATATCTGGAATAACCCATGTAATATCAATGTTAATCATTTCCTATGTATATTTAAGCAACGTGTTATTGATTGTTTCATACAAACTTGGATTACTAATAAGTCATCTAGTAATGTACTCGAATTGTATAATAATTGTAAACATGATTTTAGCTATGAAACATACTTGGATATATTACCTTCCAACTTGAGATTATTTATAACCCGAATAAGGACTTCTGCCCATTCACTTAGAATCCATACTGGTAGATTCTCTAACAATAGAATACAGAGAAATGAGCGTTATTGTCAATGTTGTAATGTTAGAGATATTGAAGATGAGTATCACTTTATTTTAATTTGTCCGTGTTACTCATATTTGAGGAAAGTACTTATTAAAAAATACTACTACACGAGACCAAGTATGTATAAATTGTGTTCTTTAATGAACAGTGCTAATAGAAAGGTTTTATTAAGCTTGGCTCGATTTATTAAGAATGCTTTAAACCATAGGAACTCAATATTGAACGCTTTGTCTTCATAATTACACAAAACAACTAACTAGAATGTTTATCCTCTATTTTAAATTATATTACAGTAGCTATACGATAGCTTTATTGATCACTTGTTTATTTATATGTAATTATATGTATATATTATGACTATGTACTTATGTATACGTCATGAATAAACTTATGTTCTGTTCTGTTCTGTAAGAAACACCTTTAATATCAACGAAGTGCTGTTCAGCTATTTGAATGCGCATGCGTGTAACATCACGTGCGCATGTCTGCTGCATATCATTAGTGAGAAAATACATACGAAAATATATATACAAACTGGGCATAGATGTAGATGTGCATTAATAAAGTACCCTATCGTATAACTGTATATAAATAATAGACATAGACAACAACGTCGAATCCTCACCAACTGTAGCATTTTGGTAATAAGAAAGTTATGGGTATAGCCAGCGATTGAGTACGATAGTTGCTATGTTGCTATATGGATCTGGGGTCATGCTCCCCCGTGAACATTTGGAATATTTGAAAGTGTATGCCCGACTAATAGATTGAGCACCATAGTTGCTATATGGATCTGGGGTCATGCTCCCCCGTGAACATTTGGAATATTTGAAAGTGTATGCCCGACTAATAGATTGAGCACCATAGTTGCTATGTTGCTATATCGATCTGGGGTCATGCTCCCACGTCAACATTTAATAATCCTTGAATGTGTATGCCCGACTAATAGATTGAGCACCATAGTTGCTATGTTGCTATATGGATCTGGGGTCATGCTCCCACGTGAACATTTAATAATCCTTGAATGTGTATGCCCGACTAATAGAGTGAGCACCATAGTTGCTATGTTGCTATATGGATCTGGGGTCATGCTCCCCCGTGAACATTTGGAATATTTGAAAGTGTATGCCCGACTAATAGATTGAGCACCATAGTTGCTATATTGCTATATGGATCTGGGGTCATGCTCCCACGTGAACATTTGGAATCCTTGAATGTGTATGCCCGACTAATAGATTGAGCACGATAGTTGCTATGTTGCTATATGGATCTGGGGTCATGCTCCCCCGTGAACATTTGGAATCCTTGAACGGCAATGGTGACCTCTGACACATTTAAATTTTTAACTTAGATTTTCAAATTTCGATACTTTTAGAGATGTATTTTTCAAAATGATACTTGGGTCTAACACTGCTATACAGAGATGACATGTCACAGTATCTGCACAACAAGTGCATACATGTTACGTGGTGAGATGCATCTGTATGGAAATAAGGAAAATAACTCAATATATGAATGTCATGGTTAAAGACAAGGTTATCTCTATATTAGATGACTCAACTACACGATATTGATAGCGCAGTGGATGGGCGTTCACTTCACGTGCGAAATGTTCGAACCCCGCTGGAGCCGTTACGATTGTGCAAGGCATTTAATTTCCACGTTGCCTCTTCTCTCTCTCCCTCGTGACGATGGATTCCATCAGGAATGAGGTCTCGAGATTGATTAATATAAGTTATAAGAACCTGTTTCGCAATCGAGCTACAATACATTTGTATAGACTAAATACACGTTACATCTCGAACAACAGCCGATGCTTGGCATCTCCGTCCCAAACATCGCGCTTCACCCCAGTAACAGGATAAGGCCGTCATGGACTCGCCATTTTCATTTGAAATGTTCCGCGATTTAAATTTTCAAAAAGGTCATAACGTATGCCTGGTCCTATCTAATATAGCCTTAAGATACTTACCATAACTGCAGTAAGTTAAGGTTTGGAGCAAAATAAAAACATATGTATTTGACTTTTTATGTTGTGCAGAATGTATGTGACCTCCAAGTTGACAACCCAATTCTTTGCATTTTCGGGGGGGGGGGGGGTATTTCGTTTTCTGGGACAATCTGCATGCCCGCGCCTCCTTAGTAGAGAACTGTACCTCCCAAGATACACGGGCCAAACAGCAAGATGTCACACAAGAACCCATGGAAGCACCTCAACCTCCCGGTGAATCAGACACTTAAATCTAGGGCAGATAAGTGGTCACGGATAACCAGAGGTGACCCAGACAGTAACTGTTTATGTCTATATGCCCATTGTTGCGGTCAGTTTTGTAATGTTGACGAGTTTGTATACGTTTGTACATGTATGTATGAAAACGTAATCTCACATAATGACAGGTATAACAATTTATGCACTGGTGACTATGTGCTATATGGTATAGGGAGACAACGTGCGAAATGTGGGTTTTACCAAACTGTTTTTTATGAGTTTAGTGTTTGCGATATACACCTGTATGTAATTTCACCTGTATATGTAACGGGATTTCTCCTTTCAAAATATATTCCACAATATGATCTCGCTTATTGTAGCAATGGATAAAATGACTTATGATAGTGTGTGTTACGGAATGTATAATCCAGGATATGCTTATCCAACTGAAACATGTTCTTTGTATGGTAATAGTATTGATAGTTTATGTCCCAATACGGTCGAAATCAGGTACCGCAATTTGTATACATTTGACAATACTGTGAATGTACACTTTGCAAACTTGTACTTATATACACATTTTATTTACATGTATGATGCATACATATGCATGAATATATATTTACCCGTGTACTTAGTGCAGAATGGGAGTTTGGTGGAATACGTTAATATACTAAATAATTTATATTATCACAATGATTGCAATAATTTATACTATGCACAGTACAATACCCAACGTGTTGACACAGCAGGTTTAGGACATCTGCACTGTAATACTACTGTGACGGAAAATTGTTCGGCCAACTGTATAACAGGGCAGGCCGGTGCGGGATCAGAAAATAGTACTACATCTCGGAGTCGTAATTCAGTCAGTGCAGATAAAGGGAATAACAATGCTATTCCTTCCTCGCCTTTTAAGAATAGATTGCCTGAGCAGAAAAACAATGAAACTAGTACTTTAAATTCAGAAAATGTAAACTGCACGAAAACTACAAGCGAGGAGTCAAATAGTACTAAAATCCTTAACATATTGTTATTAAATGTATGCGGTCTAAAGTCAAAACTGCATTGTCCAGAATTCATTGATCTTATAAACCAGCATGGTATAATCGGTTTTCAAGAAACAAAGTCGGATTCTCTTGACTTTATTGAAATTAACAATTATGATCTGTATTTTAAACACCGGAAATCTATTACAAGAAGAAGGTCAGGTGGTATCGCATTAGCCGTTAAGAAAGAACTTTCTAAATATGTGTCAGTGGTTGATTCCGATTGTGACCTCATTTTGTGGTTTACCATATCCAAGGTTTTATGGAAAACTGATTCGGATATTTTATGTGGAGTAGTGTATATCCCACCTGAATATTCAGAGTATTCCAGGGAAGACCCCTTCTTTGAAATACAAACATAATTCAATCACCTCTCTTTAAATTATAAGCTACAATGTTTATTCGGATATTTTAATTCTAGAACAAAACAACTGAAGGACTATATAGTTTTAGACACAGCATTTTTTGAAACGCAAAACATGGACGATATATGTGATGATATTGAAATGAACAACTTTGATACTGCTATTAATGTAACTCGTCATAGACAAAGTAACGACAACAATAGTAATAATTATGGTTATAGATTGATAGAATTTCTTCAATCCAGTTCTTTATATTTTTTAAACGGTAGAACAACAGGTGATATTCCTGGCAATACTGCATATAAAGAAGTTAGTACGGTTGATTATTTTATAAGTAATTCAAACTTATTCAATATTGTCAATTCGTTAAATATCTTAGATTACTGCCCATTATTTTCGGATGCGCATAAAACTTTAACCATAAATGTCAAACGCAGTGAAACAAACAAATTATTTAATAACCGAGAACCAACAGTTAATTTGTGGGATGAACTTAAAGCGCATGAATTTTTAAGCAAACTCGATACTAGTCAAATTCAGCAGATCCATACGAAACTTGTAGATTTCGGAAATAACAACAGTTATATCAACACAAGGCAGATGATGTTATCTCTTGTATTAATGCTTTATTTTTATACACTTCAAAAGAAGCGTTCGGGTATTATACAACTATCGAAACCAAAAATAATAGTGATGGCACCAATCAGCGATGGTTTGGTTTTCAATGTAAAAAGGCTAGACGGAATGTCCATAGGGCAAAATATTTTTATAAAATTAGGAAATCTGAGGCAAATAAAGACAGATTAAAAGAATGTAGTAAAACTTATAAAAATACTATGCGTTTCTATAGAAATAAACACATCAATCGGAATATCAATAAAATACGTAATATGAAAAACACTGATCCTAGAAAATATTGGAAAATTTTACGTGACAAGAAATCCAACAAAGCAGAGCCTTCGCTTGATGATCTTTACGAGTTTTTCAAAAATGTAAACCATGCAGATGATAACACGGAGGATAATACTACCGCAGAGAATATTGATCAACAGAATATGAATGATTTTATAAACATTCCCATTACTGAATCAGAAATAGAAAGGGCAGTGAAATCATTAAAATATAACAAAGCGTGTGGCATCGATACAATTGTTAATGAACAGATTAAATGTTCATATCACATTATGAAACCGATATATGTAAAACTGTTTAACCTTATTTTCGATAGTGGTGTTATTCCAGAATCCTGGACTATGGGAATAATTAACCCTATTTATAAAAATAAAGGAGATGAGGAGATGCTAGTAAACCTGAACATTATAGACCAATAACACTTCTTAGTTGTTGGGGAAAACTTTTTACTTGTATTATTAATAGTAGATTAAATAATTATATAGAAACCAATGATTTATTGCATAACTGTCAAGCAGGTTTTAGAAAGGGGTTTTCAACTTCAGATAATATGTTTATACTACAACAATTAATTCAGTATGTTAATAATAGTAAAAAGAAGCTTTACTGTGCCTGTATCGACCTCAAGCAAGCGTTCGATACCCTCTGGAGAAATGGGTTATGGCAGAACATTTTTAACTTAAGAATAAATGGCAAATGTCTTAGCCTAATCAAAAATATGTATCAAAATATCAAATCTTGTGTTACGGTAAATTCAAAGTTGTCTAACTTTTTCCCCAAGTAATATTGGCGTACGTCAGGGGGAGACCTTGTCTCCTCTTCTCTTTTCTCTATTTCTAAATGATTTAAACACTTATTTTTTGCAAAACCAGAATAACGAAGGTGTTAGTATTGCAACTGGAGAACAAGTAAATGAATTACATATTTTTTTCAAAATATTTTATTTTACTGTACGCCGATGATACTGTTATCTTATCAGAATCAGAATACGACTTTAAACAAGCTCTAAAGACTTATGAAAATTATTGCAATGAATGGAAACTAATAGTCAATACATCGAAATCTAAAATTATCATTTTTTCAAAAGGAAGACAACCAGTCTATAATTTTATGTTTAACGACCTACCATTAGATATAGTAAATGAATATAAATATTTAGGAATTTACTTTTGTAGAAGTGGTTCATTTTATAGATGTAAAAATCATATTGCTTCTCAGTCCACTAGAGCGATGTATAGTTTGATAAGGAATCCAAATCGATTAAGTCTACTGTCGCAAACTCTCCTTTTTCTTCTCGTAATAATATGTCTCGGTTGCTACGGCTCTTACCAGGGTCTATCCTATTGTAGACTCGCTGGAGTTGTCTAGGGGGTTTCTTCGTTATTATATGTATTAATGATAACTCAACACAGTATTACATTTCTTCTATATAATATCTTGTTTATATTGGCATCAGAAATATCCAGTTATATATAATCAGTGATCTATATATATATATCGTATCATTAAAAGCTTATTCAACAATCCATTTGTGTGAGCCGACTATGCGCTTACACAGTATATTTAACATCCAATCTTTCTAATCCGTCATTACTCAATATCACTATAATCTAATCACTGTTTCTGATTAGATTAACTTTTAATCACCTTCTATATGGTTCACCGAAACTCTATGTTTCTTCTATGGCTGAACCATTTAATTATTCGACAAATCTTTATAAGTTATATTTCTTATAATGTCCATAATATCTAAGTATCATAAATACAGTTTATATGTTCTATATACTAGATTGAGATCACGACCTTTCTCGCTCCTGGAGTTAGGCTCTAGTGTGTCTGATCTATGTTAATAAAA
>CM026398.1:15919913-15977413 GCA_014843695.1 Archivesica marissinica
ATTAAGATCTAAAATCGATATCAGACTCGAACCTGCGACCTGATCAATGAGATCGTCTAATCTCGGGATGGGGAAGGCTTCTCCTCGAGTCAGGTCATTAATTTTTCGATAATCAATACATGGTCGCCATTCTGAGTCTGATTTGCGTACCAATATTATGGGAGAGGCCCACTGGCTTCTGCTAGGGCGGATAATTCCTAACTCCAACAATTGATCTAGCTCAGTTTTTAGTATTTGTTTCTTTTCTGGAGACATGCGGTAGTAAGGCTGGATTACGGGTGAAGCACCTTGCACATCAATATCATGGGTAACACCGTGGAAACGTCCCAGTTGTCCAGAGAATAAACGGGGGTAACGGTCAAATAACTGACTAATATCGTCCCTGTGGTCTGGGTTTAAATGACTGATATCCGGCCAGGTTTTCTTAGGTACAGATTCAAGAGGACTGCAAGGATCGAATTCTTTCTCAATGTCCGTAGGGGCTTGGTAATCTAATAGGGTAGGGTCTTGGGACTCATACACCGGACTACTATCAGCTAGAGCTGCACCCTCCTCCCGACCTGTCCAGGGCTTCAACTGGTTTACATGCATAACACGGTATTTTACTCTCTTATCAGGCATGTATATAATATAGGTATGCGACGCTACCTTTTCGTGTACCGGATACGGTCCCTGGAGGGCATTCTTCAGCTTATTACCTTTTAACGGTAATCGTACTAACACTACTTCACCACGCTGGAATACACGCATTTTCGCTTTCTTACTTCTGTCATACTTTGTTTTACGACCATCTGCGGCCTGTTGTGCATTCTCGCTGGCGTCACGTAACGCTTCAGCTAATCTATGACATAATTCTTGTACATAGTTATGTATGGGGATCCCTTCATCCCGCTCATTTCTAGCCCAGAGATCATAAGTGGAATCTAGATTATCTCTAGGTTCGCGCCCATATAGAAGGTAGAAGGGAGAATATCCTGTGCTAGAGTGCTCTGCACTTCTATATGCAAATAATAGCCAGGGTAGCATCTCATCCCAAGACGATAAAGAGTTCTCCCCAAGGATTCTAAGCATGTTTTTCAATGTACCATTATATTTCTCTATTGATCCGTTGGTTTGAGGCCTGTAACTCGTGCTAGTTAAGTGACGTATATCGTGCTCGGCTAGGAAGCGTGTGAATGTTTCAGCTATGAAAGCGCTTCCTCGGTCAGTCAACAGGGTCTGGGTTTTCCATGTCGAGATATTATCTCGATCAGGGCTTTTTGTGCATTAACAGCTGTCGCTGCGGCGCATGGGAAAGATTCCGTATATTTAGTGGCATGATCAATAAAATTCAAGATATACTGGTTCCCATTTATAGTTTTCTTCATGGGTCCAACGAAATCAGCGGCTATAAATTTGAATGGTTGGGATATAATGGGCAGGGGTTTCAATGGGGCTACAGTGGCTTTCTGTCCCTTACCCGCTCTCTGGCACGGCCCACAGCTATGGCAGAATCGTTTAACATCTGCGCGGATTCCCGGCCAAAAGAAGCGGCGCTTAATGCGCTTCAGGGTCTTACCAGGTCCCTGGTGTCCCGTACATAAACTGTCATGGGCGAGTCCCGTTATATGATCACGGAATCCCCGTGGAACTACCACCTGATCATATATTTTCCAGGGTCGAACTTTGGACGTGTCTTGAGGTTGTTCTCTCCTCATAAGTAGTCGGGGTTCGAGCTGGATGTAATATCCTTGCCGAATAGGTGTTCCTTCTTGAGCCATTTCCCAGAGGGGTGCTAATGTCGGGTCATTATTCTGTTCTTGCAATAATTTATCAGGACTCAAATCGTCAATAGAGGGACTATTTTGGGGTTTAACTGTACTGGCTTTCTCAGAGGGGGAATTGATCTCAATTGTATTCCGAAAAGGTAAGACATTGTGATTTGTATCGGTCGTGTTTTCTGAGTCTGGGTTGGACGTGACAATTTCATCAACCGGGATAATTTTCTTATTTGAGCGTGTAACCACGCCACAGGTAATCAAATCAGTGACAGGGGCAGTTTCACAGTCGTTACCTATTATAAGATCCACCCCCGCGGTGCATCTGTGTTTTAATACAGCCACCTTCAATGTTCCTTGGTATATTGGACAATCTACGCTAATCTTTGCTATCGGATAATTACCAGGGATATAATTGACACCGCGGATTGTTACCCGTTCACCTGTGTATTCTAAATGATCAGCGGTCTGATCAGTAGCCGACAATACACTAATTGTCGCACCTGAATCTCTCAAATACGTCACTTGTGCGGTGTTATTATTTATGCGTGCTTGACCTGTATATTTGACAAGTAATGGATTTACCATCTCGGTATTTTCATATGAGTTCACTGGCTCAGTGGTTATAAAGGCTGAACTATGAGTAGTGTTTGACACTTGGTGTCCGTTTGCTAGGTTTCTAGTACCCCTGTACCTAGGTGAATTGGGATCTGCCCAACACTCTGTTCGTCCGTGGCCATTACGCCTACAATAACTACAATAGTTTTCTATCCGGGGAGTTCTATGGGTAGCTTGGGAATTATCTATCCTAATACTGGGTCGATACATGGGTGATGGGATATATGGCCTTGGGGCTGGAGGTCGGTGTTCTGTATCTCTGGGTTTCACATTCGGATTTGAAGTAATCCGTGTCCTGGGCGCTAATCTGCGATGGAGGTTATATTCATCAGCCAGGGACATACATTCCTGGAGAGTAGATGCTTTCTTATCCAGAATGAACAAATTAAGCTCATCACTTAGCTGGGAATCGAATCTATATCTCAAGAGCAGCTCGATCCAGTTGACCTCGCTCGGATCATTGTTCTCCGTCCATAGAGTCATTTGCTCCCTTAATTCCTTAATGAATTCGGAATATGTCTGCTGAGGTTTCTTTACCCAAGAGAAGAAATTCTTTCTATATACAGTGGGTGAGAGTCGATATTCATCCAAGATGGCGGCCTTGAGGGTATCGTAATTATTAGCGTCTTGGACAGGAAGAGTGGCATATATATTTCTGGCCTTGTCGGACAACTTGTCTATAATATGGCCCACCCATGTTTGTTTGGCGACCTGGCTAGCTTCGAACAGTCTCTCACATTTTGCGAAGAATTTATCTGGCCTCATAGTCTGGGTCCAAATAGGAACAGAAATGTTTGTCTTAGAGGGCCTATTATCTGTATGGAGGGGGTTATTTTGCTGAGATTCCTGATCTCTCTGGATTTCTCTCAGGCGAATCTCCGTCTGCATTTTCTCCCTTTGCATTCTTTCCTCCCTGTCCCTTTCTTTCTCTTCTCTTTCCCCTCTTTGTTTTACTTCATCCCTCTCTCTTTCTCTCTCTCTTTCTTTCTCATAAATCTCACCCTGACGTTCCAGATTTGCCTGATTAAAGAAGGGAAGTCTCATTAATTTGTCCCATATCTCATCACCTGTTGTCTGCAAGTCGGGGTGAACCGGCCCCTCAGTTTCCTTATTAGCACTCCTAGTTGTAGCCATTTTATTTTTTTATTTCCCAAAATTTTTTAATCCCCAGAATGTATCTCCAAATGTATTATAGAATTGAGTTCAATAAAAGGAAGTAAATCACTAATATAATTTTAATGATAATATTAAGCCTCTATGAAAAGAAAACTGGTACTTACCGAAGTCTGTCTCGTCCGTTCATCCAATATATAATTTATCACATATTCAAAGTTTGCACATTTCCAATAATTTAATCCATTTCATTAATTTAATAATTCGTTGACGTCTTTCACTTATTTCCAAATTCTAACACTGTCTCGCATGCACTTCTGTTTTCCCACGTTAATTAATAGGCCCTTGTATTCTTCATGTATAAATCCTAGTGTCCTTCACAATATTCCATATATAAATTCTAGTGTCCTTCACAATATGTCACGATATGTCACCTCTTCTTTATTTCCAATCCCGGATGAGCCCCCAATTGTCGCAAACTCTCCTTTTTCTTCTCGTAATAATATGTCTCGGTTGCTACGGCTCTTACCAGGGTCTATCCTATTGTAGACTCGCTGGAGTTGTCTAGGGGTTTCTTCGTTATATATGTATTAATGATAACTCAACACAGTATTACATTTCTTCTATATAATATCTTGTTTAAATTGGCATCAGAAATATCCATATATATATAATCAGTGATCTATATATATATATACATCGTATCATTAAAAGCTTATTTAACAATCCATTTGTGTGAGCCGAATATGCGCTTACACAGTATATTTAACATCCAATCTTTCTACTCCGTCATTACTCAATATCACTATAATCTAATCACTGTTTCTGATTAGATTAACTTTTAATCAACTTCGATATGGTTCGCCGAAACTCTATGTTTCTTCTGTGGCTGAACAATTTAATTATTCGACAAATCTTTATAAGTTATATTTCTTATAATGTCCATAATATCTAAGTATCATAAATACAGTTTATATGTTCTATATACTAGATTGAGATCACGACCTTTCTCGCTCCTGGAGTTAGGCTCTAGTGTGTCTGATCTATGTTAATAAAATCCCTTTCTTATATACATAATTGAATCAGTGTATATATGATATAACAATTCCTAAAACATCTGTTATTCCTAAACATCTGTTATGTTATCTAATATTACACCATCAAACCAGTTCGGTGCCTTTGTATTACATAACTGGACACCTTCAACCACGGCCTTGATAAACTGAGATTAGGCCTAACATCTTAAGTCATTTCCCGCGCGAAGCGAGATTGATAATTTTAGGCGCGAAAATAATAGCAGACGATTATGCATAAAACAAATATATATATATTACATGGTAAACATTTGGCCATATATAGAAACAGTTTAATGTATTTATATAATACATTACTATTTATATATAACAATAATAAATATTTCGTGCAAATTGGGGTTTTGCACACCTACCTATTGATATACAAATTGACCTGTTTAATAAAACTGTAAAGCCTATTTTACTATATGGTTCAGAAATGTGGGGGTACGGAAATTTAGAAGTCATTGAACGTGTACAACTAAAAATTTTGAAATACATTTTAAATATGAAAAGATCCTCACCAAATTACATGGTCTATAGGGAAACTGGTAGTATGCCGTTACGAATAGAGATAGAATCACGAATAATAGCCTTCTGGACACGTATAATCAACTATAACATAAACAACGTACCAGAAAAACTGTGTACCGTTATGTATAATAGCATATATGTAATGTCAAATAACTACACGAACGAGACACTTAAGAAAAAATCTCCATGGCTTTTTAATGTCAGAAATATATTGTATAAATGCGGTCTAAACAATATTTGGTATGACCATTACCTTGAAAAAACTAAATGGCTTAGATTGACAGCTAAGCAAAAACTGCAGGACCTGTTCATAAATGAGTGGTACTCACAAGTTGACAACTCGAGCAATAGTACATTCTATAGGATTTTCAAAAAGGAGTTGAAATTTGAAAGTTATTTGTCATCTACTCCTAAGGCAGTTCTACCGTATATAATTAGATTTAGGACTAGAAATCACCGTCTTCCAATTGAAACAGGAAATTGGGCCAGAATCCCTATTAACCTTAGAACTTGCAATTTTTGTAATGACAAGATTGGAGACGAATTACATTATTTATTAGACTGTCCGAATTTAATTGATAACAGGAAAACGTATATAAAGCCATATTATTACCGTCGTCCAAACACATTTAAGATGGAACAGCTCATAAATACTATGAACAGATCAGAATTTCTGAAACTGTGCAAATTCATGAAAACAATTTTGCTTGGGATATGATATTGGGATAATTCCTTTGTACTTATATTTGCATTACATGTAATATGCTACTGTAAATCAGTGTGTTTTATATATTGTTTGTAATGTCGTTCAAAGAGCCTATTGTACCATATTTACATGTATAACCTCATGTGTTCATGCTAACATGAATTGAGAGAAATAAAGGATTTTGACTTGACTTGACTTCAGGGCCTTATAGTGGGTACGTGTAGAGTCGATTTGGATATTCAAAACAGCTACATGTTTTGCAAACTGTCATAAACATCATTACATACACTCCAGACAATGGAGGCGAAATTGTTTCAACACATTATCCATTCCACAACTTGTCTTTCCGTATATACATTCAACACAATTGCTTATCGGTCACTTGGTCTTTTACAGTATTTGGAGCAAATTAATAACAAAACAATATCAATATTCATATCATCTTATTGGTTATATTTTGTTACAGATCGTTATGCAATGATTTTCTGTAAAATAAGTTCGGATAAAATGCATTATATGATAATAAGAAAATATTTATATTGTATGATTATTAATTGGCTACAAATATTATAATATAGTAGGTGACCGATTAGCAATTGTGTTGAGTGTATATAAACTTTAGAACAAGGGGTTATCCTTACAGACGGACCTGTAGTCCAGTGGTAACACGCTGGACTGATAATCCATGGATTGCAGGTTCGATCCCCCGTCTGATCCTAATAAAATTAACAGTCTTTCAGATGGGAAGTTAAACCGAGATCTCGTGTCGGTGCTTTACACCGTGCACGTAAAAGAACCAGAGGAGACTCTGGAATTGGTCTCTCTCTGTGTATCATTGCACTATCGTCCAAACATCTAAAATGACTAATCTCTTCACGAGGAGTCACTTATATGGGCAACCGATAGCGACGATAAATAATCGTAAGACACACACAAAAGGGTTATCCTTAAAGGTGTCATCATAATCTACGAAGCCTTTTATCATGCAGGTAGAACAGGACCACCATTATTCCTGAGTTGGATAGCAGCGTTACAGCACGACTCGAACCTATATCGGTAAAACCAACACCCTAATCCTCTGTATATAACTATAGGATATTGAATAGTGGATACGTTTACATGGATTATCAAAGTGATTGGCTAGACAAACCGATTGGTCGTACCTGTCTAATCTACATCCAATCTGAGGCCAAAGTAGTGACCTTAGCTGTCTGCACACCATTGAAATCAGTTGCGAAATATGTCATCTAAGGCAACACTGTGACCGTAACTGTCTGCACACCATTAAACCAGGAGCGAAAATGTCATATAGAGCACTATTGTGGGCTTAGCTCTCTGCACACCACTGAAATCAGGTGCGAACATTGTCATCTATAGCAGACCTGTGGCCTGATATGTCTGCACACCATTGAAATCAGGTGTGAAAATGTCATATAGAGCACTATTGTGGACTTAGCTCTCTGCACACCATTGAAATCAAGTGCGAAAATTGTCATATATAGCAGACATGTGGCCTTAACTCTCTTCACACCATTGAAATCAGATGCGACAAATGTCATCAAATGCAAATATGTGGCCCTATCTATCTGAACACGATTGAAATCAGGTGCGAAAAATGTCATCGAAGGCAACCCTGTGACCTAATCATGCTACACACCATTGAAATCAAGTGCGAAAAATGTCATCTAAGGCAACCCTGTGACCGTAACTTTCTGCACACCATTTAAACCAGGATCGACAATGTCTATAGAGCACTATTGTGGGCTTAGCTCTATGCACACCATTGAAATCAGGTGAGATAAATGTCATATAGAGCACTATTGTGGCCTTATCTGTCTGCACACCATTTAAATCAGATGCGAAACATGTCATCGAAGGCAATCCTTTGACCGTAATTGTCTGCACACCATTGAAATCAGGTGCGACAAATGTCATATAGATCACTATTGTTTGCTCAGCTGTCTGCACACCAGTGAAATCACGTGCGAAACATGTCATCAAATGCAAATATGTGGCCCTAACTGTCTGCACACGATTGAAATCAGGTACGAAAAGTGTCATCTAAAGCAAACCTGTGGCCTTAGCTCTCTGCACACCATTGGAATCAAGTGCGAAAATTGTCATATATAGCAGACATGTGGCCTTAACTCTCTTCACACCATTGAAATCAGGTACGAAAAATGTCATCTAAAGCAAACATATGGCCTTAGCTGTCTGCACACCATTAAAATCAGTTGCGAAAAATGTCATCTAAGGCAGACCTGTTGCCTTAACTGTCTGCACACTATTGAAATCAGTTGCGAAACATGTTATCTAAGACAACCCTGTGACCGTAACCTTCTACACACCATTTAAACCAGGAGCGAAAATGTCATATAGAGCACTATTGTGGGCTTAGCTCTCTGCACACCATTGAAATCAGGTGTGAAAATTGTCATCTAAAGTTAACCTGTGGCATTATCGCTCCGCACAGCATTGAGATCAGGTGTGAGCAATGTCATCTAAGGCCAATATGTGGCTTAACTGTCTGCACACAATTGAAATCAGGTGCGAAAAATGTCATCTAAGGCAAACATGTGGCCTAAACATTCTACACACTATTGAAATCAATTGCGAAAAATGTCATCTATGGCAAACCTGTGGCCTCACCTGTCTTCACACCATTGGAATCAGATGCGAAAAATATCATCTAAGGCAAACATGTGGCCCTAACTGTCTGCACACCATTGAAATCAGGTGCGAAAAATGTCATCTAAGGCAAACCTGTGGCCTTAACTGTCTGCACACCATTGAAATCAGGTGAGATAAATGTCATATAGAGCACTATTGTGGCCTTATCTGTATGCACACCACTGACCTCAGATGCTAAACATGTCAGCTATGGCAAACGTGTGGCCTAGGCTGTCTGCACACTGTTGAAATCAGGTGCGAACAATGTCATCTAAGGCAACCCTGTGACCGTAACTGTCTGCACACCATTGAAATCAGGTGCGAAAAATGTCATCGAAGGCAATCCTTTGACCGTAATTGTCTGCACACCATTGCAATCAGGTGCGAAACATGTCATCGAAGGCAATCCTTTGACTGTAATTGTCTGCACACCATTGAAATATGTCATCTAAAGCAAACCTGTGGCCTTATCTGTCTGCACACCATTAAAATCAGTTGCGAAAAATGTCATCTAAGGCAGACCTGTTGCCTTAACTGTCTGCACACTATTGAAATAAGTTGCGAAAAATGTCATCTAAGGCAGACCTGTTGCCTTAACTGTCTGCACACTATTGAAATAAGTTGCGAAAAATGTCATCTAAGGCAGACCTGTTGCATTAACTGTCTGCACACTATTGAAATCAGTTGCGAAAAATGTCATCTAAGGCAGACCTGTTGCCATAACTGTCTGCACACCATTGAAATCAGGTGAGATAAATGTCATATAGAGCACTATTGTGGCCTCATCTGTCTGCACACCAGTGAAATCAGATGCGAAACATGTCAGCTATGGCAAAAGTGTGGCCTAAGCTATCTGCACACCGCTGAAATCAGGTGCGAACAATGTCATCTAAGGCAACCCTGTGACCGTAACTGTCTGCACACCATTGAAATCAGGTGCGAAAAATGTCATCGAAGGCAATCCTGTCACCGTAATTGTCTGCACACCAGTTACTGTCACAGGGTTGCCTTAAATGACTTTTCGCAACTGATTTCAATGGTGTGCAGACAGTTAAGGCCACACATTTGCCATAGATGACATGTTTCGCACCTGATTTCAATGGTGTGCAGAGCGCTAAGCACACAATAGTGCTCTATATGACATGTTCGCACCTGATTTCAATGGAGTGCAGGCAGTTATAGCCACATAATTGCCTTTGATGACATTTTCGCACCAGATTTCAATGGTGTGCAGACAGTTATAGCCACATATTTGCCTTTGATGACATTTTAGCACCTGATTTCAATGGTGTGTAGAATGTTTACACCACATGTTTGTCTTAGATGACATTTTTTGCACCTGATTTCAATCGTGTGTAGAAAGTTCAGGCCACCGGTTTGCCTTAGATTAAATTTTTCGCACATGATTGCAATGGTGTGCAGAGCTATAAGGCCAAAGGTTTGCTTTAGATGACATTTTTTCGCACCTGATTTCAATGGTGTGTAGAATATTTAAAGCCACATATTGGCCTTAGATGACATTTTCTCACCTGATTTCAATGGTGTGCAGAGCTATAAGGCCAAAGGTTTGCTTTAGATGACATTTTTTCGCACCTGATTTCAATGGTGTGTAGAATATTTAAAGCCACATATTGGCCTTGGATGACATTTTTCTCACCTGATTTCAATGGTGTGCAGAGAGCTAGGCCCACAATAGTGCTTTATTTGACAATTTCGCACTTGATTTCAATGGTGTGCAGACTCCTTTATCAAATGCAGACTGTCCGATTAGTGCAGTGGTTAGCACGCTCGCTTCTCACTAATGCAACCCGGGTTCGATCCTCGGACCGGGAAGTTTGTGAGATTATACGGTGGTCGCCAGATCGGACCGGTGGGTTTTCTCCGGGACTCCGGTTTCCTTCCACACGAATGACCACATTTACGCTTTCACCCGCGCCAACGAGAGTGATTAATATAGTTGTTTAAACTTGCTTGGCAATGGTTGTAAAATAATTAATGTTTAAAAAAGGGCAGATGTACCCCTTTGCATGGAGACACAGCCGGGATGTTCCACCTCGGGCAATGGGCCAAATAAATATATAGAGAGAGAGATAATATTTGATTGTTTCAGTGTATGGGCCAATTATATTTTACCGAATAAAAATATAGAAAGCAATATGTTCGCGAGTGGTTAGCCATGAATGATATTAATACAGCGCTATGTTCGTGATTGAAATATAATTCTACCGTTCACCTAAGCAAACACACATTCTTTTTTATTTTAGGCTGAAGGCTAAGCATGCTACAGGATCTCAAAAATGCACACCAACCGTTTTTTGATTGTTTGTGTTTGAGGGTTAAAGTCGCACCAATAACTGAGGCCATATGGCGACTTTCCAGCTTTTATTGGTGGAGGAATATGTAAAGAACGGGCGGAACCACCGACCTTCCGATAACACATACATACTGTTGTATTATTGCAAGATATATTACGTGAACTATTGAGTTATTTAAACCTAAATTATTAATATTGATTGATAAGGTTCATAAAACCACATGCTCTGATAGAAGCATAATACGTTATTACTGCGTCATTATATAACATCTTCCGTCGTCGTTACCAGCTTTTGTCCTACACATTAACTTGCTAAGAAATGAGACAAGTCTTCTATTCATGATACATTGCATGATCTATAGAATATGCACGCATAGAATGGGGTAATTGCGTTATAAGTTAACAAAGACAGAAGTATATGGCTATATGAATGTTCATTGAGATTATTCTCAGAATATCTTGGGATACACATTCTAAGGAACTTTTTATGCAACATAATTATATTATTATTAATTATATACCGTCTCCGTGGCCTAGTGGTTAAGGCGTCCGCTGATAGGGCGGGAGGTCGAAGGTTCGAATCTCGTCAGGGGTTCGTTTTGATATGTCCGGTTGGTGAGCCGCCAGCTAGTTAAATAATGGTTACCGATTGCCTACCAGCCTGTCGCCTGGCATACAAGTATAAGATTCGGGAAGTACTAATGTCCATAAAGAAGAGATGTCTCATAAGTCAGAAATGACTGGCCCTTCAACACCTTTGACACTATAATAAACAAACACTTTACTTTATATTAATACGACATACACATCGTATACGTGTACCTCTAAAATAATTATCATTTAATGTAGTCATATGCAATTATCCGTGCATTTTTGCAAAATGGAAATTGAATTTTCATATTAATGGAGAACGTATCTTTTCTTTTTTTTTCATTCTCACCCATCAGCGGCACGTATATATATGACACATGGCAGAATCTCTCATTGAATAAATTACACAAGCTAATGAAGTCCCATTGTATGTAAATGTATATATATATATTACTGTATTTAACAAGTTACACATGTTTTCAAGTTTTGGCTAATTCAATTCAACAAATTTATTGCATAAAACATGTATATATATGTTTATAGCAATTACAAACATTTCAATACAAAGACATGGATTTTTAACAAAGAGCATATAATTCATGCGGATATTTCAATGTTATTGGCATGTAACAGCAGTTTTTACGAGGTTACATTTCTTAACAGGTTAGCATGGTAAATGAATTTGCAAAGATTATTCAAAGTAATTTTGGAGTTTGTTGACATAAGATTGGCAAATATTTGTATTGTTGGCCAGGTATAATAATAGCGTTTTATGTATTTAGATCGCAATGTTGAATATTTTGGACATATGAGAAGGAAATGATATTCATTTTCAATCATTGAGTTGCAATTTGCACATATTCGTTCAATCCTAGGTGTGTTTAGGTATCGACCACGTTCAATAGCTAGGTCATGTGACGATGTTCTAAAACGTGAGAGAGCATTTCTGTACCTTGGTTCCTTAATTATATGAAGATATGTTTCTAGTTTGAACGACTGTCTATACATACTATATGATTCAAGACGGGGGGAATTGTTAATAGATGCATACCAATTTTGATGGTATATGTCAAGCAATCTTTGTTTTATAATTTCAAAACTTATCAACGTATTATTTTGGTTTTCCCACATAAATGATAAACCTATTTCATTCAATATTTGTTTCACATTGAATGCCCAATTTGAACCGTTGTACGTTAGCCCATTATCGGCATCGGATCTTAGCATATTATATGATTTAAATAGTATGGTTTTATTTTCTAATGTTATCAATTTAATCCAATATTTGATAAGTAAAATCTTTCGATGTAAAGACATCGGAACTCTACCTAGTTCCCCGTATAATGCATCAAGGTTTGTTGATCGTTTCACGCCCAACAGCTTTCTACAAAATTTGGAATGAATGATTTCCACATCGGGAGCAACATGGTTTCCCCACATCTCCGCCCCATAATTGAGAATTGGCATGACTAGCGAGTCAAATAAATTCATTTTTTGTTTAATAGGTAAATCTAGTTGATTATATATAGTAAATAAATTATGGAGTGAAAAGGATGCGTGCTGGGATACACGTTGTTGGGTGCGATTCCAGTTCCCATTTTTAAAGAGGTAGATCCCCAGATATTTAAAGGACTTAACTACTTCGATCCGGCTGTTATAAAGATAAAATTCATGTGTGGTGTGACGACCCTTTTCGAAGATCATTATTTTTGTTTTATTAGCATTAAGGCGTAGTCCATATTCATTACAATATTTTGCTATATCATTTAATATAGCTTGAAGGGAAGCTGGATTATGAGAAAAAACAACTGCATCATCTGCAAATAGTAGCATGAATACCTGCAAGCCATCGACATTAGGGATTTCATCTAGGTTACTGTTGATATTGTTTAAAATGTCATTTAGGAAAAATAAACATAGTATACTGCTAGCAGGATCACCTTGCTTGACCCCAATATTGGATGTTATAGGTTGCGATTTTGCAATTTTGTAGCGTATTGTTGAGTTGACAGTTGAATAAATGGACTTGAGGGCTGCAATGAGTTTAGTGCTAACATTAGCAGTCAACAATTTTTGCCATAGGAGTATTCTATCAATTCGGTCGAACATTTTCTCCCAGTCTAAAAATGCAACGTAGAGTTTCTTCTTGCTTGCTAAAGTTTTAGATATTAGTGCATGTAACACATAAATACAATCAGCTGTTGTTCTAGTCCTGTGAAACCCATACTGGTTATCAATCAATTTATCATGTTTATTCGTTTAATCGTGTAACTAGTAACTTCGAGTATATTTTGGATAATATATTATTAAGAGTGATTCCTCTAAAAATATTTGCTTCATGAGATCCACCCTTAAATAGTGGAACCAGAATGCCAAGACCTAGGCTTTCTGGAAATGAACCATCATTAAATATTTTATTATAAAATCCTATGAGGAAAGGAGAGATAATATCAAATGAATGCTTGAACAATTCAGCTATTAAGTGATCATGTCCAGGTCTTTTGGAATTATTTTGAGCAAATACTGCAGCTTTAACCTCAGCTTCAGAGAATTCAGTATCTAAGTCGACATCGTATAATGGGTGTCCTTGGTTCCCTGGTGTAGTGTCGTCATCAGCCGTATCACTATTTGTATTTGGATTTGTACCATATAAATTATTAAAATGAAGGTACATGTCATCAATTGATATATTTGTTTAGTCAGATGTATTTTGCTTGTATTGTGTTTTGATATTTTTCCAAAAGGATTTTGGATTAGATTTAGCTAGATTAGAAATACGACTACTTTCGCTGTGTTTATATAGATTTTGATATTTACGTTTAACGTTAGTGTAAATGCATTTTTTATTTAAGAAATAATTTCTATTTTCAATATTTCTATTACGCAAGAAAACATTTCTAGCTTTATTGAATTCCTTCCGTACAGAATAACAATCATTATTAAACCATCGCTGTTTGTTATTATTTGTTTTTGTTTTATCAATCGAGTGCCTATTTGTGCCGAATATACTAAAAGCAGATTCTTGCATCAGCGTAGTAAATTATTATACCAGATTTCTTGAGCGCCCTTTTCATGTAAAAATACACGTTCAAGGGCGCTAAATAGCTGCCGGGTGCGTGCCTCGGTGGTAATGCGGATGAGGTAGGTGCTATAGGTGGTTCAGCGATACCGTAAAAGATGAGATTCTCTCTCATACTGCGGAACTCCCCATCGAGTACCTTGGCTCTCATAGTTGCCGGGCTAGTTTCGAGGGAACTGATAGTTTTCTGTAAGGATGTGCACGATTTCTCTAACGTTTTCACAGTGTCCTTAGCGGTTTTGAGTTCCTGTGATTGATCTTCGTATCGTTTACCCATGAACGTGGCCGAGCTTTCCACGTCGATCATTCGCTTGTCGATATCTTTCACTTTTACATCCATATCGTTGAGTCGCAGATTGAGTTCACAGTCTTTTCGATGTTGTCAATTTTATCGACTTTCGTTTTGATGGACTTTATATCTTCCATGATACTGACCACCCATGGCGGTGGTGGTTGTTGTGCACTTGGTTGCAGGAACTGATATTGTCCGGGTGGTGACTGCACATATTGTCCGGGAAATGGTTGAGATAATGCAAAAGTGTTCAAATTGTCAGTGTTACTCATTGTAGGCGCATCAAATACAAAGTAATTAGGTTGCGGCTGGTTTTTAGGTCGTTTATTATTGTCTACAATCACTGTGCTATTTTTATCCACAGGTGTTGTCAAACCGGTTTGGTCAGCGGGATAACTCGTACTCGGTGTATCTGTAGTTCCCAATAATGGAGAAATGTTTTTTCGTTTACCTGTCCTTTTAGGAGCTTTTTGTTTCGGTTTTTGTTTCGGAGGCATGTATAGAAATACTTATAGATGTTGTTTATCCAAAAAATATTCCGAAAAACTCTTTATTTTACACTTTATTCCACATAAATGTCTTTCCATAAAATCCATGACCTCGCATGATCACGATGAAAGGGTAAATGGTTAAAAACAATCAATTCCTATTTATCCGCGCCAAACGAGAGTGATTAATATAAGTTGTTAGAACTTGCTTCGCAATCGTTGTAAAATAAATAAAGTTTAAACTGATTGTTTTAAGCATATACCACTTATGTCCGCCCACATGTTGAATACTGCTCCAGTCTAGAATCCCTGACAGAAGCACCTTACCTACAAACTAGAAATGGTCCAACAATCTGCCAACGTTATACATTCAATCATTATAACTACACTAATAGTGTATCACAAATGGTATCCACCTCAATTGGAAAACTAATATAGACGAAATCAAGCTTCATTGATCATGTTTTACAAACTAAGACATGAACTAATTGTTGTAGATCATCATCACATTCCTTACACCCACAAGAAACCGTACCTATCTAATCACACAGTCACCAATACCATGCCAACTCATTTCCCCCAAGAACAATCAGGCTATGGAACAGTCTACCGACATAAATACCGTCGAGTCCCAGTCTGCCGACATACATACAGTCGAGTCCCAGTCTACCGACAGATATACCGTCGATTCCTAGTCTACCGACAGATATATCGTCGAGTCCCAGTCTACCGACAGATATACCGTCGATTCCTAGTCTACCGACAGATATACCGTCGAGTCCCAGTCTACTGACAGATATACCGTCGATTCCTAGTCTACCGACAGGTATACCGTCGATTCCTAGTCTACCGACAGATATACCGTCGATTCCTAGTCTACCGACAGATATACCGTCGATTCCTAGTCTACCGACAGATATACCGTCGAGTCCCAGTCTACCGACATATATACGTCGAGTCCCAATCTACCGAAAGATATACCAGTGAGTCCCTGTCTACCGACAGATATACGTCGGATCCCAATCTACGGACAGATATACCGTCGAATCCCAGTCTACCGACAGATATATCGTCGACCCGACAGATATACCGTCGATTCCCAGTCTATCGACAAATATACCGTCGATTCCCAGTCTACCGACACATATACTGTCGACCCGACAGATATACCGTCGATTCCCAGTCTACCGACATATATACTGTCGAGTCCCAGTCTATCGACAAATATACCGTCGAGTCCCAGTCTACCAACACATATACCGTCGATTCCCAGTTTACCGACAGATATACCGTCGATTCCCAGTATATCGACAGATATACCGTCGATTCCCAGTCTACCGACACATATACCGTCGATTCCCAGTTTACCGACAGATATACCGTCGAGTCCCAGTCTATCGACAAATATACCGTCGAGTCCCAGTCTACCGACACATATACCGTCGATTCCCAGTTTACCGACAGATATACCGTCGAGTCCCAGTCTACTGACACATATACCGTCGATTCCCAGCTTACCGACAGATATACCGTCGAGTCCCAGTCTACCGACAGATATACCGTCGATTCCCAGTGTACCGACAGATATACAGTCGAGTCCCAGTCTAACGACAGATATACAGTCGAGTCCCAGTCTACCGACAGATATACTGTCGAGTCCCAGTCTACCGACATATATACCGTCGATTCCCAGTTTACCGACATATATACCGTCGAGTCTCAGTCTGCTGACAAATATACCGTCGAGTTCCAGTCTACCGACAGATATACCGTCGATCTACCGACTTCTGTTGGCAGTCTTGACTCGTACTCCCTCTAATCTTTATTCTGTCTGCTTTTAGCTATAGCTTTGTAGAACGTTTATCTTTTTAACTTGCGCATAACATGTTAGATGAACCGACTGTACTAGACTGCGCCTGTCAGTCATAATCGTGACTGCTTGTTCGGTTGTAACAAGTTGAAGTTAAAGTTGTTCCTTTCAGCAGCTCTAATCTCTCCACAGGAAACTGCATGCAGGTGGCCAGTGAATGTCTGGGGGGAAATGCGGACCAGATACTTGACTGGTTGAGTGATCGTGGGAGTTTTAAACGTGTTCATAATTTTGCGCTGATATGTGATCCTAATGAAACCTTTCCAATAAATATCGTTGGCAATTTCCTGTTTTAGTACATTAATTTCCGCCAATTGGTTGTGTTCGACTACTACTGGGTAATTTATAATATATTCTAATTTCACAAAATAAACCGTTATTAACCAGAAGACTATAAATGCAAACAATTCTAGATTGGATCCCGTTTAGATAACAGAAATAGTTCGCTTCATCTGAGGAAATAGCAATTGCCTTCAACGTTTAATGTCATTAAACGTAGTAGGAATTTCTTGCTCGATGTTAGTATTGCGCCTTATCCATACGTCTGTTTTATTCCATGCTTTCCAATGAAAATGTAGAAATTTATCAGTGATTTTCGGCATACATTTTCAATTTAAATAAGTTCTACCCATATGAGCGACGCCTCCTGAAGAGATTAGTTATTTTAGATTTTGGCGGAAGGATAGTGCAATGATACAGACAGAGACCAATTCCAGAACTCCTCTGGTTCTTTTACGTGCACGGTGTAAAGCGCCGACACGAGACCTCGGTTTAACGTCCCATCTGAAAGACTGTTAATTTTATTAGGGTCAGACGGGGGATCGTACCTGCGATTACTGGATTACCAGTCCAGCGTGTTACCACTGGACTACAGATCCGGTCGGGACCACACTGGCATATCAGTGATCTCGTCGATTTTACCTAGTTTCTCGTCGATGTGTCTGCATACATGTTTCATTTAGTTGGTTGCCTTCAGTAAACGTTACTTACTATTGTGACCAATAGTGCAAACAAAAATAATGTTTGTCTTGTGCCTGTTGTGTCATCTAAGCGCGGTTTTCTGGGGCCAAGTAAAGTATGGTAGCGTAAGATTATGTTTCAAAAACGCCATCATCAGTCATTATTATCATCATCAGTATCATAATCGTTGTCATCATCATCATTATTATTATTATCATAATCGTCGCCATCATTATTATCATAATCGTTGTCATTATTATCATAATCGTCGTCATTATCATCATCATCATCATTATTATCATAATCGTCGTCATCATCATCATCATAATAATCGTCATTATCATCATAATCGTCATTATCATAATCGTCATCATCATCGTAATCGTCATTAGCATAATCGTCGTCATCATCATCATCATAATCGTCATTATCATAATCGTCGTCATCATCAGCATCATCATCATTCACCGTCATCGCCGTCCGTCATCGTCGTGATTACAAGTCAGTTTATCCAAACTTATTTGAAACGTATGGACTATTGAATTTAGATATTCATACATCAGGAATCATATCATGTGTAATAATTTTATACAAATGCAAATGTAGAAGATATGTCAAATGTTTTACCATGTTCTAAATAGTTCGTCCATATGTCTGCTGGTGGATGGAGGTGTTGGATAACAGTGCTAGAAATTAGTAGTTTGCTATACATGTAAATGTACTGTATGCTACTCTACAATTTGCAATGTAGTTGAACCTAGCAGTCATATATATTTGAAGTGTGGTGTATCAATTAATCAGTACATTTTGTATAACCTATATGGAGTATTCTATTAAATTGTGCAGTTTTATTTACGCTCGCCACCGCATAAATGCATCTGGGCGAATACATGTTTCTAAATCGTTTAGCGTCTTCGTCGGTTGTTGTGATATATTCAGTAGGCTCCTTTTTCATTCCCATAGTGGCATGTCCTGAGTTCCAGCACCTTCTTCCTTTCAACCGGTCCTTGTTATGACCACCCTCCTCACTGTTGGTCATCCCACAGCCGCATACAAATTGATCATGAAGTTAGATATCAGCGCGTTGCGTGACGCGTCCCTGTTTTTGCGCGCTATTCCTCGTCTTCGTGGCTGGATCATTGTGGATAAGTTGTTTGAGTACTGAATCTCGTGACTCCAATATTGACCTGTCTCTAAGACAATGCGCGCACATTGGAAGAGAGTACGACACGCTGATGATACACCTGTCATAGGCTACTGCTGCCAGATGTGACGTGCACACCATGAGGATATCGGTCGAGTTAGATGTGGAGTTATCGTCCAATGTGTATATACATATACTTGCAAATCACATGGTTCTTGTCAGATTGACCGCAGAAGTTCAGCCCATTTACATGGACTTAATTTGAAATCGTCCCAGTTGTTAACTACATGGATATATCCCAAAACAAATAGTAGATATTTTATTCTTTATTTACGTCTCATCAATGTACAACAAACAACATTCAATATAATAAAAACATATCGATGTACATTGCCACTCAATAATGAATTATAAGAGCCAGTATCGGTAACAATTCACAATTGAACACGATTCAACATATAAGTTTCTTAAAACTAGAGTTTAAATAGGTTGATCCAGACCGATACTCTCACAATCTGAAGACAATCGTCAAAATGGTGATGGGCACATTGCCACCATTACATCACAGCCGCAAAACGTGGCGTGAGGGACCATATATGTGAAAATCCCACCATTCCCCCACGCCCGGTGTAATGCCAGCCATGTCACCAGGTGTAACCGCTATCAGTGAGATTATCGGTCCAAAACAAGACCTACTCTTAGATATAAATGTGTTAAATCTAAATTGCCTACGCTAATCATATCTAAGAAGTGCTTAAACTATTTTTTAAAACACTGATATTGAAAAAGAGCACTAATGGGCTTATTGATTAAAATATGGTATAAAAAACAATTATCACCTCTGATCAGATCAGTGGTGAACTGATTAGCATAGACTATTTCGTTGGCAATACAAAAAAGTATTCATAGTATTAAGAAACAATTGAGATACATTATTTACATGCATATATATAACAATCCTTGGTGTTAAATGTTTTGAAACATCTTGGTGAAGATTCACAAATGTATCATTTCTTTGGGAATATTCATTAAAGATTTACTTTAAACTTTAAATATAATATAAAAACTATGAAAATAGCCACTCCTATATGGACTTCAGTCCTCATGTGATCCTTGTGTCGAATTATGAATGTTGATATATATTACACATCGAACAGTAGTAGCCCTTATGTGACCCTCTTCAGTATCTGTGCCAACTCTATTGATTGCTACACACCAAACAAATCGCTCACAGCATTCTCAGTGCTTTGATTTCAAATATACTTTGAATCAATCAATGCTTAATGATGAAGGTAACACATCATGCATCTGCGCTATACATAACTTCACAAGTGTTGTCAAGTAGAATATAATGCACACTTGCATCATGCATCTGCGCTATGCATAGCTTCACAAGTGTTGTCAAGTAGAACGTAATGCACACTTGCATCATGCATCTGCGCTATGCATAACTTCACAAGTGTTGTCAAGTAGAATATAATGCACACTTGCATCATGCATCTGCGCTATACATAACTTCACAAGTGTTGTCAAGTAGAACGTAATGCACAATGGCATCATGCACCTGCGCTATACATAACTTCACAAGTGTTGTCAAGTAGAATATAATGCACACTTGCATCATGCATCTGCGCTATGCATAACTTCACAAGTGTTGTCAAGTAGAATATAATGCACACTTGCATCATGCATCTGCGCTATACATAACTTCACAAGTGTTGTCAAGTAGAATATAATGCACACTTGCATCATGCATCTGCGCTATACATAACTTCACAAGTGTTGTCAAGTAGAATATAATGCACACTTGCATCATGCATCTGCGCTATACATAACTTCACAAGTGTTGTCAAGTAGAATATAATGCACACTTGCATCATGCATCTGCGCTATACATAACTTCACAAGTGTTGTCAAGTAGAATATAATGCACACTTGCATCATGCATCTGCGCTATACATAACTTCACAAGTGTTGTCAAGTAGAATATAATGCACACTTGCATCATGCATCTGCGCTATACATAACTTCACAAGTGTTGTCAAGTAGAATATAATGCACACTTGCAGCATGTATCTGCGCTATGCATAACTTCACAAGTGTTGTCAAGTAGAATATAATGCACACTTGCAGCATGTATCTGCGCTATGCATAACTTCACAAGTGTTGTCAAGTAGAATATAATGCACACTTGCAACATGCATCATATTCAAGACTAGTTGTTTATACACATTTACCTTAGTTCGATTGCGAAACAAGTACTTACGACTTATACTAATCGAGAGAGAGATCTCATTCATGATGGAATACATCGCCACGAGGGAGACAGAAGAGGCAACGTGGAATTTAAATGCCTTGCCTAAGGCCACAATCGTAATGGCTCCAGCGGGGCTCGAACTCCGGATCTTTCGCACCTGAAGCGAACTCGCATCCACTGCGCTATCACAACTGAAAGACTGTTAATAAATCTCTCTTTCTACAAGTTTGACTATATTTTATTGTGTTGGATATCCGTTCATTTAAGCCTTTATGATTTGGTTTACAATGTTCCAGTGTGTATTTCTGCATTAAATGAAGAGTTCTGGCCTGGAGCTTATAAAACCTTTCTCACTCTCAGCCTCTGATTGGTTCAGCTGGGTGTATATCTCAGAATCAACCAATCGTACCACTTGAGCTCTAGTTGAGATTTGGGAAAAGTATTAACATCCAGTCCAGTCACTATCAGTACTGGACTGGGAATCCAGGGATCCCCCGCCTGTCCATAATAAAATTAACAGTCTTTCACATGGGTCTTTATGGAATTGGAAATACGTGGAATTTAAATGCCTTGTCTAAGGGCACAACCATAACGGCTCCACCGGGACTCGACCTCTGGGCATGTTCGCCCCTGAAGCGAACGCTCTGCCACTGAGCCATCACGACTTCCTCTTATCAAGACTAGGCAAGCATTGTTCAACGGAAACAGAATGTCCGTAAGACACCATTTATCATAGTGTCACTGGCCATACCTGGAAGCAGTACAGGAAGTTGTTCCATCCGACAGTGAATGAAACGGAATAGTCCAGGAAATAATTACAATATCAATGCATTTGAAAGTTATCTTAATATGATTTTAATTGTATTATGGGGGTAACTGATCCATTGATGTTGCGAACGTGATGACAATCTGAAACGTGTTGACCTCGGAGAGGACATCGTTTCTGACGATAAACAAACCGTTAAGGCCGCATTGTAAAACACTCTCTCATATAATTATGCATGATCTAAGTAATTAACGTAATCTTGAACAGAAACATGTAGCCATACGAACGACTACTGCAAACTTGATTTGGATATTCTCTGCGCATCATTTTATCATGTCTCTATTTCAGCTTCTTTCCTCTACGTCAAACATATGTTTAGACTTGCACTTAATACAACTCCATACTTCAACATTGTTGTTATGAGTATCAAATACAATACGCACACGTGAGGTATTGCAATGTTCAAAATAGGTTATGTTAGTTTATACAAATTTATTTTAGCTCGATTGCGAAACAAGTTTTTACAACTTATATTAATCACTCTCGAGGCCTCATTCCTGATGGAATCCATCGCCAAGAGGGAGAGAGAAGAGCCAAAGGAGAAATTAAATACCTTGCCTAAGGGCACAATCGTAACGGCTCCAGCGGGGCTCGAACTCCGGACCGTTCGCACCTACCACTGCGCAATCACGATTTCCACTAGGTTATGTTGAACGGTTCATATTTGGACATACCACACAATATATCGTCATACTGAATACTTAGGCCAGTGTTCAAAGAGAACATACAGGGCGATGCAAAGTCATTTGATCCAATTAAGATGGCTGCTTTGCTAAGCCGCACCAGAAATCTCTATTAAATTCATCGTGACTCTTTATGGTGATGAATGCGCACGCCTTGTGCGCAGTATGTCGAATGTTTTATTGTTGGGAATATCGTATATAATGTCATCGTGAAAATATCCTACATCTTAAATGCAACGTGAAGACATCCAGGTTTTGAAATATGTTCTAGAACCCACAATGGCCACTTGTGTTTCTATTTTAAACTCCCATCATTAAAATTAAAGTAACAAATGTTCCGTAATGACGTTTCTCAAATTCAGTCAAAATCAACTTCATGCATGTATTATACGCTTAGTGTATCAAATAAATATCACTAAAGGAAGGTACTTATCATGCACGTTTGAGGTGCGAAAGGCCTGTGTCCGAGGTTGTAACACTTTTCTTAGATCTCAAGCTCAAATAGTTTGATTGGTTGATTATGAGTTTTAACTGCCAGCTGAACCAATCAGAAACTTGAGACTTGAGATTGAGATAGGAGAAAAGTTTATAACCTTGAGGCCAGTAGTTTGATCCCAATTGTAGTCGTTACGATTGTAACCTTTAGATGCACTTAGATTCCACATTGCTTCTTTTCTATCCCGCAAGGCGAATCTAACGTTGAAAATACTTTCATTCGCAACCGAGCTAAAATAAATGTGTTTACATGTAAACTGATATACGCTTCTATAGCAAACGGTTCTTGAGTGGTAGATCAGTAAAGCTTTGCTTAAACACCTGACTAATTCAATACTGGAAACTGGAAGAATAAGATTGTAATCACGGCTTATATGTGAAGAATTGGATGTAACAGTTGCAGAGATTTTATCTGCAATGAAAACACTGAGGCAGGTAAAACTGACGGTAGTGATTTCCTGTTAAACGAATATTTCATCGAAATTATTGATATTGTAGGTTCTCATTTATGTGATATATTAAATGCTATTTATACTAGGACAGAGGGGTTATGATACTAATTCATAGAAAAGGGGATAAATGTAACCAAACTTATAGGGCTATTACACTCGAAAGCTGCCTATCGAAATTATTTACAACTATATTAAATAAGCGTTTACAGACGTTTTGTAGTAATAACAACACAATATCGGATGCCCACTTCGGTTTTAGAAAGGGGCCATAGTTGATGCAATATTTATTTTATTGTCATTGTCAATCATTCCAAAATATTTGAATAGCAACAATGGCTTGTATGTCGATTTAAAACGTTGTTTCTACACAATATATAGAAATGCACGATGGCTTAAACTGTATTTAGCTGAATGGACATATCCATAGTTTTTCTGTCCATGGCCGGGTTGTGTTGGTGAGAAGCGAGCGCGCTAGTCACTGCGCTAATCGGACCGTATGTTGTCAAGAATGGTAAAACGTACAATTGAACAGGAAGAAAGCTAATACGATTGTTTAATCATCCAGCTGAATACAATCATCTAGAAGAAGAATTAGATTATAGTAAAGTAAGTGAAGTAAGTAAGTATTTTATTAAAGTGACATATGCAAACATAAACATTCAATACAAAATATTTTAAGATGCACTCGGCATGATGGGCCTATTTGTCACCTAATGCCTGCATAACAATATAAATGAAAGCAAAATCAAAACATTATCAAAATGTCAACACAAGAATAAAGATTCATCACATTGAACTTAAACGACTGTCAGAATGTTCTCATATAGAAAGCGAGTAGTTTTAATGCATACATTCTCAAAAGTTGCAAAATCGAATCCTTCTAATTTGTATAATTATAATAAACTTTGCACTATCTGCTTCTAGTTACCACAATATACATATATATGCAGCAGCGCAGTGCATTTCTATCCGAATAATATAAGTATATGTATTGTAGATTATATATAGACTCGCATGTAATACAGAAACCATCATGTGACAGTGTAATTATCTGCAGATAAACTGTTAATTGTTGAGTAGTACAGGGCTCAATATTAGGACCACATTTATTCTCGCTATTTATTAATGAATTGTCGCTTATGTTTTCAAATAATATCACAAGTAACGATTTATATATAGATGATATTGACACTTTATATATGATATATTTATGTACAAAGGCAGAATGAAGTGTTTAAAACAAGATTGCAACAGGTTATGTATGACCTGAAATACTTGTGTTTTCAAATGGAATGAAGATTAACATAGACAAGACAAACGTTTAAATGTATGATGGCAGCCCAGAGAAAATGTGTTCCCTACTGCTACGCTCTTTCTTACACATGCAAATATATTATTGAAAACCAGTGAATCATAGAAACTGCTCGGAGTTCACATACATGATTCTTTAATATCGGACTCCCATTTTAAATTATTTGTGAAATAAATGTCATTCTCATTAATAGGTAAAACATAATATAGTGTCAACAACAGAATAGTTTACTACAAGGCATATATAAAACCACACCATATTGGGACATGTGTGGAAGTCGTGGAAGTCGTCAAGTAATTCATCGTTCGCTACTGTTCCTCCACGAACATTAATTTAATTTAAAACTTTAATCATATAAGTCATTTATAAATATGGAGAATAGAAGAGGTGACAAATGTTCTCCTTGTCCTACGTCGTCAATACTGCATGGGAAATAGTTTGAACATGTCGATTTTACGGACACACGCAACCACATTGATTCCTAGTGTCCATATGTTGGGCACCATATGCCTTTATCGTTTGACTAGTTTTACGCATACATGTTTAAAAGATGTGTTCATTAATATTTTTATCATCACCACTTGTTTTTATTATTTTTAAGAGAGCTTACTGCATAATATATTTCTTCTTCAGTAATCGCCAGGTTATTTCTTCATTTTCAGAATAATTTGGATTATTATTATTTCTTCTGTTATTATTATTAGTATTATTCCTGTTGTTGTTGTTGTTATTATTATTATTATTAGTATATATCATTGTTTAACTCGTTGTGGTGTTTTCTCTTGGTTGCTAAGTATGTTTGACTTTTGCGTTGTAAATCAAATTTGGTTTATTCATTTAATCTAAGTGTGTACAAATGTGTTGCTCTGTGGAAGTCCCGTCGCGCATGTTGTACAGTTGTTGCCAAACTAGTGTGTGCATGTTATTCTGTTGGATTAGTATTATTATATCCGAATGATTGTTCCGCTGTAGATAAAAATAAATGTAATATATACGTTGTACTACATCGTTTATATTGCTTCAATATTTTGGAAAATTCATCCAACTTAGATACGTCTCATAATTTAATAGACGTTTGTCTGACCCTATGTTTCACATGCATTGTCATTGTCTGATACTTGAAGGCTATGCACATTGTGTGCATCGGAGTATAAGGGGGCATACATATAGCACATCACACGAATCAATGCATGTAAATAGATATTAACTGCAAGTAATTAATAAATTTTAAAGTAATCAATACAACTAATCCCTTTACACTTTTAATCTTTATTAACACCTCATACATGTGCATTATATAAACTATACACAAATATGCATCATAAACACTAACAACAGTAAACTAGTTCACAGTAAGATTATCACATAACTACATGTGCATTATATAAACTATACACACATATCATAAACACTAACAACAGTATAACTAGTTCACAGTAAGATTATCACATAACAACAGTTCAATTCTTATAATATTTACAATATTCACAACATAAAGCCAAGAAACAGTTGCTAATTCTCTTATTAAATAGGAATTAAATTAAAATATATAGGTTTCAAACACAGACGGACCTGAGGTCCAGTGGTTAACACGCTGGACTGGTAATCCAGGGATCGCAGATTCGATCTCTCGTCTGACCCTAATAAAATTAACAGTCTTTCAGATG
Organism: Archivesica marissinica; assembly: GCA_014843695.1. Lineage (NCBI taxonomy): Eukaryota > Metazoa > Mollusca > Bivalvia > Venerida > Vesicomyidae > Archivesica > Archivesica marissinica. The sequence continues at coordinate 15,946,815 of CM026398.1, forward strand.
GGACGTTAAACCGAGGTCTCGTGTCGGTGCTTTGCACCGTGCACGTACAAGAACCAGAGGAGACTCTGTAATGGGTCTCTTTCTGTATCATTGCACTATCCTCAAAAATCTAAAACGACTAATCTCTTCAGCAGGCGACGCTCATATGGGTAACCGGTAGCGACGATAAATAAACGTAAAACACACACAATAGGTTCAAACACTGAATTGAAAAATGGCACCCATGTGCAGATTAAGAAATAGTTTACGGATAAATTAGCAACCTCGGTCAATTAGAGAATGAACTGATTAGCAGCTGTATATTATGATAAATAAAGGAGACATACACCTAACAAACATAAAATAAATCATACATTATCTACAAAGGTAAAAGTATCGTCGTTGAGGTATATTAAAACAGGTTTTGTCACAAATTTTAATTAGAGTTGGACTGGTCAACGGAAAAAAATAAGTTCATCTGTTTTGCTCATATTAAGGAAGTTGTGTTCATATAGCATTGTCTGTTCTGTTATTATATGGTCACATTTGTTGCGACCTCTTCCAGATGTACCAGTGGCGTTAGCTATAGAGGAAGACCACTATATTACACAACGGTTATCATATCATATTTTTCTACTCGATCTACAAATGTGTATTTAGATATAGATACAGACGAATTACAAAATTTAACCAAATAGTGATCAGCAAAAGTATGCTTTTTGTCGAAATAAAGCCAACTTTACAATTAGCAGATTTAATGCTTGCCCAAAGTACAATGCGTTCAGTTGAGTTTTCCCAACAAATAACCAACAGTGCGTCCATTGTGATGGTCACTGGTTCGAGGCCATTTATATGAAAACGTTGGCAGTTTCTTACGGAAGTTGGTGCACCAAGTACTGGTTTAGTTTAATCATATTTTATTGCATTCTATATATACAATGTACAATACAAAACAAATGAACAAACATGTATAACTATCCATAATGCATGATTTGTGGCATTGTTTGCTCAAGGATTGTCATTATATGTTGAAGCAAATGGGTTGGGCCACAAGTTTTAACAACATTAGTTACGGCCCTCCCCATAAGACTAGATTGTAATTAACAAAGAGACTGAATACAAGAGTTGTGCTAGTACTTTACTAATTTAATGATACTAATAGAAAAAGGGTAACATGATTAAGAGAATAAGCAGCATTTTAGGTAATAAGAATTTAGAAACAAAAAACAACAATAAACAAACCAAAATAGTTTAGGAAATGTAACTGTAATAGCTACTACTATCAAGTGTCCCACCATACAACGTTACCCAGCCAGCCACACCCTGTACTGGTACTGGTTAACTACTGGAGCCTGCCCAGGAATGGTTAGGTAAACTTTTGTTAGGTAAACTGCCCATCTGCGATATAGCCCAAAATGATGCTGATGCAGATGCAGGAGTAACAATTGTAAAAAATCTCAAACCACAGTTATTCGAGGCAGTGCACTGTTCATTTGATACATTTAGAAATATTAAAATTCAACATTTCATTGTATTCCGTACAAATTTCATATAAATTCTGATTTTCTATGATCTTGTTCTATAACATCTCCGTACAAACGTATGTAAGGATGACGTTGAGACAATCTAGACAGTGTAGTTTGTATATAACCATAAACGGATCGTGTGCAGAATGATCGGAATATTGCTGCATAATATAAATTACTCCGCACGATTAAAGGTTTCTTTCTTATCCCCGGAGTTTAGCTTTATTATATTGCAATGTCACAGAATCAGACAAATCAAACATGCGATCCCATTAACACGTATCAAGTGATCGTTTCCGAGTACTCTTTTGTCTGCCTCCGTGGCCAAGAGGTTAAGGTCGCTGACTTGTATACCACTGTAACATATCATCACTGAGAGGACCTGCATATCTGGACCCTCATATCTAACCATACGCAACAATTCACGAATATTAATTTGGAATGCTGGTACTATAGATATAGCAATAATAATCAATGCAATGAGTGAGGCTCCCTGTGGCTCCACCTATTATTATACTAGAGGACATAGAAAACGCACACCTACATAATATACTATTGGATATAGAAAACGCACACCTACATAATATACTAGAGGACATAGAAAACGCACACCTACATTATATACTAGAGGACATAGAAAACGCACACCGGCATTATATACTAGAGGACATAGAAAACGCACACCTTCATACTATACTAGATGATATAGAAAACGCACACCTACATATTATACTAGAGGACATAGAAAACGCACACCTACATAATATACTAGAGGACATAGAAAACGCACACCTACATAATATACTAGAGGACATAGAAAACGCACACCTACATTATATACTAGAGGAAATAGAAAACGCACACCTACATTATATACTAGAGGACATAGAAAACGCACACTTACATTATATACTAGAGGACATAGAAAACGCACACCTACATTATATACTAGAGGACATAGAAAACGCACACCTTCATACTATACTAGATGACATAGAAAACGCACACCTACATATTATACTAGAGGACATAGAAAACGCACACCTACATAATATACTAGAGGACATAGAAAACGCACACCTACATTATATACTAGAGGACATAGAAAACGCACACCTACATTATATACTAGAGGAAATAGAAAACGCACACCTACATTATATACTAGAGGACATAGAAAACGCACACCTACATTATATACTAGAGGACATAGAAAACGCACATCTACATTATATACTAGAGGACATAGAAAACGCACGCCTACATAATATACTAGAGGACATAGAAAACGCACACCTACATTATATGATTATTATTACATGAACACGAAATACGAAGGATTCCATCAAAGATATATCACATCTTTATTACAAAACACAAACTGAACAACTAAAAATATTCCAAAATGTTTAAAACTAAATGTATGTATTTATATTGTTTTTCATGTAAAACATACTTATCCGAAGTGTGCGTTTTCTATGTCCTCTAGTATACCAACAAATGTGTTATGCCAGGCACTGTTTAAATGGGGATTTATCTATATGAATAATTGTGCAATGACTAATCTCTTCGGGAGGCGTCGTTGATATGGGCAAACGGTAGCGACGATAAATAAACGTAAAACACACATACGCAATTACTTCAAACATACAAACGTAATACACACACACACACAAAGAGCTGAACTGATAGCTAAATATTGGGATAACAGTGTTGGTGTAACGGTAGTATATTAGAATGGATATCTAGTCGTGGTCTTACCGCTTGTTCGATTTTAGCTGTCAGCGAACATTGACATTGACGTTGTGGAACTTAAATATAGCACTAAATCGCGGAGCCAGTTCGTTTGTTTCCAGAACTCTTTGACCATTTAATTAAATCCGAATAAAGTTCAATAAACTATGATTGAAAAATAGCACCCTAATCACGATTTGTTTTCATTATTTTCTTAGAACATCACAGCGTGCAGCACGTTCTCAGCAACAACATTTCTTGAACTTCAAGTTACTATTGCTTCTGGGAATGAAACTGTACGACCATGCTGACTTGGTGCTATGGATACATTTATATGACGTAATGATTACCAGCCACTATCTTGCGAATTCTTCCAAATGGTAGAAGCTTAAACGGGCTTTGTAATCTAGTGATAGATTTAATTTCGAACATGTCAATGTCAATGTAATCCACATTTTCCAAGATATTATCAATACTTGTCCAGCACGTACAAGTTAATATCAACTTTTAATTAGTTTTTATAGAAATGAGTTATCAGTGTGTGCAGCTGTTATCCAACACAGTTATCAATCAATTAAATCGATAATATACATGTATTTTGTAGCAGAATCGTATTACTCTGATATGCTAGGAATACAACTAAGTTAACCGATGGAGCGGTAGTACGTAGATGAAATACATCAGACAAACATAGTCCTGCCAAACGCCCACGACGTCCTGTCACGCTCGCAGTACCCGCGCAGTGGTTAGCGCGCTCGCTTATCACCAATGCAACTCGGGTTCGATCCTCGGATCGGGAAGTATGTGAGTTGGTATGGTGGTCGCCATATTGGATAGATGGGTTTTCTCCGGGTACTCCGGTTTCCTCCCACACGAATGATCACATAATAATATACGCTTTCATCCGTGCCAACGAGAGTGATTAATATAAGTTGTTAAAACTTGCTTCGCAATCGTTGTAAAATAAATAAAGTTTAAACTTTGGTACCCCACCCCGAAAAATGTTGCTGGTTCATTTACAACAAATCAGTTTCGCGACGTGCTCGAGAAAGCACACAAGAAGAAACATCACGACTATGATACAGTAATTGATTACAAATGTAGGAGATGACATTTGAACACTTGGGTTAACAGAATATGTTTCTTAAGGTTCATTCAACTTATATTAATCACTCTCGAGACCTCATTCCTGATGGAATCCATCGCCATGAAGGATAGAGAAGAGGCAATGTGGAATTTTAAATGTCTTGCCTAAGGGCACATTCGTAACGGCTCCAGCGGGACTCAAACTCCGGACCTTTCGCACCTGAAGCGAACGCGCATCCACTGCGCTATCACGACTTCCACAAAGGTAAGGTAATATGGTTACCCCAATAAGAGATAACTGGATTGAGCACACCAGATACAAGGAGAAGCACACAGATGCAGGTCACACTTGTTCACAAGTCATGCTTCGTCACCGATCTATTTTAGATTCCAAAAAGAATGGGTCTAAAGCATCGCTCTCAAGGTTAATTTAATTGCACATGTGTCCTCAATACTAGCCTACTTATTAGTTGATAGAGTGGTGTCTGGTCAATATTGAACTCTAGCTACACTATTATCGATGGCGATTGTTACTGTGGTATAATTGAGACCTCGTTCTGCTCCATTATCTGGTTAAACGTTCAATTTCGATTCCCATTTAAGTAATACGTTATCGTGTAAACGCTGTATAATTAGTTAATTCTTTATTGGCATTAACTATGTTTTGTCTAGCTTGTCCTATATAGGTAGCATTGTCAACATGGCTGTTAATATAGGTAGCATTGTCAACATGGCTGCTCACATATATCTCATTGTCAACATGGCTGCTCACATAGATAGCATTGTCAACATGGCTGCTCACATATATATCATTGTCAACATGGCTGCTCACATAGATAGCATTGTCAACATGGCTGCTCACATAGGTAGCATTGTCAACATGGCTGATCACATAGATAGCATTGTCAACATGGCTGCTCACATAGATAGCATTGTCAACATGGCTGCTCACATATATATCATTGTCAACATGGCTGCTCACATAGATAGCATTGTCAACATGGCTGCTCACATAGATATCATTGTCAACATGGCTGCTCACATAAATAGCATTGTCAACATGGCTGCTCACATAGGTAGCATTGTCAACATGGCTGATCACATAGATATCATTGTCAACATGGCTGCTCACATAGATAGCATTGTCAACATGGCTGCTCACATAGATATCATTGTCAACATGGCTGCTCACATAGATAGCATTGTCAACATGGCTGCTCACATAGGTAGCATTGTCAACATGGCTGATCACATAGATAGCATTGTCAACATGGCTGCTCACATATATATCATTGTCAACATGGCTGCTCACATAGGTAGCATTGTCAACATGGCTGATCACATAGATAGCATTGTCAACATGGCTGCCCACATAGGTAGCATTGTCAACATGGCTGCTCTCATAGATAGCATTGTCAACATGTCTGCCCACATAGGTAGCATTGTCAACATGGCTGCTCACATAGATAGCATTGTCAACATGGCTGCTCACATATATAGCATTGTCAACATGTCTGCCCATATAGGTAGCATTGTCAACATGGCTGCTCACATAGATAGCATTGTCAACATGTCTGCCCACATAGGTAGCATTGTCAACATGGCCGCCCACATAGGTAGCTAGCATTGTTACAATACTCAATTAGTCATAACTTTCCAATAGATAATTATTCTCCTATTTTCATAGAATTTTCACATATGCTTAGCAGCCTTTTGACAGTCACAGATTATATGACCTTCCAGCAAGTACTTCTAAGAGAAACATTGTTTTCTGGTTAAATAATGTATCGGGCATATCGGGCGTTTTATTCGCAATAATGATTGGCTTTTATTCTTGTGAATTTCTACAGGTTTTACAAGATAAGGCCCTAATGGGAATTACATTGATTTGATGTTGAATATGTCAGTGTGTTCGGGCTGTTCATCAAGATCACAGATGTGCTCTTCCTGAACGATGCCCTTGAACGAGACCGTTTTTATCAGATAAATGACGATGCAAACATGTCTTACACAGGGATATACTATCAGGGATTTGCTAAACCAACGACACATGTTCATGTCTAAGAACCATTCAATAATATAGGAATAATATCCTGTAAGAATATAATAGATAATCTTGACGTACCGAATAATCATCATATGGTCTGCTAGACTTCACTCAACAACAACATCAAGTTTGCTTTAAATGTCAGATGATATGATCTAGACATAGTTCATGTTCATCTTAGGCAATCTAAATTGTTTTGATATTTGCAGTGAGACGAAGGTACGTCATACCCGAGGACTTGATTCGGGACACTGGACGCGTGTACGTTTATTGAAACTAAGATGTGGGAATGGGGGATATGTCGTTGACTAAACGGGTGAGTGTAGCCTGGCCTGGAGGTTATAAAGCGTTTCGTCAATCTCAAACTCAGTATCTAGCTTCTGATTGGTTCGATTGAATGTAGATATCAGACTCAACCAATCACATCACTTGAGCTCGAGTTTGGTTTAAACAGTATTTATTCCAATAAATTTACATGTATAACACAAAAAAATGTTACAAATTACATAAATGGTGAATGGTTTGGATTGGAAAATAAGTTTTCAGAAAACTTATATTAATTCCTCTCCAATGGAGATACATAATAAATATTTGCAACGTTTTCGGTAGGTATAAAGAATAATACTAAAATCGAGTGTAACTTGAGGCGGATAATCTATATACATTTATGCAAGACGTACTGTTCTAAGAAGTGACAGTTGGACTTGAAAATACTTAATAATCATTCAAACATCGAAACCACACTCGAGTTTGAGATCTGATACAAGTTTAATAACCTAATAACTTAATACTGATCAACCTATTGAAACCTCTAACTTTAGACAGATATTGCAAACCCATGACGACAATTTTGATACATCGGACAAAACAACACATGGGCTATATTCGGACAGTTTTAAAAATAACATAATCAAATATGTTCACTTTAATTAGCACGGTATGACCTTGTAACTGAACACTGGGTAACGCAGAATAGACATGCAACAGATCGGTAGCTCATTATAATGCATAGACATGTCATTACTGAGTTAATTAAGGTTATTTACCGTCTCCACCGCCGGCGCACCATGTGGGCGAGCATACTTGCAAAAGCGATGTCATGTGCTAGATTAATACGTGTACTCAACTGATTCATAACCTAAGGAGAGGTAGCATGCAATGTTCGCCGTTCAATGCGCTTTGTTTCATAGTTATACCGTAATACCCTCTTTACATGTATCGAATCTGTAGTTATGACCTTCTTGGACCACTGTGATTGTTTAATCACCATCGATACCTCATTTCTGATGGAATCCATCACCACGAGGCAATGTGGAATTTAAATGTCACGCCTAATGCCTCCAGCGGAGATCGAACTCCGGGAATTCGCACCGGAAGCAAACGCACTATCACGACTTCCACGAATACATGTACAATTGCATGCAATGAAAACAAAGTCATAAATATATGAAGAGTGTTAGAATGATGGTAGATATACATGGCGATTGAAATGTTTCCCAGGTGAGAGTGTTATTAGAGATGCTAGATAGGAATTACCTCAGTATATCTCATGTCGATTTTATGTAAAACAGATTAAATTGAAAAAATTTCTATCAAATGTTGCTATACACCTGCTGGTTTTCTTGGCACAGCGTGCTAGGTAGCTGTATAAAATGCTTAATTTGTTAATTATAATAGCATGCGCGTGAGAGTTACAAACTTACAAAGTATATATATATATACTCATTTAAGCCTAACATGACCTACCTAATATAATTCAATGAACGATAATTGTGTGTTTTGTCGGCGTCCCCTATTTCTCTCCTTTCCGTGAAATGGCTGACGGATTTACACTATATCCAAATAAAGATTTACGAAAAGGGAGCAGGGGTCGCAGGGGCAAGGGCCGCAAAAGCGGCCACAATAATTTGGCCAGGCAGGCGGATATTTTTATTTTATACTTGTAGAAGTTATGTCCGCGGCCCCAATATGTTGGCAATCCAGGGTGTATTTTTATTTTATACTTGTGGAGGTCATGTCCGCGGCCCCAATATGTTGGCAATCCGGGTGTATTTTTATTTTATACTTGTGGAAGTCATGTCCGCGGCCCCAATAGTTTGGCAAGCCGGGTGTATTTTTATTTTATACTTGTGGAAGTCGTGTCCGCGGCCCCAATATTTTGGCAATCCGGGTGTATTTTTATTTTATACTTGTGGAAGTCATGTCCGCGGCCCCAATAGTTTGGCAAGCCGGGAGTATTTTTATTTTATAGTTGTGAATTTATACGCCACATTGCAAGTGACGGCTATGTAGATCTACTCTGGATAATTATTTGTATCTGTCATCCAGCCATTATCAATGCAAATGCGATTAAATTCACGTCGTCTATAATAGATTAGTCCAGAAATCCTTTTTGTTTTATACAGTTATAATTATAGTTCACAAATCGAAGAAAAACTATCCTGAAAAATAAGTACTATACAGAAACGGAAGAATTATTTCCCTTGATTTACCTTGTTTATAGACCGGTAGGAGGGTTTCGATCGCCATTTCTAATTTCACCCGTCAATCCAGCTACAGCTAAGTGATACAATAGCAACATAAACGGGAAAAGAATAAATTGGAAAGTGATACGGGTATGTAACTGGGGCTAGTGATACGGGTATGTAACTGGGGCTAGTGATACGGGTATGTAACTGGGGCTAGTGATACGGGTATGTAACTTGGGCTAGTGATACGGGTATGTAACTTGGGCTAGTGATACGGGTATGTAACTGGGGCTAGTGATACGGGTATGTAACTGGGGCTAGTGATACGAGTATGTAACTGGGGCTAGTGATACGGGTATGTAACTTGGGCTAGTGATACGGGTATGTAACTGGGTCTAGTGATACGGGTATGTAACTAGGGCTAGTAATGGGTATAGTGATATGGGTATGTAATTGGGTCTAGTGATACGGGTATGTAACTGGGTCTAGTGATACGGGTATGTAACTGGGTCTAGTGATACGGGTATGTAACTGGGGCTAGTGATACGGGTATGTAACTTGGGCTAGTGATACGGGTATGTAACTGGGTCTAGTGATACGGGTATGTAACTTGGGCTAGTGATACGGGTATATAACTTGGGCTAGTGATACGGGTATGTAACTGGGGCTAGTGATACGAGTATGTAACTGGGCTAGTGATACGGGTATGTAACTTGGGCTAGTGATACGGGTAGGCTGTCGGATTAGCGCAGTGGTTAGCGCAGTGGTTAGCGCAGTGGTTAGCGCACTCGCTTCTCACTAATGCAACCCTGGTTCGATCCTCGGACCGAGAAGCATGTGAGATGGTAAGGTTGTCGCCAGATCGGACAGGTGGGTTTTCTCCGGGTACTCCGGTTTCCTCCCGCATGAATGACCGCATCATTTTACGCGTTCATCCACGCCAACGAGAGTGATTAATATAAGTTGTTAGCATCTGTTCTTTCCACCACCTGATATATAAAGCTTAGAAGTGTGGAACAGAATGAGCTGGTTTTGATGTGATAAGGGAGGGAATTCCAAACTGTGTGTGGTCAACCGTCGGCCTGACTTGCTTTCCCCGTGCAACGTTACGTTTCTATGGACATGCAAAGCATTTGCATACATTGGCCTATTTATGCAGTCGCTCGTTAGTTTACATTGTTTGTTTGAAGCCCGATATAAAATGTTGACGTAAAAATGACAGTACTGACGATGGGAAGACGTCTCGTGCTGAAGCCACAGAAAACGTAACAAGTTTATGTCTGTTACCAAACGTTCTGGTATGTTCAATAGGACAGTTCGTATCCGCCTATTGCTAAACGGAACCGTATCTATAGCCACTGCAAATACACAAAGACGACACGAACAAGCACGAGCTTCACCGGCATCATTCAGTGGGCGCTCAAATTTATGATAGTGGAATAAAATCAACAACGTTTTAACACAATTGTATTAATTTAATAATATTTGATTGCAATATATACATATATACAACAATACAAAGATTGACACACACATAAAAGACATTTGTTGGGCCACAAGTTCTATCAATATTAACGCAATTGTATGGACCGTATTACTGCAGTGGTTAGCGCGCTCACTTCTCACCGATGCAAACCGGGTTCGATCCTCAGACCGGGAAGTATGTGAGATGGTACGGTAGTCGCCAGATCGGACAGGTGGGTTTTCTCCGGGTACTCTGGTTTCCTCCCACGCTAATGACCACATTTACGCTTTCATCCGCGCCAACTAGAGTGATTAATATCAATTGTTGAAACTTGTTTCGCAATCGTTGTAAAATAAATATAAAATTTAATCTTTATGGACCTTATAAATATTTTCGGCAAATCCTATGCCTGCCTATTGGACGAATTTAGTAACACATCGTTGGAAATAGTTTATAATTCAATAATCGCAATAGAAATATGCTAGGCTGAAATCGAATAGAGAGAACATTGGCTGCCATATTTTAGTATGTTTGAATATAATTTAGCAACCATGCATACATGCACACCTGCAAACATTACGCTTACAGGTGTCGGATTGGGGGGTTTATTGGGGGGTTGCTCTATTCTTCTCTTTCATCATAGACACAATATACCTTCCTAATGAATGTGTGCTTCAGCTCGCTTTGAAGCTTTACACCGACATTCCACAAGCCAGTTAGATAACGTCCTCACTTGAAATATGTCGACACCCACAGGGAGATTCGAACCTATAGCGGTGAGGGGCCAATTGTTTGATGTGAGCGACCGTATACAGCTCGGCCACAGATGCCCACTAAGAACCAGATGAATATGTGGAATGGGCTCTGTCTGTCGTTGAACTGCTATCCAATACATAAACGGGTGTACACCTTCATGTGGCTTCGACGGATCTGTAGTCCAGTGGTAACACGCTGGACTGGTAATCCAGGGATCGCAGGTTCGATCCCCTGTCTGACCCTAATAAAATTAACAGTCTTTCAGATTGGACTTTAAATAGAGGTCTCATGTCGGTACTTTACCTCGTGCACGTAAAAGAACCAGAGGAGACGCTGGAATGGGTATCTGTCTGTATCATTGCACTATCCTCCAAACATCATATGTTTGTATGTATCGTACATATGGCAACCGATAGCGACGATAAATAAACGTAAAACACACGCATGTGTCTTCGCTCATGTGACAGGTAGCAATGGTAAATATTAACGTAAACACACACACAGGGGTTCATTCTGAAATGGCCGGTTAGTGAGCCGCCATCTAATTAATTACTGGTTATCGATTGCCTATCAGCCAGGCCCCTGGCCTACAGGGATATGATTCGGGAAGTACTGATGTCCATAAACGGTGTCTCATAAATCAGAAATTGCTGGCACTTTCAATAGAGGTGACACTATAATAAACATACACTTTACTTGTACTTTCACACAGAAAAACAATGTGCTCTTCAAAACCCCTACACTAATCCTAAACTAGCTCTGGTTCATATCTTAATGTCAGATTTGCATTAACCAAATTTAAAATAACTTCATATGCCAACATAAAAACCCCAGAAACAATGCGAAATGACAGAAAATGCATAAATATAAATGCTGCCGTGTGCGAAATGAGACAATGATTGTCCTCAGAAAATCATAGACATATTAAGGACATTCCTACAATAATCATTACCTAATCCATTTACATCTGACAGCATCGCAAACTGTAGCAAGGCCATATCCCCCAGGGTGTCTCGCCAAGCACGAATGATGTATGTTATGTATTCCAACGATATCCCAAATTTCACGTTAAAAATACAACGTCACTCTTGTGAGTGGGGACTAGATAAATAGTCCTCTGGTATGTACGCACAGTTTCAAAGCCATTACGTTTTACAATTAATGGTGGTTTATGTTGGCCTTTTTATGCATAACTAATCTTTGAAATCAGACTAGATTTGGCCAAACAAAATTCAGCGTCACTCTTGTGTATGTAGAAAAGGAGTCCTTGGGTGTACATGGGCTGTTGCAAAGCCATAACTTATGTTAGATTTGTTTTGGACGAATAAATAATTACTGAAATCGGACATCGTTTGGCCAAATTTAAGTGTCACAATTTTGCACGTGTCGTACATAGCCTCGGCGTGTTGAAATGTCAGTGATGTCATTTGTGGTCGTCTTAACACGACGACGTTCGAGCCAATGAGCACACGGTTGTATCGTTTTCTATCATACAAACACTGTTCAGCTTAAAATAAAAGAAGAGTTGTTTGTTTAAGTGAATGTAGAATAATATTTCACTCAATATGAACATAGAACGTTAATAATTATCGTCACATAATATCATGACGCCACTCGAGATAATAATGCTTTCAATATTCGTTCGGTGAAATAGTATTTGATCATACACTGAAACAAACAAGTATCCCCGTATCATTTCACTGGTCATTTTTTATATTTCATTTGAAAGCATTAAATAAAATGGGATTTTGTTTCGATATCCCGTGGTTGATGAGTTGCCAAGGCATAAATTATGGACAACAAATTCCCAATAGGGATATACAAGTACGACAGGCAAATACATCGTTTTTAAATTTTTTATTTATTTTCCTTTTATAGCATACACAACATAATTGTCACATGTTAACACTATACATAGTACTAACATACAATTATAATTCTTATCTATTTAATATGACTTTGTGCTGACAGTTACAAATATTTCCTATTTCAAAATTCTTGCATCTGATGCATGGATGCCATAAAAGTTGTCCGTCTTAAATGTGACACTCCCATGCCTGACGGATAAATTGTTAAGGTATATAAACATTCATGAAAATGGGTTTTAGAATACATGGATAATGTTTAAAAGGATAACGTTATTAAAACTCCCAATGATCATGATGGCAAATACATCTTAGCGAAATAATTAAATCGCGAGAGATTTCCTTCGAGACATGTGAGATATATGGCATATAAGTCGAAAACGATTTCAATATGTAAACTATTGGACTGTGAGGCGCGTTGCGTTGCGCCGAAGACAGTAATACTATTTTACATATTAAATCCGTTTGAGGCTTATGTCTTACTTAAAACACAAACTTATATAACAAGATCCTACTAACAAAAACATTGTTAATTTCCTGCATGTACATCAGTCCAATATTAATACAAGTACAAAGGTATGACGTCATGACAGTGTTTTGAATTGAAATAAAGCCCAAGTGTATAGGTAGTATACTAGGGAGTATACTAGGGAGTATACTAGAGGACATAGAAAACGCACACTTCGGATAAGTGTGTTTTACATGAAAAACAATAATATATAAATACATGTACATAGTTTTAAACACTGGAATATTTCAGTTGTTCAGTTTGTGTTTTGTAATAAAGATGTGATATATCTTTGATGGAATCCTTCGTATTTCGTTTTCATGTAATACTAATCATATATTTCTATGTATATAGTATATAGTTTACAGACATATCGTAAATAAGCTCTACATAAAGGGTAATACAAGCCTGATTTGTTTATTGTTTTGCTTTAAAATCGCATGGCAACTATCCAGCTATTGTTACTATAGGAATAGTCCATGTGTCCCTACAAGTTAATGTACAGACGAGACCCAGGTAGAACCATCGACCTTAAAAGCAAGTTGAATGTCCTCCTCACGTGGAGATGCCCCCAGCCCACTCCCAGTGGAATTAGAACCAATAGCGATTACGGGCAAGTGCTATGAAGTCAACAAACTAATCCACTCGCTCACTGAAGCCGCATAACAATTCAATAATTCACTTTCATACTAGCTGCATTAGAAACGGGAACGTTTAATCCCTTCCAATATCTCAACGTACAACATATTCAAATTGGGCTTAATCTATCTGTAGAAAATAATAAAAAGATAAAACTATCTGCTCTGTCTTCCTTAATGATTCTGATGCAAACAGACAGCTAACATAATGCAATCTGTCTTTCAAATAAATGACCTCCAGGATCTATGATTGAAAGCGCTGCACGTATTGTGAATATCGTTTATTCTCTGTGGGCAGTTGGACATTCTAAATTAGTATGCTTGTTTGTCATGGTACGCTTCTTGCGATATGGCCACACGTCAATACATAGACTCGGGGATAGACAATTTCGTCCAAGAAGAGAGTATATATATACTTATATATGGCGCGTACGACTGGCGTATGGTGTAGGGAGGGTGCAACCGTACCAAATAGTTAGCGCACTCATAATTGTATTGTACACTTACAATTTAGTGTTGGTGTACCCACAGCTTGGTACAAGGTGTGGCTGTACATACATATGTTTGAATGTATTACATAAATATTGTAAATGTTCTAACTGTGCAAATTTATGCAAACACCTAAAAGTGTGTCATAAATAAATTGTGTACGCAAATACTTAAAACATAAAAACACAATCTACAGATGCAACAAACGGATCTGTAGTCTAGTGGTAACACGCTGGACTGGTAAACCAGGGATCGCAGGTTCGATCCCCCGTCTGACCCTAATACAATTAACAGTCTTTCAGATGGTCTCGTGTCGGTGCTTTACAATTACTGTTTGGACCCAAATCGTATACATATATACTGCCAAGCTTCAGTTGGCTTTCTTGGCCGTAAATTCAATCATACATTACAGTGATTAATGCAAGAATAATTAATTATAGTTCTGTTAGATTACTCTATCATATAATTAAATCTCTATCTGATATCAAACCCAATCGCTTTAATGGAGAAGTAAACCAATAAAAAAATATAGGTTTTACAGCATTGTTCCGACTTATCCGATTGTACCGTCTCCGATTGTCACGTTCTCGCAGAGGTGGATCGTGAAAAGTCACTTGATAATAGCTCTGGGATAGTTCAGAGAATCGCTTCATTAGCAGTCGCTAATATTTGTTGGCTAATATTGTATTAAATGTTTGTAATGTGACCGTGTACGGTGTTCATAGGATTTATCGTGACTATCATTAAATAAATACATTTCCTGAGCTTGTGAAAAACGGATCGTGCGCTAAATTCTAGAGATGGTTTATGTGATTGCGCATCATTATCGCTTTAGACACTGACAATGGCGGATACTCTGCACAGAAGACACGAGTTTGTGTTGACGTCTCCAGAGTTGGCTATCCCGTGCTTAGTTATTTTGGGATTATCATCTGTTATTGGCACGTTTGGAAATATACTCATACTGGTGTCGATAATATCGGTCAAGAAATTGCACACAGCAAACTCTGTGTTTATAGCTAACCTCGCTATGTCGGACATGTATGTGACAGCCTTCTACGTTCCACTAAGTATAGTTTGTAAGTACATGATTATTTTATGGATGCATTAAAAAACGCAACTACAAGTCCAATACATAAATTACATGTTAAATATTCTATAAATATTTTTTATATGAACAGTGAAAATAGATTAATGCACTACGTATAAAATTGAATAATATATCTTGTTAATCGTTTGTAATATGCATTCTAAAACACATACACATGGTATGCAATGACAATGAATTTCAGAGAGTTATAATAGTGTCAAATGTTTATTGAATATAATGTTACAGTATTTATTTTATGCATTCTAATGAATACTTGAGTTTTCTCAGTACTTTCTAATACTCATAGATTGCATGTCCTTTTGTATTTTACTATTTTCTGACATTCATATATAACATATATATAACATATATAAATAAATAGAGTTAATCTTGATATAGTATTTTCTAATGGATTTGTTTTATTTATCGTTTCAATTGTGTCATCAGTTTGCTTACTTGGTTGTTTAGTATGGGTACTTAATGTCACACCGACAGCTAGGAGGAAATACACCAGGTGCGCGTCTGAGCAGTATTGCAGACACGGACGGGCACCGGAGTAGACCCACCGACCATAAACAAGCCAGTTGGATAGCTTCGCTACATGAAATAAGTCTACTCCCCCTGTGGGATCAAACCTGTATCGGTGAGTGGCAAGCGATTTGAAGTATACGACATTAACCACACGGAGACCCCCAATTTTGGCAACAGAAAGACACTAACTTGCAAATCTATTCGGGATCTATTTCCATTGCTAACATCGTAGTTTGTTGTGTCTTGAAGTTAATTGATGTTCACAACGGAAGCATTAAAATTGAATAAAAGTGGATATAAACTAAATTAGCCAATACTTATTGTGGAAAACAAAGAAGATTTGTGTTTTATTAGTGAAATATTTTATTTCATCTCTTGATCACACAAACGTATTGCCATTCGTTATTTGATTTCATCTCGTGATCACGCAAACGTATTGCCATTCGTTATTTTATGTCATCTCGTGATCACGCAAACGTATTGCCATTCGTTATTTTATTTCATCTCGTGATCACGCAAACGTATTGCCATTCGTTATTTTATTTCATCTCGTGATCAGGCAAACGTATTGCCATTCGTTATTTTATTTCATCTCGTGATCACGAGATTGCCATTCGTTATGGGTCGTTGCTAGCACCACTCGTGAAAATACAAATCCCAATCTTACTCTAATATACAGGCAGTATTGTATACCATTATATACCATTGCAATTCTTGTTGTTCCCCAATGTGAGGGACTCACATCTGCTATTGTGCTTGCGTGCGTTCGACTGATTTGTTTGTACTACCGCGCTATTAGGTCACAGTAATGGACCTTGTCATTGTAGATAAGAGAAGAAGCTGGGGCACATGTGTCCTATGGACACGTTCTTAATTACTTTGTACATTGATAACCCACATGATTTGTGAAAAGCGCCATATTTTTCATTTTATTAATCTAATGATCAGATCGCTTCTGTTCACACTATATAATAATTATTGAATGCATATTATTAGGTGACTTATAGGCCCACGGGGCCGTGTGCGTCTTCTTATTGTTTAATATTTGCTAATATATTTGTTGAAATGTGCCAATGTCACTTTAATAAAAACTTACTTATACACAAATGCCCTCTGTGCCACATGGACGCTTTTTCAAAGAAGCAAAGATAGACACTGCATGGTATTTATTTTACATGCATCAATAATATCAGCTCTATAATAGCATACATTTATGATGACCAATAATAGGTTATTTTAGAATAGCTCACCAGTTACTTTAGTATATATGCATGGGCTATGCGGTCTGATATATTATGTAGTTTGATTTGTTTATATTAGGGTATACAGTCACGTCGGTAGTCTATGGCATAGGGTGTATATCCAGTTGCCATTGGTGGAGGTTGAGCAATGTCATAGTCAATTACATGTGTATGTGTTTTACGTTTATTTATCGTCGCTACCGGTTGCCCATATGAGCGACGCCTCCTGAAAAGATTAGTCATTTTAGATCGTTGGAGGATAGTGCAATGATACAGACGGAGACCCATTCCAGAGTCTCCTCTGGTTCTTTTACGTCCACGGTGTAAAGCACCGACACGAGACCTCGGTTTAAAGTCCCACCTGAAATACTGTTAAATTTATTAGGGTCAGACGGGGGATCAAACCTGCGATCCTGGATTATCAGCCTGCGTGTTACCACTGGACTACTTGATGTCAGTATATATCCAACACCAGATCACAGTTTAGAAACAGTTAATTCAATAATGGAATAGTACGAAACATATTATCACCCCGTACAGTAAGTGACTCCGGAGTTTAGCTGTCCATCAATTATATATAGTCCTAATCAATATCTGCTTTATCTAAATACAACGCATAATTTTATAACATTACATCTCCGTATAGTAATGCAAACTAACGTATTGTCGCTGCTGTATGACCAGGGCATCTAAAACTGCCGCCCTGTATGCTCTATGGGAGAATGATTCTTGTTTTGGGAAATTTCTAAATATATATATATATAGAAGAATGATTCTAACGGTCCCTTGTTTTTGGAAATGTCTATATATATATATATATATATAGGAGAATTACCTCACTTTATCCATCAAGGGAGGTAATAGAAAAACCAGTAATGTCTCTCATTCAAGTTGATTGTAGACAATACACAGCTTGTGCAGTGAAATGCTGGTGCTAGAATGGTACAAGAACAACAGTGTTCAGACATTTAAAACAATCACAAACATCTCGAGTTATGGAATGCTCCCACGTGGTCCCATTGTCATAGTCATTTTAATATGAAACATGCTCTTGGGAATAAATATGGTTAAGCTAACAATCGTAAGATTATATTGCGTACATAGTTCTAATCCTCAGTTAATAGATTTTCCTTATTGTGTTACCAGTTTTAAATATATTCTAGACATGTAAGTTTTGCTTGGAAATGTAATTTAGTGAAGGACTAACTTCTAATTCTTCAAACTATCGACACGATTTATGGTAATGCAAGGCTTACGAATCGTTAAGATACATTCGTACGAGCATTTGCACTCAACGTGAACATTAGTTTCCACTCTTACGTCATTTAAAGGGCTATATTTGAATGTACTAATTTGTTCATGTCTGGAAAGTCGAATGGCATATAACCAAAGACACTAAACGTTAATAAATAAAACAGAGTTGCACTACGAACCAATGAGAGACCAGTATCGGTTACTACCAACTGAATACTCTTTAAATGAGGAGGTCTTTTATATCGTTTCCTCTGTTTTTATCGTTGTTTCCTTTGCACCACATGCTCTCAATTTACCGGCATTCGTTTTCTCATCTTTTAATTATTTAAATTATTAAATCACAACTGATATCTTACAGTATATCCAATGGATATTTTACTTATATGTGTTTATTAAAGCGACACTACATCGGCGAAAGTGCAAATGTCTGCAGAATGTAATTTGCTAGTATATCGTATAAAAATAAATCCAAATATTTGCCTCAAAAACTGAGTATTTCAACAAATAAACAAACGTCGTATGCGCGGTTTGTTAACATAGCAAAAAAATGTAAATATGGTCGAGATTCATGCATAATACAACGCATTTATCCTGAATAACACGAGGTATGGTACATATTTACCGTGATATCTCACATACTATGCATATTTATTTGTAGACTAATCTTAATTAAATTATCTCTAAGCGAAAGTATCGCGTGTTTAGTATTGACTTCAATGGCAACAAACGTCAATTCAGGAGCCTGGATTACCGTTATATGAAATCCATCTTTCACGATTGAAAGTTTGTAGACCACAAAAACACTGTTTATTGATTTAATATTAGTGTTCTAATGTATTCAGAAGAATGTGTAGTAGCTATGCATTTATACGTGGAACAATGCACTGTATTTGCTCTGCAATGCAATGTCGCTTTAATATAATGTGGATATAACTTGTTGCCCATCAATCCATGCGTTGCCTAATTATATGCATGTATATAAGGCTATGCTATATGCTTAATCTAATGCACCACTAGTCGGGAATGTGTAACTCGCAATATAGAGATGTCTTATCAACATTTGCGACAGCGAAAATCTGAAAAAGTGATAACCGATAACTATTTAAATTGTTAATCATAATATTAGAGATTAAAACGTTTGATATATTATGTTACATATGGATCAAAATGATTAGAAGAATTTGTAGTAGCAATGCATTTATGCGTGAAAAAATGCATTTTATTTGCTTTTTGCGATGTAATGTCGCTTTAATTAGCATGATTGTCATAAACTATAATCTATCATACCGCAATATCTGGCTAGGGAACAACAGTAAAAACAAAGGATTCCAACATACAATCGCAATAAATCTGACTTTATCTGACAGGGGAGGTAACAGAAAATCCAGTCATGTCGCTCATTTATTGTAGTGTGGAAGTCGTGATAGCGCTGTGGTAGCACGTTCGCTTCAGGTGCGAACGGCCCCGAGTTCGAGCCCCGCTGGAGCCGTTACGAGTGTGCCCTTAGGCTAGGCATTTAAATTCCACATTGCTTCTTCTCTCTCCCTCGTGGCGATGGATTACATCAGGAATGAGGTCTCGAGAGTGATTAATATAAGTTGTAAGAACTTGTTTCGCAATCGAGCTAAACTAAATTTGTATACATTAAACTATTGGTTTTTTTTTACATTGTAATATTTTATTATTCCAGTTTAGTTCATTGCATGAATACTTGTCATTTCCAAAGAATACACCTAGTGCTTTACCGGATTTGTTTAATGTAAATTTAATGTCAAATTCAGTAGTACAATTATTATGTTTTAGCTTTCCAATCCATAGGCCTTCTGTTTTAGATTTATTTAACTTAAGACCCGAGTATTTTCCAAAGTCTTCGACAATTTTAATAGCAAAAGGAATATCTGACTTATCTTTTAAAAATATAGTAGTATCATCTGCTAAACTATTGTAGAACATACCGCGTTTACTCTTGTAGTATATCCCACCAAATCAGATAAAACGTAACAATTACTTGTATGCTTAGTTCAGACAGAATCGGATGCTGTAATGTCTCTGTAATTTGACAAGCTCCTTTTCTCTCTAGTCTGTCTTAATTATATGTGTATGTATGTATGTAGAGTTAGATTCACAGATATTGGTTGATTTGATATTGGAATCCGCAAATTTACACAAGCCAGATTATCGCAGCTTAGCAGAATGTAGTGAAACAGAATTATAAAATATAGCTAAAATAATATAAAGCACCGCGGAGTGGTTTCAAATTTGCTTCTTGACATAATCATGTTTAGAATGACGAAATTACAGTGGATGTGAGCATACTGGTGTATATACCAGTAATCTTAATAAAACATGAAAAGTGACTCCTTTTTTGAGACACCTAAAAGCTACATTTATTTTCATATACCATTTTACATAACAATGCAGACTATGAATTAAGAACAGCAACGTCTTACAATGGCACAGTCAATCGGAATAGTGAATATGGTTTGGAATCGCTTGCAAACTTTCTGAAACATTTTAGAGTTATTTTCTGAGCCAGATTTATGACTGAAGCGCAGTATGTATCAATTATGCTATCGCTGTCTTATGACATTAAAAAGAATTGTACCCGTTTAGCTATCATGTTTCAATTTTGCATCAACGTCTTGCAATGGGATGTCTACACAGATAGCAATTGTCATTTGTAAATATAAGTTGTTGCCACAATAATATTAGTATATTACTAAACTTTCTGAAACATTTTAGAGTTATTTTCTGAGCAATAGTTATGACTGTAGAGCAGTATGTAATTCTGCTAACGCTGACTTGCGACATTGCACCCATGGATCTAGCTATTATGTTTCAATTTTGATTTGTATCAGCCCTGGATGTTCTCTTTGAACAATGACCTAAGTATTCACCATGGCGATATATTGTGTGGTATGTACACATATGAACCGATCAACATAACCTAGTTTGTACATTGCAATACAATATAATACATCACGTCTTCGTAAAGATTTCTGGTGCGGCATAGCAAAGCAGCCACTTTGTATCGCCCTGTATGTTCTCTTTGAACAATGACCTAAGTCCAAATATGAACCAATCAACATAACCTATTTTGAACATTGCAATACAATATAATACCTCACGTGCGCGTATTGTATTTGATACTCATAATAACAATGTTGATACTGCTGTAAAGTGCGGAGTTGTATTATGTGTAGGTCCAAAGGAAAGAAGCTGAAATAGAGACATGATAAAATGATGCGCAGAGAATATCCAAATCAAGTTTGCAGTAGTTGTTCGTATGACTGCATGTTTCTGTTCAAGATTACGTTCATTACTTAGTTCATGAATAATTATATGAGGGAGTGTTTTACAATGCGATCTTAGTGGTTTGTTTATCGTCAGAACTGATGTCCTCTCCGATGTCAACACGTTTCAGATTGTCATCATGTTCGCAACATCACTGGATCAGTTACCCCCATAATACAATTAAAATCATATTAAGATAACTTTG
This sequence comes from Archivesica marissinica, assembly GCA_014843695.1. Lineage (NCBI taxonomy): Eukaryota > Metazoa > Mollusca > Bivalvia > Venerida > Vesicomyidae > Archivesica > Archivesica marissinica. The sequence continues at coordinate 15,968,991 of CM026398.1, forward strand.
AAATATATTAATATTGTAATTATTTCCTGGACTGTTCCGTTTCATTCACTGTCGGATGGAACAACTTCCTGTACTGCTTCCAGGTCTGCCCAGTGACACTATGATAAATGGTGTATTACGGACATTCTGTTCCGTTGAGCAATGCTTGCCTAGTCTTGATAAAGTGGAAGTCGTGATGACCCAGTAGTAGCGCGTTCGCTTCACGTGCGAACATGCCCGGAGTTCGAGTCCCTGTGGAGCCATTACGAATATGCAAGGCATTTCAATTACATCTGTTACGATTAAGCAAGGCATTTAAATTCCGCATGTTCTCTTCTCTCTCCCTCGTGGCGTTGGATTCCATCGTTGGATTCCATCATGAATGAGGTATCGAGAGTGATTAATATAAGTTGTAAGATCTTGTTTTGCAAGCGAGCTCAAATAATGTTCTATAAACTAAACATTTGAGCATGTTGATTATTTTAGTAACATATTTGTACATTTATGGAAGATAGCTGCAAAAACCAAAACTAATCAGACAGAAGTCATTATATTCGCATGCACATCTGTCAGGCGATATAGTTTGAGTTAGAAACATAATTATCCATATTAAATAATGAATAATATGTTCGCTTCCATAAAGATTCCATCTTAAGCGCATCATTTTGATCCATATGTAACATAATATATCATACGATTTAATCTCTAATATTATGATTAACAATTTAAATAGTTATCGGTTATCACTTTTTCAGATTTTCGCTGTCGCAAATGTTGATAAGACATCTCTATATTGCGAGTTACACATTCCCGACTAGTGGTGCATTAGATTAAGCATATAGCATAGCCTTTATATACATGCATATAATTAGGCAACGCATGGGTTGATGGGCAACAAGTTATATCCACATTATATTAAAGTGACATTGCATTGCAGAGCAAATACAGTGCATTGTTCCACGTATAAATGCATAGCTACTACACATTCTTCTGAATACATTAGAACACTAACATTGAATCAATAAACAGTGTTTTTGTGGTCTACAAACTTTCAAACGTGAACATAGGATTTCATATAACGGTCATCCGCGCTCCTGAATTGCCGTTTGTTTGCCATTGAAGTCTATACTAAACACGCGATACTTTCGCTTAGAGATAATTTAGTTGAGATTAGTCTACACATGTATATGCATAGGTACACATGTGATATATCACCGTAAATATGTACCATACCTCGTGTTATTCAGGATACACGCGTTGTATTAGGCATGGATGTTGACCCTATTTACATTATTTTGTTACAATATCTTTTAAACGATACAGATATAGTTATCGGTCAGTTTGGATTCTTAAAGGATTAACCTATAATTTCAACCTACTAATAAAATCCTAAGTTACAACGTCTATATAACTTGAAGATTATTTTTTATCAATATATAATTATCAAGGACTGGACTTCTATCTAAATTCCCAAACCCTGGGTAAATGCATTGACTCGACGTTTGAATACTAGACTATAGCAAAAGACATCCATATCAGTAACGTTATTATTACAAAACACATTAGGACATTGATAGATGTTCAGCAATAGTTGTATATTGTAAAGCCAGTTTTCTACAACCTCCGTTACAATCAGACAATCAGTGTTGGTAGTACAGTCAACCCTGTCTTAAGCAGCCAGCCAAGGGAATCACAGAAAGTGGCTGCTTAGCACAGGTGGCTGCTTAATATGGACCAAATGCATAATAACACAACATATTGGGAATCTGGAAAATAGCTGGTTAATACAGGTTGGCTGCTTAATGGAGGTGACCACTAACACAGGTGTTACTGTATTCTGATTTGGCATATCATCTGAATCATTAATTGTACACCAATATTTTATTATTTTAGCATAGCGTATTTGGAAACAAATCAACAATTTAGTTCTATAGGTGTTAAGCTATACTTCCCACGTATCACAATACATGTTCAGGGTATTAAACACATATAGCATCAACAGTAGAACGCCCGATTAGCGCAGTGGTTAGCGCGCTCGCTTCTCGCCAATGCAAACAGGGTTCGATCCTCGGACCTGGAAGTATGTGAGATGGTATGTTTGTCGCCAGATCGGACATTTGGGTTTTTCTCCGGGTACTCCGGTTTTCTCCCACACGAATGATAACATATATGCGTTCATCCGCGCCAACGAGAGTGATTTAATAGGTTGTTAAAACTTGCTTCGCAATCGTTGTAAAATAAATAAAGTTGAAAAAAGAACAGTAGAAAGTCTGTTACAAAATTCCAACTGTACAATCGAAATAATATCATTTTGTTAACAAAATGATTCGATCTCCTTAAAGAATAGTAATGAACAATTTAGACCCAGCAGCGATAATTATTTAAGTCACTAAGGACACATTTGTTGTGTACAGGTATAATAACGCGCTCTGTCCACGTATCAATTTATTATGGAATTAAATATGGCGCATACATAGGCAGATATTATATCGATATATTCAATAAAATATTCATTCACTGTGAGTATCTAAAGCTTTACCAGCCGTTAATAATTTAGCAGCAGTCCAAACGTCTCCTTCCAACGTCGATTGGCTTGTCTATTTCTTCGATCGAACAAATTATTGTCATTAAAGTCGTTTTACGTACACCATTTCTCAACATCTACATTAAAGCAATTGCCTATAGCGTTGCTCAGATGTGCAAGATATTTTTTTAAATCATCTATAGGTATGGTCGAACTAGGTTTTCGTTAGATTTTCTTAAACTATTTCCCAAATCTCTCAGCCTACAATATTTCAGCATTTTCAATATCAACTAACTTCCTAAATTCATACAATTTCTCTTAAAGCGGAATTACATCGCAAAGAGTAAATACAAGTGCATTTGTTCACGTATAAATTTATTGCTACAACAACTTCTGCCGAATACATTCGAGCACTAATATTGAATCAATAAACAGTGTTTTTGTGGTCTATAAACTTTCAATATTGAAAGTAGGATTTCATATAACGGTCATCCATGCTGCTGAATTGTCGTTTGTTTGTCACCGGAGTCAATACTAAACACGAGATAATGTCGTTTAGAGATACTTTAACTAAGATTAGTCAACAAATAAATATGCACAGGCACAAATGTGAGATATAACGGTAAATCTGTACCATAAATCGTGTTATTCAGGATACATGAGTTGCATTATGCAGGGATATCGACAATATTTACATTATGACGTTATGTCAACAAACCGCGTATACGACGTTTGTTTATTAGTTGAAATACTCAGGTTTTGAGGCAACTATTTGGAAACTCATCAGCCTCCGTCCGTCTTATGAGACGATGGGTTGCGCTCTTGTTGAGGAACATTTTCTGCGGTGACTGAGTAGGCCTATTCTTGAGTGGCAATCTCTGTTGCAGTCATTGCAGGTGAAGATCGAGTCATCCCGTTTGATTGATGCCTTTCGCTTTTGTCGTTTCTGCTCACGACGCCGAGTTCGCTTAGCCTCGGCTCGTCTGACCCCAGCTTTCACAACGTGTCTCCATGATGACCGGTTTGATGCTGTGTCTTCCCAAGACTCTATGTCGATTTGCGCTGAACGCAGATCCCTCTTACAAGCGTCCCTGTATCTTAGGTGGGGGCGACCAGTTGGACGTGATCTTTGTTCAAGTTGACCGTACAGTAGATCTTTGGGGATGCGTCCTTGCGTCCATGCGTCGGACATGACCTAGCCAGCACAGGCGGCGTTCACTAAGCATTTCTCTGCTGAGGACCTCTGTATTGGTGACCCTATCTTCCCAAGTGATTCCCAAGATCCTGCGAAGGCACCTCATATGGTATGAGTTCAGCTTTGTCTCTTGTCTGGCATATGTCGTCCATGACTCGCTGCCGTAGAGAGTATGCAGGCCTGGTAAACCTTCAACTTGGTGTTCAGCGTTATGTTTCTGTTCTCACAGACTCTCTTGGTGAGTTTTGACCTGACGGTGGCTGCATTCCCGATGCGTGCATTGATCTCAGCATCGAGTGACAGGTTGTTGGATATCTGTGATCCTAGATATTTGAAGTTGTCGACCATGGCGAGTGTAGAGCCGTTAATGGCTATTGGAGCTGGGTCTGCAACGTCCTGGATCATGACCTCTGTCTTCTTTATGCTGATTGTTAGGGCAAACTCACGGCATGCATTGGAGAACTGATCCATGAGGCGCTGGAGGCCATCGTGTGTGTGGCTTGCGAGGGCTGCATCGTCAGCGAACAACATTTCCTTGAGTAGGACACGAGTTGTTTTGGTTTTGGCGCGCAAGCGGGCCAAGTTGTATAGCTTGCCATCGTGTCGGGTGTGGATGTAGACACCGTCAGAGGAGGAATGGAAGGCATATGTCAGGAGGAGTGAGAAGAGGATGCCGAAGAGCGTCGGTGCGAGGACGCAGCCTTGCTTGACTCCACTGAGGATGGGAAAAGGCTTGGAATTGTCGCCGTCGAAGCTGACGGTGCTCTTCGTGTCTTTGTGGAACGACGTGATCATGCTGAGCAATTTTGGTGGACAGCCAATCTTGTGTAGCAGTTTGAAAAGTTCACAGCGACTGACCAGGTCGAACACCTTTGTTAGGTCCACGAATGCGAGGTACAGTGGCTGTTGTTGCACCCTACACTTTTCCTGGAGTTGCCTCACTGAAAAGATCATGTCGATGGTGGATCGGCCAGATCGGAAACCACACTGGGAGTCTGGGTATATGCGCTCTGCTACCACCTGCAGTCTTGCGAGAATAACCCGAGCAAATACTTTGCCAACAATGCTGAGTAGGGATATGCCGCGATAGTTGTTGCAGTCGCTTCTGTCACCCTTGTTCTTGAAGAGTGTGACTATCTTTGCATCGCGCATGTCTTGTGGCACCTCACCTTCCTTCCAGCATAGACAGAGAAGTTCATGGAGAAGTGGTAGTAGATTTGGAAACTAATTTGGAAACTAATTAAACCATATAATAGGAAAATACATTATGTAGAAATTTATTTCACTGATGTAGTGTCGCTTTAAATACAATACTATTCAGTCATGCTTACATTTGCACACAAAAAAGTGTATCCTACTTGAATCGTTTTACAATTGTTAAAGCGAAATTACATCAGTGAAAATACAAATTTCTACAGAATGTAATTTCCTAGTTTATGGTATCATTTCCCCCCAAATATGTGCCTCAAATACTAAGTAGTTCCACTAATAAACAAGCGTCGTATACGCGGATTGTTGACATAACAAAATAATGTAAATAAGATCAACATGCATACGTAATACACCGCTTGCATCTTGAATAACACGATTTATGATACAAATTTACCGTTATATCTCACATGTGCACACTATGCATATTTATTTGTAGACTAATCTTAGTTAAATTAAAATATCTCTAAGGGATAGCATCACGAGTTTAATTTTTTTTTTGGCTTTTTGCAATGTAATGTCGCTTTAAATAATCCTAATGGGTCTTTAGAAATACAATGTATTGGCATCAATACACTCCCTGTCAAACCACTCGGCAGATTTATCTGTAAAGCTAGGCTAATTACCACTATTGACTGCTATTATATGTGTGTTAAACAACTGGTGGGCAATATTTCGTATATACTTGAGGACATTCAAAACGCACATCTACATTATATGATTATTATTACATGAAAATGAAATACGAAGGATTCCATCAAAGATATATCACATCTTTATTACAAAACACAAACTGAACAACTAAAAATATACCAAAATGTTTAAAACTATGTATTTATATAGTTATTGTTTTTCATTTTTTCATGTAAAAACACACTTATCAGAAGTGTGTGTTTTCTATGTCCTCTAGTATATATCACATATATTATTAATGTTTTCAACCAATTTATTTAAATCTGGCATTTTCATGATTAATTACATATGCTAGTAAATTATCTTTATGAATAGGGTTCCACTTAAATCTAACTTCACTTACACCACCCACAACATTACTACAAAACAGTGCAAATCATTGACAGAGTAAATTCTAAAATTGAGTCTGCCTCCGTGGTCGAGTGGTTACGGTAGCTGATTTGTATACTACTGTAATCTAGAAACACTGATGGTCACGAGTTCGCTCAGCCGGACCTTGTCTCTTTATATGATAATGTTTACAGTTTCTTACGGAGCTTGGTGCACCAAGTGCCGGTTAACCGTTGGAGCCTGTGAAGGAGAGCTGTTGTTAGGTAAACTGCCGTCGCTCAAATGGACAACCTGTAGCGACCTTAAATAACCTTAAATAAAAACATTATAAATTGCTGATCTGTGAAAAATGACATTCTGTAAAGAGTAAATAATCAATGACGGGTGATCCATTCGTTGGCACAAATACATAACAATCATAGTTTCCAATACGAATGTTAACAATTCTCAACGTTGAAGATTTATAAAAGCAATTTAATACCATGACCATTACTAACATTCCTTGTCAACGGAGACCCGATATAAAGTTCTGTTATATTACAGATGCAACTCAATGCACTTCTTCTGTTCTGTAATATAACCAGTATCATTAGTATAGCTGTTCTTTTGATCACTTGTAATATAATACCACTTATTTCCTATTCTACTATTACACTCACCTGTGACATAAATGTTATAATATTATCTCCTAAAATCTCGATTAGATCTCCATTAACAGTATTATTGGCTGGGGAATCTTCACACAAGAAATAAGTACCACATATATAAACATCATCATTTAAATGAAAACAGTTGCACTAGCAATCTCTTTCACACGAAGATAGTCATAAAGAAGTGACTTTTACCAGCGGATCTTGGCCGCGACGGAGATACTCAGTAGATGTCGATATAGTCGATATTTAGCCCGAATGTGACCTCACCGGCGCCAGCTCATCGCCAGAGACGTGTCCAACAGACTTCCTGACGCTCATCGGTCCCCTACCTATGCACCATGACACCAGCTCATCGCCCGCGCTCTCTGGGTCCTTTGGTTGCTTTTTGGGACTCATCGGTACCCTCCGTATGTACTCCGGCTTACGCACACTTGCCCTGATATATATCTAGAGAGAGCTTGCAGTTCGGATAAGAGTCTGGAACTCGCGGAGGACACATATCCAGTGAAATGCCAAGCAAAGTCCTTAGATCGTACGGCTTTTGACAGCCTCAGAATCTTTCGACGGATCTCACCGATATCGCCAGTGAAGTTTCCGAGAGAGTGACCTTTTCCAGCTGATCTTGGCCGCCTTGGAGACACTCAACAGGTCGACACATAGTCTAGGTTTGAGCTATGGTAAGAGGTTTACACAATGATTAAGTGCTTAAGTAGCCACTTGAACAGCTGTGAAGTGACAGTTCTTGCGAAAACATCAATGTCTGAACTGAAGTATACCTTGGAAATGGTAAATATAGTTCAACAAGAAGAGATACCAAGCCCAGCGCCTCATGAAGTCATTATTTGGTTGCAATGACCCTACTTCAAACCCTAAAAGTTATTCATAATGTCATCTTTGGAGTCTTGGGAAAAAACTGTATTGAAGATTTTATGAAGCATGTTTCTGCAAACAACAGTGTTTGTGTACATTGGATGTGTCATGCCTACCCTACCAAATAGGCCAAGAATTCAGAACGAAACCTTTGACTGGTAGATGCTGAATGGAGCTTTGCAACAACACTTACTAATGCAAACCAACGAGTCGAAAATTTAAAGATTCTTTGAGTTCTTGGTCGAGGAATGGAAACAGGAAAATATGTACTATTGCAGGCAGAAAAATTATGTTTACTACATCAGAGAGTCTAAATGTTATGTATTAAATATAGACAGATGTATAATGCAACGTCGAGAATATCCATAGTTGGCATATAACATGGGGAAGCTTTACAAAGAATCATCTTGCATTATGCATTTTCTCATTGTTGTCATACTTCCCTATCCAGATATTGTCATACTTCCCTATCCAGATATTGATTTCATGGTATTAGCATTCGCCGCTTATGGACTGTGGTAGATTACAATATTAATTTGTATGTCTCATTGGAACTGCACCAACCACACTACCAGACATGCCTAAATAGGAGTTGGATAAATCTGGAAGAGGACATTCCAGCTCCACACTGTCAAGGGTGGATCGTAACAACTACAGTCTACATCGGTTATGTCGAATTCCGTCGGACCGAACAAAATACTTCGACATAACCGAAGTTTGACTTAACGAAATTCGATATAAACAGATCCAGTTATATGTAAAATGATAGTGTCTGAAACGGGACTTTAATCCGACTTCGAGATAACCGAAGAATTCGACATAACCGACTTTGTCATAACGGATGTAGACTGTACACGTGATATCGAAATTGACTGGATGTACGTACAGCCAGCACCATCTATTATTATGACATTGTGTGGCTGCAAAACTATATGTAACTCTAATCGTTACATGTGCAAGAACAATGGAT
>CM026398.1:15982413-15988734 GCA_014843695.1 Archivesica marissinica
ACACCTACATTATATACTAGAGGACATAGAAAACGCACACCTACATTATATACTAGAGGACATAGAAAACCCACACATACATTATATACTAGAGGACATAGAAAACCCACACATACATTATATACTAGAGGACATAGAAAACGCACACCTACATTATATACTAGAGGACATAGAAAACCCACACATACATTATATACTAGAGGACATAGAAAACCCACACATACATTATATACTAGAGGACATAGAAAACCCACACATACATTATATACTAGAGGACATAGAAAACCCACACATACATTATATACTAGAGGACATAGAAAACGCACACATACATTATATACTAGAGGACATAGAAAACGCACACATACATTATATACTAGAGGACATAGAAAACGCACACCTACATTATATACTAGAGGACATAGAAAACGCACACCTACATTATATACTAGAGGACATAGAAAACGCACACCTACATTATATACTAGAGGACATAGAAAACGCACACCTACATTATATACTAGAGGACATAGAAAACGCACACCTACATTATATACTAGAGGACATAGAAAACGCACACCTACATTATATACTAGAGGACATAGAAAACGCACACCTACATTATATACTAGAGGACATAGAAAACGCACACCTACATTATATACTAGAGGACATAGAAAACGCACACCTACATTATATACTAGAGGACATAGAAAACGCACACCTACATTATATACTAGAGGACATAGAAAACGCACACCTACATTATATACTAGAGGACATAGAAAACGCACACCTACATTATATACTAGAGGACATAGAAAACGCACACCTACATTATATACTAGAGGACATAGAAAACGCACACCTACATTATATACTAGAGGACATAGAAAACGCACACCTACATTATATACTAGAGGACATAGAAAACGCACACCTACATTATATACTAGAGGACATAGAAAACGCACACCTACATTATATACTAGAGGACATAGAAAACGCACACCTACATTATATACTAGAGGACATAGAAAACGCACACCTACATTATATACTAGAGGACATAGAAAACGCACACCTACATTATATACTAGAGGACATAGAAAACGCACACCTACATTATATACTAGAGGACATAGAAAACGCACACCTACATTATATACTAGAGGACATAGAAAACGCACACTACATTATATACTAGAGGACATAGAAAACGCACACCTACATTATATACTAGAGGACATAGAAAACGCACACCTACATTATATACTAGAGGACATAGAAAACGCACACCTACATTATATACTAGAGGACATAGAAAACGCACACCTACATTATATACTAGAGGACATAGAAAACGCACACCTACATTATATACTAGAGGACATAGAAAACGCACACCTACATTATATACTAGAGGACATAGAAAACGCACACCTACATTATATACTAGAGGACATAGAAAACGCACACCTACATTATATACTAGAGGACATAGAAAACGCACACCTACATTATATACTAGAGGACATAGAAAACGCACACCTACATTATATACTAGAGGACATAGAAAACGCACACCTACATTATATACTAGAGGACATAGAAAACGCACACCTACATTATATACTAGAGGACATAGAAAACGCACACCTACATTATATACTAGAGGACATAGAAAACGCACACCTACATTATATACTAGAGGACATAGAAAACGCACACCTACATTATATACTAGAGGACATAGAAAACGCACACCTACATTATATACTAGAGGACATAGAAAACGCACACCTACATTATATACTAGAGGACATAGAAAACGCACACCTACATTATATACTAGAGGACATAGAAAACGCACACCTACATTATATACTAGAGGACATAGAAAACGCACACCTACATTATATACTAGAGGACATAGAAAACGCACACCTACATTATATACTAGAGGACATAGAAAACGCACACCTACATTATATACTAGAGGACATAGAAAACGCACACCTACATTATATACTAGAGGACATAGAAAACGCACACCTACATTATATACTAGAGGACATAGAAAACGCACACCTACATTATATACTAGAGGACATAGAAAACGCACACCTACATTATATACTAGAGGACATAGAAAACGCACACCTACATTATATACTAGAGGACATAGAAAACGCACACCTACATTATATACTAGAGGACATAGAAAACGCACACCTACATTATATACTAGAGGACATAGAAAACGCACACCTACATTATATACTAGAGGACATAGAAAACGCACACCTACATTATATACTAGAGGACATAGAAAACGCACACCTACATTATATACTAGAGGACATAGAAAACGCACACCTACATTATATACTAGAGGACATAGAAAACGCACACCTACATTATATACTAGAGGACATAGAAAACGCACACCTACATTATATACTAGAGGACATAGAAAACGCACACCTACATTATATACTAGAGGACATAGAAAACGCACACCTACATTATATACTAGAGGACATAGAAAACGCACACCTACATTATATACTAGAGGACATAGAAAACGCACACCTACATTATATACTAGAGGACATAGAAAACGCACACCTACATTATATACTAGAGGACATAGAAAACGCACACCTACATTATATACTAGAGGACATAGAAAACGCACACCTACATTATATACTAGAGGACATAGAAAACGCACACCTACATTATATACTAGAGGACATAGAAAACGCACACCTACATTATATACTAGAGGACATAGAAAACGCACACCTACATTATATACTAGAGGACATAGAAAACGCACACCTACATTATATACTAGAGGACATAGAAAACGCACACCTACATTATATACTAGAGGACATAGAAAACGCACACCTACATTATATACTAGAGGACATAGAAAACGCACACCTACATTATATACTAGAGGACATAGAAAACGCACACCTACATTATATACTAGAGGACATAGAAAACGCACACCTACATTATATACTAGAGGACATAGAAAACGCACACCTACATTATATACTAGAGGACATAGAAAACGCACACCTACATTATATACTAGAGGACATAGAAAACCACACCTACATTATATACTAGAGGACATAGAAAACGCACACCTACATTATATACTAGAGGACATAGAAAACGCACACCTACATTATATACTAGAGGACATAGAAAACGCACACCTACATTATATACTAGAGGACATAGAAAACGCACACCTACATTATATACTAGAGGACATAGAAAAACGCACGCCTACATTATATACTAGAAGACATAGAAAAACGCACGCCTACATTATCTACTAGAGGTCATAGAAAAACGCACACCTACATTATATACTAGAGGACATAGAAAAACGCACGCATACATTATATACTAGAAGACATAGAAAAACGCATGCCTACATTATATTCTAGAGGACATAGAAAAACGCACACCTACATTATATACTAGAGGACATAGAAAAACGCACACCTACATTATATACTAGAGGACATAGAAAAACGCACACCTACATTATATACTAGAGGACATAGAAAAACGCACACCTACATTATATACTAGAGGACATAGAAAAACGCACACCTACATTATATACTAGAGGACATAGAAAACGCACACCTACATTATATACTAGAGGACATAGAAAACGCACACCTACATTATATACTAGAGGACATAGAAAACGCACACCTACATTATATACTAGAGGACATAGAAAACGCACACCTACATTATATACTAGAGGACATAGAAAACGCACACCTACATTATATACTAGAGGACATAGAAAACACACATACATTATATACTAGAGGACATAGAAAACGCACACCTACATTATATACTAGAGGACATAGAAAACGCACACCTACATTATATACTAGAGGACATAGAAAACGCACACCTACATTATATACTAGAGGACATAGAAAACGCACACCTACATTATATACTAGAGGACATAGAAAACGCACACCTACATTATATACTAGAGGACATAGAAAACGCACACCTACATTATATACTAGAGGACATAGAAAACGCACACCTACATTATATACTAAGAGACATAGAAAACGCACACCATTATATATAGAGGACAGAAAATTTTTGGGCTACATTATATATAGAGGACATAGAAAACACACCTACATTATATATACTAGAGGACATAGAAAACGCACACCTACATTATATACTAGAGGACATAGAAAACGCACACTCTACATTATATACTAGAGGACATAGAAAACGCACACCTACATTATATACTAGAGGACATAGAAAACGCACACATACATTATATACTAGAGGACATAGAAAACGCACACATACATTATATACTAGAGGACATAGAAAACGCACACCTACATATATACTAGAGGACATAGAAAACACACATACATTATATACTAGAGGACATAGAAAACGCACACCTACATTATATACTAGAGGACATAGAAAACGCACACCTACATTATATACTAGAGGACATAGAAAACGCACACCTACATTATATACTAGAGGACATAGAAAACGCACACCTACATTATATACTAGAGGACATAGAAAACCACACCTACATTATATACTAGAGGACATAGAAAACGCACACCTACATTATATACTAGAGGACATAGAAAACGCACACCTACATTATATACTAGAGGACATAGAAAACGCACCACCTACATTATATACTAGAGGACATAGAAAACGCACACCTACATTATATACTAGAGGACATAGAAAACGCACACACATCTACATTATATACTAGAGGACATAGAAAAGGCACACCTACATTATATACTAGAGGACATAGAAAACGCACACCTACATTATATACTAGAGGACATAGAAAACGCACACCTACATTATATACTAGAGGACATAGAAAACGCACACCTACATTATATACTAGAGGACATAGAAAACGCACACCTACATTATATACTAGAGGACATAGAAAACGCACACCTACATTATATACTAGAGGACATAGAAAACGCACACCTACATTATATACTAGAGGACATAGAAAACGCACACCTACATTATATACTAGAGGACATAGAAAACGCACACCTACATTATATACTAGAGGACATAGAAAACGCACACCTACATTATATACTAGAGGACATAGAAAACGCACACCTACATTATATACTAGAGGACATAGAAAACGCACACCTACATTATATACTAGAGGACATAGAAAACGCACACCTACATTATATACTAGAGGACATAGAAAACGCACACCTACATTATATACTAGAGGACATAGAAAACGCACACCTACATTATATACTAGAGGACATAGAAAACGCACACCTACATTATATACTAGAGGACATAGAAAACGCACACCTACATTATATACTAGAGGACATAGAAAACGCACACCTACATTATATTACTAGAGGACATAGAAAACGCACACCTACATTATATACTAGAGGACATAGAAAACGCACACCTACATTATATACTAGAGGACATAGAAAACGCACACCTACATTATATACTAGAGGACATAGAAAACGCACACCTACATTATATACTAGAGGACATAGAAAACGCACACCTACATTATATACTAGAGGACATAGAAAACGCACACCTACATTATATACTAGAGGACATAGAAAACGCACACCTACATTATATACTAGAGGACATAGAAAACGCGCACCTACATTATATACTAAATAATATATAAAACGCACACCTACATTATATACGAGAGGACATAGAAAACGCACACCTACATTATATACTAGAGGACATAGAAAACGCACACCTACATTATATACTAGAGGACATAGAAAACGCACACCTACATTATATACTAGAGGACATAGAAAACGCACACCTACATTATATACTAGAGGACATAGAAAACGCACACCTACATTATATACTAGAGGACATAGCTAAAACATACACCCCAGCTACCATAGCGCTTTCTTATATGTTTAGACATAGCAAACGCACACTTACATTATATACTAGAGGACATAGAAAACGCAAACCTACATGATATACTAGAGGACATAGAAAACGCACACCTACATTATATACTAGAGGACATAGAAACCGCACACCTACATTATATACTAGAGGACATAGAAAACGCACACCTACATTATATACTAGAGGACATAGAAAACGAACACCTACATTATATACTAGAGGACATAGAAAACGCACACCTACATTATATACTAGAGGACATAGAAAACGCAC
>CM026398.1:15989734-16058927 GCA_014843695.1 Archivesica marissinica
ACATACATACATACATACATACATCCATACATACATACATCCATACATCCATACATCCATACATCCATACATCCATACATCCATACATCCATACATCCATACATCCATACATCCATACATCCATACATCCATACATCCATACATCCATACATCCATACATCCATACATACATACATACATACATACATACATACATACATACATACATACATACATACATACATACATACATACATACATACATACATACATACATACATACATACATACATACATACATACATACATACATACATACATACATACATACATACATACATACATACATACATACATACATACATACATACATACATACATACATACATACATACATACATACATACATACATACATACATACATACATACCTACATACATACATACATACATACATACATACATACATACATACATACATACATACATACATACATACATACCTACATACATACATACATACATACCTACATACATACATACATACATACATACATACATACATACATACATACATACATACATACATACATACATACATACATACATAATACATACTAATACATACCTACATACATACATACATACATACATACATACATACATAACTACATACATACATACATACATACATACCTACATAATACATACATACATACATACATACATAAATACATACATACATACATACATACATACATACATACTAATACATACATACATACCATAAATACATACATACCTACATACATACATACAACATACATACATACATACATACATACATACATACATACATAATACTACATACATACATAATACATACAATAATACATACATACAAACTACATACATACATACATACATACATACATACATACATACATACATACAACATACATACATACATACAACATACCATACATACATCCATACATACATACATACATACATACATACATACATACATACATACATACATACATACATACATACATACATACATACATACATACATACATACATACATACATACATACATACATACATACATACATAAATACATACATACATACATACATACATACATACATACATACATACATACATACATACATACATACATACATACATACATACATACATACATACATACATACATACATACATACATACATACATACATACATACATACATACATACATACATACATACATACATACATACATACATACAGGTTTTTTTCTACACCTCATTTGCGTAAATATAAAAGAACAAATTAGGTGTAGAATACTGACATTTCATACCTCGATGAAACGTAGAAAGAGAACATTCAGTTGTTATAATTACAACGAATAGTTTCTAAATTACAAATCAAGTTGTCTTTTTGATCTGTTATGCCGTACAATAATCAGTTCCGCTATACACGTTCCAATATAGTGTTGCAATGCATTTAAATTCCCCGCTTCCTCTTCTCTCTCCCTCGTAGCGATGGATTCCACCAGGAATGAGGTCTCGAGAGTGATTAATAGAAGTTGTAAGAACTTGTTTCGCGATCGAGCTAAAATAAATTTGTATAAAGTTTATAAACTAAACTATATAGTGTTGGTCAGAAATGACTCTATTTTTGCGTGGTCTCATATAAGAAACATGGCGGCTATTGTAATCGGCAAATGCATTCGTTCGGTACTTTGGGATATTTACCAAATGTAAGTAACATCAATGTGAATTAATGGGTTTAATAGCCTTCCGCATAAACAAGGGATCGGACCTCCCTCCGGAGTTCGAGCCCCGCTGGAGCCGTTACGACTGTGCCCTTAGGCATGTCATCTAAATTCCACATGCGTCTTCTCTCTCCCTCGTGGCGATGGATTCCATCAGGAATGAGGTATCAAGAGTGATTAATACAAGTTGTAAGAACTTGTTTCGCAATCGAGCTAAAATAAATGTGCACAAACAATAAACTAATTGTTATATATTAGATCTTCATAAGTTAGCCTCCAATATATGATAACATTTATCGCTATGCTAATCGTTGGAAAAGTCACGGGGTAGTGAAGAATACCATTTCACACTGTTTCACAAACAAAAAGAAATCAAAGAAAAAGATGAGAAATTGTATCCAAATTAATATAAATATGGGTTGGGGCAGCAGTACATGCTGGTATTTATGTGGCTTTCTTATGTCGATCTGTATATACACATGGATATGTAGTCCAGTGGTAACACACTGGACTGGTAACCCAGGGATCGCAGGTTCGATCCCCCGTCTGACCCAAATAAAATAAATTATTTCAGATGGGACGTTAAACCGAGGTCTCGTGTCGGTGCTGTACACCGTGCACGTAAAAGAACCAGAGGAGGCTCTGGAATGGGTCTCTGTTTGTATCATTGCACTATCCTCCAAAAATCTAAAATGACTACTAGTAATCTCTTCAGGAGGCGTCGCTCATATGGGCAACCGGTAGCGACGATAAATAAACATAAGACAAACACACACGATCTGTATATATAACAATACAGTATGGTGTACTTAATATCGCAGAATGATATGTTACTACGAGATGTTTAATCATCATTATCTGCAGATACTTACTTTGTATGCTCGCTGGTTTAAGGCTTAGGAGAATGCTTGTGTATATATATTACAAGGAACATGATACTACAAATGACGCATCCTATATTAAATCCTGTTTGTAATTTTGTTCCCCTAGAATTACTTTGAATATGTTATAAATTATTTATTTACGTTCGAGCGTAGCGAATTAGGAAATAATGTCCTAAGTCTAAATACTGCCATACAAGTAATCAAATTAGAAGCTGACAAGGAAAAGAAACGCAAATATACAACCGATAGGAATAATTATAAAGCAAATTATCACCCCTAATCAAATTTGGATAGACACTGATCAGCAACTTCCTCACAACTTACAAATGTGCTGAACTTAAGATGTACGGCAATCATATGGTACGGGTTGTGGTAAGTTTTAGTTCACAAACGTCAATATACCCGTTTGGTCCATGAGACAACATAATTACAAAACATTTACACATGGTTAATCTTTAAAGTCACGTGATTGGTGAACATGTTCACTGATATAAGTTAATTATCAACAACAATGTACATAATAGACATAGACAGACACAGAAATCGTTGATTAAATTCCAGTTAGGCTTTCAAGCCCATGAGGACATATATACATATAGACCATAAGCTGTATAAGTTTGTGTCTTAATAAACGATTCTTCTTCATATTATATTCAGTTAGCGAACAGTGCAAACATAATGCATACATTATATACAAATCAATGTGAGCTCCTACAATCATAGCCATGTACATTTATTTATATGTGTAAATACATGTAATATCTGATATGTGTCTTATAATTAAAGAAGGTCAAAAGACGCAACAAAACACAAAACCAAACATACAAATAGAGGATAGATAGATGAATATCATTTTATTATTGAATGCTTTATACTGATTTAAGAACACTTTGCATCGAACATATTATTGGCATATATCTAATATGGTTAAATGTGTTAAGTTAATGCAATTAAAAAATGAAAATGCAGTTCGGAAGTTATCTTTATACGTTATTAAAGCATTTGTATGTCGTAGATCATTTGTCAATATCTAAACAGATCGTAATAGTTAATATTGTTTTCAATGATTAATACTCAATTCTTGTTGTTTTTTGTGCGTTGTTTTTGTTTGTAAGAATATATGTCTCTCCTATAATTGGTCGTTGAGATTAGTGTCCGTCACCATATTACCATACAATGTTTCACTTTGTAATGTTTTGTATTGATGCTTTGTTGAGATTAGTGTCCGTCACCATTCGATGCACTTCTGCCTATTTACGTATATACATGTATGTGGTAATTTATATTTCATTTTGATTTATTTGCATCCACCATATTACCATACAATGTTTCACTTTGTAATGTTTTGTATTGATGCTTTGTTGCTTTGTTGAGATTAGTGTCCGTCACCATATTACCATACATGTTTCACTTTATAATGTTTTGTATTGATGCTTTGTTCATGGGCCAGAAATGGCTTATAACGAAATAATGATATGTCATATATTGTATTGTGTTAAACCAGTCACTAGACCGTGCTTATATTATTAGGTTTAATGAAATACAGAGACCGCGACTCCGGGGATCGCATGTTCAATACCCCGCCATACCCTAATAATATTAACAGTCGTTCAGATAGAATTTCAAACAGATGTCTCGTGTTGGTGCTTTGCTCCTGCATAAAACATTGTCGTGACGTCATACCTTTGTACTTGCAGTCCATTATTATTAATATTGGACTGGTATCAAAATGCTAGTGTAGTTTATTAAATACTACGTGTGAATGTACGAAATTAAGTGTGTGTGTTAAGTAAGCTATAAGCCTCAAACGGATCCTATATGTAAAATATTGGTACTGTATTCAGCGCCACGCGCCTCACACAGTCCAATATTTTTACACCCAGTGGATCGTTTTCGGCTTATATCCTATACATAATTCGGATTCGCTTCCTACACGGACTTTCATAGTTAGCATGAGAACTTTCACTTTGATGTATATCGACATTGAATGTACCACCGAGAATATGGATACCGGAGATCTTGTGAAATACTGGAGTCCGAGCTTTAGGTTGTAAAACAACAAATAAAGTTTTAAATACATAGTAAAAACACATACAGTCTGTTCATTTATATTTCCAATCTTTCATTTCTTCTGATACCACACCCACTGTGAAGAGGTATTCAAATGAAACTGTAAAAGAGCAAAACTCTTCCAATTATAATGTTTTCTCCAGCCAGTGCTCACCTGTGAATAACGTCACTGTATTTACTCACTGTATTCCTCCGCCAAATAATACAGTATACCGACCTTCAGATTGCAATGGCCTGCATTCTTATACCACAACTTTTCTACACATCAACTTGTCTGAAGTCTTCTCAAGTCACATAATTTCTCAAAAAACACAAAAACTATACACTGCCTGTCATGAAAATGCATTTATATCAAAACGAAAAATTAACTATATTAGTCATTGGGACTACATTCGATGCACTTCTGCCTATTTACGTATATACAACCTGAAACAAACAACGATCCTCTATGTATATACATGTATGTGGTAATTTATATTTCATTTTGATTTATTTGCATCCACCTTCATTAATTCAATTGTTTATTTTATAGTGACAGTTGTCCATGAGTAACGGAAGTATTGACTATATCATAGGACTACTTATTTCCTTTCAAGGACTTTGTAAACATGAATCTGGGCAGGAATAATTGGATTTGATAATCTAATAGTAACCTCAATGTTTGCTCATCTCTTCTGATCAGCTCCACTTATCGTGCATTATCTGATATAGCGGAATATTTATTTTCAGCTAAGGAATGAATCACGGATTAAATCCGTTTCTATACGGGTATGAACTAAAGGAGAATGTTTAATGTGTGTGGAAGCGTAACTTTAAGCACGCCCAGTGTAGTTCATACACATATGGCAGCTATTAACGAGCGGCTCATTATTAGCTGGACAAGCTTTAGCTCTACACACGATGCACTAGCTGGACATGCTTTGGCTCTACACACGATGCACTAGCTGGACATGCTTTAGCTATACACACGATGTACTAGCTGGACATGCTTTAGCTCTACACACACTGCACTAGCTGGACATGCTCTAGCTATACACACGATGCACTAGCTGGACATGCTTTAGCTCTACACACGATGCACTAGCTGGACATGCTTTAGCTCTACACACGATGCACTAGCTAAACATGCTTTAGCTCTACACACGATGCACTAGCTGGACATGCTTTAGCTCTACACACGATGTACTACCTGATAAGCTTTAGCTCTACACACGATGCACTAGCTGGACATGCTTTAGCTATACACACGATGCACTAGCTGGACATGCTTTGGCTCTACACACGATGCACTAGCTGGACATGCTTTAGCTATACACAAGATGCACTAGCTGGACATGCTTTAGCTATACACACGATGCACTAGCTGATAAGCTTTAGCTATACACACGATGCACTAGCTGGACATGCTTTAGCTATACACACGATGTACTAGCTGGACATGCTTTAGCTCTACACAGGATGCACTAGCTGGACATGCTTTAGCTTTACACACGATGCACTAGCTGGACAAGATTTAGCTCTACACACGATGCAATAGCTGGACAAGCTTTAGTTCTACACACGATGCACTAGCTGGACAATCTTTAGCTCTACACACGATGCACTAGCTGGACATGCTTTAGCTTTACACACGATGCATTAGCTGGACATGATTTAGCTATACACACGATGCACTAGCTGGACAAGCTTTAGCTATACACACGATGCACTAGCTGGACAAGCTTTAGCTATACACACGATGCACTAGCTGGACAAGCTTTAGCTATACACACGATGCACTAGCTGGACAAGCTTTAGCTATACACACGATGCACTAGCTGGACAAGCTTTAGCTATACACACGATGCACTAGCTGGACATGCTTTAGCTCTACACAAGATGCACTAGCTGATAAGCTTTAGCTCTACACACGATGCACTAGCTGGACATGCTTTAGCTCTACACACGATGCACTAGCTGGACAAGCTTTAGCTATACACACGATGCACTAGCTGGACATGCTTTAGCTCTACACACGATGCACTAGCTGGACATGCTTTAGCTCTACACACGATGTACTAGATGAACACGCTTTAGCTATACACACGATGCACTAGCTAGACATGCTTTAGCTCTACACACGATGTACTAGCTGGACACGCTTTAGATATACACACGATGCACTAGCTGGACATGCTTTAGCTATACACACGATGCACTAGCTGGACATGCTTTAGCTATACACACGATGTACTAGCTGGACATGCTTTAGCTATTAACACGATGTACTAGCTGGACATGCTTTGGCTCTACACACGATGCACTAGCTGGACAGGCTTTAGCTTAACAAACGATGCACTAGCTGGACATCCTTTAGCTCTACACACGATGTACTAGCTGGATACGCTTTAGCTCTACACACGATGCACTAGCTGGACATGCTTTAGCAATACACACGATGCACTAGCTGGACAATCTTTAGCTATACACACGATGCACTAGCTGGACAAGCTTTAGCTATACACACGATGCACTAGCTGGACAAGCTTTAGCTATACACACGATGCACTAGCTGGACAAGTTTAGCTCTACACACGATGCACTAGCTGGACACGCTTTAGCTCTACACACGTTGTACTAGCTGGACATGCTTTAGCTCTACACACGATGCACCAGCAGGACATGCTCTAGCTATACACATGATGCACTAGCTGGACATGCTTTAGCTCTACATACGATGCACTAGCTGGACAAGCTTTAGCTATACACACGATGCACTAGCTGGACAAGCTTTAGCTATACACACGATGCACTAGCTGGACAAGCTTTAGCTATACACACGATGCACTAGCTGGACATGCTTCAGCTTTACACACGATGCACTCACTGGACAAGATTTAGCTCTACACACGATGCACTAGCTGGACAAGCTTTAGCTCTACACACGATGCACTAGCTGGACATGCTTTAGCTCTACACACGATGCACTAGCTGGACAAGCTTTAGCAATACACACGATGCACTAGCTGGACAAGCTTTAGCTATACACACGATGCACTAGCTGGACAAGCTTTAGCTATACACACGATGTGAATAACGTCACTGTATTTACTCACTGTATTCCTCCGCCAAATAATACAGTATACCGACCTTCAGATTGCAATGGCCTGCATTCTTATACCACAACTTTTCTACACATCAACTTGTCTGAAGTCTTCTCAAGTCACATAATTTCTCAAAAAACACAAAAACTATACACTGCCTGTCATGAAAATGCATTTATATCAAAACGAAAAATTAACTATATTAGTCATTGGGACTACATTCGATGCACTTCTGCCTATTTACGTATATACAACCTGAAACAAACAACGATCCTCTATGTATATACATGTATGTGGTAATTTATATTTCATTTTGATTTATTTGCATCCACCTTCATTAATTCAATTGTTTATTTTATAGTGACAGTTGTCCATGAGTAACGGAAGTATTGACTATATCATAGGACTACTTATTTCCTTTCAAGGACTTTGTAAACATGAATCTGGGCAGGAATAATTGGATTTGATAATCTAATAGTAACCTCAATGTTTGCTCATCTCTTCTGATCAGCTCCACTTATCGTGCATTATCTGATATAGCGGAATATTTATTTTCAGCTAAGGAATGAATCACGGATTAAATCCGTTTCTATACGGGTATGAACTAAAGGAGAATGTTTAATGTGTGTGGAAGCGTAACTTTAAGCACGCCCAGTGTAGTTCATACACATATGGCAGCTATTAACGAGCGGCTCATTATTAGCTGGACAAGCTTTAGCTCTACACACGATGCACTAGCTGGACATGCTTTGGCTCTACACACGATGCACTAGCTGGACATGCTTTAGCTATACACACGATGTACTAGCTGGACATGCTTTAGCTCTACACACACTGCACTAGCTGGACATGCTCTAGCTATACACACGATGCACTAGCTGGACATGCTTTAGCTCTACACACGATGCACTAGCTGGACATGCTTTAGCTCTACACACGATGCACTAGCTAAACATGCTTTAGCTCTACACACGATGCACTAGCTGGACATGCTTTAGCTCTACACACGATGTACTACCTGATAAGCTTTAGCTCTACACACGATGCACTAGCTGGACATGCTTTAGCTATACACACGATGCACTAGCTGGACATGCTTTGGCTCTACACACGATGCACTAGCTGGACATGCTTTAGCTATACACAAGATGCACTAGCTGGACATGCTTTAGCTATACACACGATGCACTAGCTGATAAGCTTTAGCTATACACACGATGCACTAGCTGGACATGCTTTAGCTATACACACGATGTACTAGCTGGACATGCTTTAGCTCTACACAGGATGCACTAGCTGGACATGCTTTAGCTTTACACACGATGCACTAGCTGGACAAGATTTAGCTCTACACACGATGCAATAGCTGGACAAGCTTTAGTTCTACACACGATGCACTAGCTGGACAATCTTTAGCTCTACACACGATGCACTAGCTGGACATGCTTTAGCTTTACACACGATGCATTAGCTGGACATGATTTAGCTATACACACGATGCACTAGCTGGACAAGCTTTAGCTATACACACGATGCACTAGCTGGACAAGCTTTAGCTATACACACGATGCACTAGCTGGACAAGCTTTAGCTATACACACGATGCACTAGCTGGACAAGCTTTAGCTATACACACGATGCACTAGCTGGACAAGCTTTAGCTATACACACGATGCACTAGCTGGACATGCTTTAGCTCTACACAAGATGCACTAGCTGATAAGCTTTAGCTCTACACACGATGCACTAGCTGGACATGCTTTAGCTCTACACACGATGCACTAGCTGGACAAGCTTTAGCTATACACACGATGCACTAGCTGGACATGCTTTAGCTCTACACACGATGCACTAGCTGGACATGCTTTAGCTCTACACACGATGTACTAGATGAACACGCTTTAGCTAACACACGATGCACTAGCTAGACATGCTTTAGCTCTACACACGATGTACTAGCTGGACACGCTTTAGATATACACACGATGCACTAGCTGGACATGCTTTAGCTATACACACGATGCACTAGCTGGACATGCTTTAGCTATACACACGATGTACTAGCTGGACATGCTTTAGCTATTAACACGATGTACTAGCTGGACATGCTTTGGCTCTACACACGATGCACTAGCTGGACAGGCTTTAGCTTAACAAACGATGCACTAGCTGGACATCCTTTAGCTCTACACACGATGTACTAGCTGGATACGCTTTAGCTCTACACACGATGCACTAGCTGGACATGCTTTAGCAATACACACGATGCACTAGCTGGACAATCTTTAGCTATACACACGATGCACTAGCTGGACAAGCTTTAGCTATACACACGATGCACTAGCTGGACAAGCTTTAGCTATACACACGATGCACTAGCTGGACAAGTTTAGCTCTACACACGATGCACTAGCTGGACACGCTTTAGCTCTACACACGTTGTACTAGCTGGACATGCTTTAGCTCTACACACGATGCACCAGCAGGACATGCTCTAGCTATACACATGATGCACTAGCTGGACATGCTTTAGCTCTACATACGATGCACTAGCTGGACAAGCTTTAGCTATACACACGATGCACTAGCTGGACAAGCTTTAGCTATACACACGATGCACTAGCTGGACAAGCTTTAGCTATACACACGATGCACTAGCTGGACATGCTTCAGCTTTACACACGATGCACTCACTGGACAAGATTTAGCTCTACACACGATGCACTAGCTGGACAAGCTTTAGCTCTACACACGATGCACTAGCTGGACATGCTTTAGCTCTACACACGATGCACTAGCTGGACAAGCTTTAGCAATACACACGATGCACTAGCTGGACAAGCTTTAGCTATACACACGATGCACTAGCTGGACAAGCTTTAGCTATACACACGATGCACTAGCTGGACATGCTTTAGCTCTACACAAGATGTACTAGCTGATAAGCTTTAGCTCTACACACGATGCACTAGCTGGACATGCGTTAGCTCTACACACGATGCACTAGCTGGACAAGCATTAGCTATACACACGATGCACTAGCTGGACATGCTTTAGCTCTACACACGATGTACTAGCTGGACACGCTTTAGCTATACACACGATGCACTAGCTGGACATGCTTTAGCTCTACACACGATGTACTAGCTGGACACGCTTTAGATATACACACGATGCACTAGCTGGGACATGCTTTAGCTATACACACGATGCACTAGCTGGACATGCTTTAGCTATACACAGATGTACTAGCTGGACATGCTTTAGCTATAAACACGATGTACTAGCTGGACATGCTTTGGCTCTACACACGATGCACTAGCTGGACAGGCTTTAGCTTAACAAACGATGCACTAGCTGGACATCCTTTAGCTCTACACACGATGTACTAGCTGGATACGCTTTAGCTCTACACACGATGCACTAGCTGGACATGCTTTAGCAATACACACGATGCACTAGCTGGACAATCTTTAGCTATACACACGATGCACTAGCTGGACAAGCTTTAGCTATACACACGATGCACTAGCTGGACAAGCTTTAGCTATACACACGATGCACTAGCTGGACAAGCTTTAGCTCTACACACGATGCACTAGCTGGACACGCTTTAGCTCTACACACGTTGTACTAGCTGGACATGCTTTAGCTCTACACACGATGCACCAGCTGGACATGCTCTAGCTATACACATGATGCACTAGCTGGACATGCTTTAGCTCTACACACGATGCACTGGCTGGACAGGCTTTAGCTTAGCACACGATGCACTAGCTGGACATGATTTAGCTCTACACACGATGCACTAACTGGACATGCTTTAGCTCTACACACGAGGCACTAGCTGGACATGCTTTAGCTCTACATACGATGCACTAGCTGGACAAGCTTTAGCTATACACACGATGCACTAGCTGGACAAGCTTTAGCTATACACACGATGCACTAGCTGGACATGCTTCAGCTTTACACACGATGCACTCGCTGGACAAGATTTAGCTCTACACACGATGCACTAGCTGGACAAGCTTTAGCTCTACACACGATGCACTAGCTGGACATGCTTTAGCTCTACACACGATGTACTAGCTGGACAAGCTTTAGCAATACACACGATGCACTAGCTGGACAAGCTTTAGCTATACACACGATGCACTAGCTGGACAAGCTTTAGCTATACACACGATGCACTAGCTGGACATGCTTTAGCTCTACACAAGATGTACTAGCTGATAAGCTTTAGCTCTACACACGATGCACTAGCTGGACATGCGTTAGCTCTACACACGATGCACTAGCTGGACAAGCTTTAGCTATACTCACGATGCACTAGCTGGACATGCTTTAGCTCTACACACGATGCACTAGCTGGACATGCTTTAGCTCTGCTCACAAAGCACTAGCTGGACATGCTTTAGCTGTACACACGATGTACTAGCTGGACATGCTTTAGCTATACACACGATGCACTAGCTGGACATGCTTTAGCTATGCACACGATGTACTAGCTGGACATGCTTTAGCTATAAACACGATGTACTAGCTGGACATGCTTTGGCTCTACACACGATGCACTAGCTGGACATGCTTTAGCTTTACACACGATGCACTAGCTGGACATGCTTTAGCTCTACACACGATGTACTAGCTGGACACGCTTTAGCTCTACACACGATGCACTAGCTGGACATGCTTTAGCTCTGCACACAATGCACTAGCTGGACATGCTTTAGCTCTACACACGATGTACTAACTGGACATGCTTTAGCTCTACACACAATGCACTAGCTGGACATGCTTTAGCTCTACACACGATGTACTAGCTGGACAAGCTTTAGCAATACACACGATGCACTAGCTGGACAAGCTTTAGCTATACACACGATGCACTAGCTGGACAAGCTTTAGCTATACACACGATGCACTAGCTGGACATGCTTTAGCTCTACTCACAATGCACTAGCTGGACATGCTTTAGCTCTACACACGATGCACCAGCTGGACATGCTCTAGCTATACACATGATGCACTAGCTGGACATGCTTTAGCTCTACACACGATGCACTGGCTGGACATGCTTTAACTCTACACACGATGCACTAGCTATACAGGCTTTAGCTCTACACACGATGCACTAGCTGGACATGCTTTAGCTCTACACACGAGGCACTAGCTGGACATGCTTTAGCTATACACACGATGCACTAGCTGGATAAGCTTTAGCTCTACACACACTGCACTAGCTGGACATGCTTGAGCTCAACACACGATGCACTAGCTGGACATGCTTTAGCTCTACACACGATGCACTAGCTGGACATGCTTTAGCTCTACACACGATGCACTAGCTGGACATGCTTTAGCTCTACACACGATGCACCAGCTGGACATGCTTTAGCTATACACACGATTTACTAGCTGGACATTCTCTAGCTATACACATGATGCACTAGCTGGACATGCTATAGCTCTACACACGATGTACTAGCTGATCAGCTTTAGCTCTACACACGATGCACTAGCTGGACATGCTTTAGCTCTACTCACAAAGCACTAGCTGGACATGCTTTAGCTCTACACACGATGTACTAGCTGGACACGCTTTAGCTATACACACGATGCACTAGCTGGACATGCTTTAGCTATACACACGATGCACTAGCTGGACATGCTTTAGCTATACACACGATGTACTAGCTGGACACGCTTTAGCTATAAACACGATGTACTAGCTGGACATGCTTTGGCTCTACACACGATGCACTAGCTGGACAGGCTTTAGCTTAACATACGATGCACTAGCTGGACATGCTTTAGCTCTACACAGGATGTACTAGCTGGACACGCTTTAGCTCTACACACGATGCACTAGCTGGACATGCTTTAGCTCTGCACACAATGCACTAGCTGGACATGCTTTAGCTCTACACACGATGTACTAACTGGACATGCTTTAGCTCTACACACAATGCACTAGCTGGACATGCTTTAGCTCTACACACGATGTACTAGCTGGACAAGCTTTAGCAATACACACGATGCACTAGCTGGACAAGCTTTAGCTATACACACGATGCACTAGCTGGACAAGCTTTAGCTATACACACGATGCACTAGCTGGACATGCTTTAGCTCTACTCACAATGCACTAGCTGGACATGCTTTAGCTCTACACACGATGTACTAGCTGTACACGCTTTAGCTATACACACGTTGTACTAGCTGGACATGCTTTAGCTCTACACACGATGCACCAGCTGGACATGCTTTAGCTATACACACGATGTACTAGCTGGACATGCTCTAGCTATACACATGATGCACTAGCTGGACATGCTTTAGCTCTACACACGATGCACTGGCTGGACATGCTTTAGCTCTACACACGAGACACTAGCTGGACATCATTTAGCTCTACACACGATGTACTAGCTGGATACGCTTTAGCTCTACACACGATGCACTAGCTGGACATGCTTTAGCTATACACACGATGCACTAGCTGGACAAGCTTTAGGTATACACACGATGCACTAGCTGGACATGCTTTAGCTCTACTCACAAAGCACTAGCTGGACATGCTTTAGCTCTACACACGATGTACTAGCTGGACACGCTTTAGCTATACACACGATGCACTAGCTGGACATGCTTTAGCTATACACACGATGCACTAGCTGGACATGCTTTAGCTATACACACGATGTACTAGCTGGACACGCTTTAGCTATAGACACGATGTACTAGCTGGACATGCTCTGGCTCTACACACGATGCACTAGCTGGACAGGCTTTAGCTTAACATACGATGCACTAGCTGGACATGCTTTAGCTCTACACAGGATGTACTAGCTGGACACGCTTTAGCTCTACACACGATGCACTAGCTGGACATGCTTTAGCTCTGCACACAATGCACTAGCTGGACATGCTTTAGCTCTACACACGATGTACTAACTGGACATGCTTTAGCTCTACACACAATGCACTAGCTGGACATGCTTTTTAGCTCTACACACGATGTACTAGCTGGACAAGCTTTAGCAATACACATGATGCACTAGCTGGACAAGATTTAGCTATGCACACGATGCACTAGCTGGACAAGCTTTAGCTATACACACGATGCACTAGCTGGACATGCTTTAGCTCTACTCACAATGCACTAGCTGGACATGCTTTAGCTCTACACATGATGTACTAGCTGTACACGCTTTAGCTATACACACGTTGTACTAGCTGGACATGCTTTAGCTCTACACACGATGCACCAGCTGGACATGCTTTAGCTATACACACGATTTACTAGCTGGACATTCTCTAGCTATACACATGATGCACTAGCTGGACATGCTTTAGCTCTACACACGATGCACTGGCTGGACATGCTTTAACTCTACACACGATGCACTAGCTGGACATGCTTTAGCTCTACACACGAGACACTAGCTGGACATCATTTAGCTCTACACACGATGTACTAGCTGGATACGCTTTAGCTCTACACACGATGCACTAGCTGGACATGCTTTAGCTATACACACGATGCACTAGCTGGACAAGCTTTAGGTATACACACGATGCACTAGCTGGACAAGCTTTAGCTATACACACGATGCGCTAGCTGGACAAGCTTTAGCTATACACACGATGCACTAGCTGGACAAGCTTTAGCTCTACACACGATGCACTAGCTGGACACGCTTTAGCTCTACACACGTTGTACTAGCTGGACATGCTTTAGCTCTACACACGATGCACCAGCTGGACATGCTCTAGCTATACACATGATGCACTAGCTGGACATGCTTTAGCTCTACACACGATGCACTGGCTGGACATGCTTTAGCTCTACACACGATGCACTAGCTGGACAGGCTTTAGCTTAGCACACGATGCACTAGCTGGACATGATTTAGCTCTACACACGATGCACTAACTGGACATGCTTTAGCTCTACACACGAGGCACTAGCTGGACATGCTTTAGCTCTACATACGATGCACTAGCTGGACATGCTTTAGCTATACACACGATGCACTAGCTGGACATGCTTTAGCTATACACACGATGCACTAGCTGGACAAGCTTTAGCACTACACACGATGCACTAGCTGGACATGCTTTAGCTCTACACACGATGCACTAGCTGGACATGCTTTAGCTCTACACAATGCACTAGCTGGACATGCTTTAGCTATACACACGAGGCACTAGCTGGACATGCTTTAGCTCTACATACGATGCACTAGCTGGACATGCTTTAGCTCTACACACGATGCACTAGCTGGACAGGCTTTAGCTCTACACACGTTGTACTAGCTGTACATGCTTTAGCTCTACACACGATGTACTAGCTGGACACGCATTAGCTATAAACACGATGTACTAGCTGGACACGCTTTAGCTCTACACACGATGCACTAGCTGGACAGGCTTTAGCTTAACACACGATGCACTAGCTGGACATGATTTAGCTCTACACACGATGCATTAGCTGGACATGCTTTTGCTCTACACATGATGCACTAGCTGGACACGCTTTAGCTCTACACATGATGCACTAGTTGGACATGCTTTAGCTCTACACACGATACACTAGCTGGACAAGATTTAGCTCTACACACGATGCACTAGCTGGACACGCATTAGCTATAAACACGATGTACTAGCTGGACACGCTTTAGCTCTACACACGATGCACTAGCTGGACAGGCTTTAGCTTAACACACGATGCACTAGCTGGACATGATTTAGCTCTACACACGATGCATTAGCTGGACATGCTTTTGCTCTACACACGATGCACTAGCTGGACACGCTTTAGCTCTACACATGATGCACTAGTTGGACATGCTTTAGCTCTACACACGATACACTAGCTGGACAAGATTTAGCTCTACACACGATGCACTAGCTGGACATGATTTAGCTCTACACACGATGCATTAGCTGGACATGCTTTTGCTCTACACACGATGCACTAGCTGGACACGCTTTAGCTCTACACACGTTGTACTAGCTGTACATGCTTTAGCTCTACACACGATGCACTAGCTGGACAAGCTTTAAAGACATATATTAATTAAAAATATATTTAATTAGATTTCCGAATATGACATTCTCTTGATTTGTTTCATAAACTCATTGCACTTAAATGTACTTAGGCTAGATATGAGACTAGATATTAGACTTACCGTATGCCGGATCTGGTAATTAGACCATATTTGGAACAGCGTAAACTGCCTTTAATATCAAAGGAATGCTGCCCAAAACGGTGAATGCGCACGCCCGTAATAGTTTATAGGCATGTCAGCTGCATATTATTAGAAATAGATACAAACAGGAAATGTACGTTTATTGGATACAAATCCGATGTAGATATATCAAAATGTGAGGATGGCGTAAGATTATCACCATTCACAATGTTATTAACATGGTACACTCAACTTTCCAAGAATTACTGCAAAGGAAAAATTGACACCATTGGTTTGGTTAAAGAAATGTGTGAGTTTTGATATCATATCATATTTGCTTTTGCTGTACATTGCCGTGTATTGATTTTATGTCAAAAATGACTGCCTAGCTAACAAGACTGCAAGAAATATTACATTACATGTTTGTTTGTTCCATCTATGCAGCCGGATACATTAAATATAGTAAAAAAATAAATGGAGCCGTTATGATTAGGCAAGGCATTTAAATTCCACATTGCATCCTCTCTCCCTCGTGGCGATGGATTCCATCAGGAATGAGGTCTCGAGAGTGATTAATATAAGTTGAAAGAACTTGTTTCGCAATCGAGCTAAAATAAATTTGTATAAACTAAATATACATGATATTTATTAAATGTGTATTGACGACCGTGATATACAAATCGCTGCTTCCTATTCATGTTAGCCATAACACTGAGGCGTTAATGCTTAAGGGCTGTCCGATTAGCGCAGTGGTTAGCGCACTCGCTTCTCATCAATGCGACCCAGGTTCGATCCTCGGACCGGGAAGTGTGTGAGATAGTAGGAGTGTCGCCAGATCGGACAAGTGGCTTTTTTCTCAGGTTCTCCGGTTTCCTCCCACACGAATGACCACATTAATTTTACACTTTCATCCGCGCCAACGAGAGTGATTAATATAAGTTGTTGAAACTTGCTTCTCGATCGTTGTAAAATAAATAAAGTTTAGACTTAGACTTCGAAACATATTACAAACTACATGTATGATTACCCAAAACTATGCTGAACTGAGAACTATAGAATAGCACCCATAGAGATGCAAACCCCTATGATGGTATTTGACTATGCCTATGCACAACATAACTCAAAAGGTTAATTGAGATTTAGGTCAAGGGCTGTGGTCAGGGCGGTCAACTCGTTGATTTATATTGTTAATTGGTCACTTCGCTGACCGACCTGTCCACAGGTGTCGAACGATTTCTCCCAAACTCCTTCTGAGTCCAGCTAGACCAACTATCTAATAATCCACAAAGGGTTATGTTTAAACTTTATTTATTTTACAACGATTGCGAAGCAAGTTCTAACAACTTATATTAATCACTCTCATTGGCGCGGATGAAAGCGTAAATGTAGTCATTTTTGTGGGAGGAAACCGGAGTACCCGGAGAAAACGCACCTGTCCGATCTGGCAACCACCGTACCATCTCACATAATTCCCTGTCCGAGGATCGAACCCGGGATGCATTGGTGAGAAGCTAGCGCGCTAACCACTGCGCTAATCGGACAGCCAAATGGGTTAACTGTTTCATACGCAGCCATAAACCTACTCCTACAAGTGTACATACTGACTCCGGTCTTACTGGTTGAAACCTGCTAAGAGAGATCAGTAAAATAAACAAAAGACCAAAATAATGTAGGAATGACTTTTCTATATATCAATTTCAAGTGTCTTTAAACCATTAATACGTTTAAAACACTCATGAAGTCAACACCAAAAAGCAAACATGTCAATATAGCTAAATATATTTATTTAGCAACAAGTAAAAGAAATGATATTAATTAAATAAATGAATGTTATTACTTGTATAATAATGATTTGTGAGGCACTGAATACCAACTATATTGTTAAACAACAATAGTTAAACAACAATGTATGTCGTAAATGTTATTGCTGTGCTTACTCATACCGTATATATATCATGCTTACTCATACCGTATATATATCATGCTTACTCATACCGTATATATATATCATGCTTACTCATACCGTATATATATATCATGCTTACTCATACCGTATATATATATCATGCTTACTCATACCGTATATATATCATGCTTACTCATACCGTATATATATCATGCTTACTCATACCGTATATATATCATGCTTACTCATACCGTATATATATCATGCTTACTCATACCGTATATATATCATGCTTACTCCTACCGTATATATATCATGCTTACTCATACCGTATATATATCATGCTTACTCATACCGTATATATATCATGCTTACTCCTACCGTATATATATCATGCTTACTCCTACCGTATATATATCATGCTTACTCATACCGTATATATATCATGCTTACTCCTACCGTATATATATCATGCTTTTCTCTAAGCTTTGTATGTAACAGCCAATCATGTTTCTTGGCGATGATCATGTACATGTTTATGCCAATAAAAACGTTGACTTTACTTTTTCTTATGAGAAAGCTACCAATATGTCATTATTAGCACATGCAATGAAATTTAAAACACAAACTGGACCACATTAAAGGCACACCTTTCTTCCTGAACTATCATTGGTAAATGAATATTTCAATTACATAACTCGAGTGATTCAAATCGTTCTCCAAGATAGTTTTCCCGTTGGCTTTATACATATCTAACCTCTCTGCAAATTGGTTGTTCACTGCCATTCCTTACATCTGGTGTCAAGTCAGTGTTATTTCTAGACGGTTTATTCAACTCTGATTAGATACAAATTGTCTTCCGATTCTGGCACTGGTAATTTAGTAACCAATTATCTGAAAAGATCGATTTAAATTTAATCTCATCTCCCTCTGCCTTTACGAGACTTTATACACGTATGCCACTTCTCGTTTGTTGCAATGAGAGGTTATCGCAGTTTGTCTTAGCATTGCAGACTTGTGGATCCTGATTTATGACATAAAGCTGTCACTTGTATATGACGCCAATGGTTAGCTGCCGATGCATATAGGGCTGACAATGTTTAAGCTTACATGCTTATTGATGTGCTAAATAACTGTTCTAATGTTAGTCTTTCCTTATTAGTGTTATTTCAACTGATACCAATTGTCAGGCGATGGATTTATTTGTTATTGGGCTTATACCAAATCCAATGAAATCGAAATGATTCATTTGAAGTTCTGTAAACGAATATGGAATGTTAGATTAGTTTAAATATTATTTATTTCAGTATGTGTACATGTAATCAAGAAATGAACATTTTACATATAATTTAACAGATGTAGACTGAAAGGGATTAGAACGAAAGAAAACGTATACAGTTCTTCTCCCTTGTTGTTGAATGTTAGATTAAATACATGCACGGTCGGAGTATATGGCGAACTCGATCGTTATCCTTTGTTTAGTTCACGCTATGATAGAATTATATATTCCGACAATACACTGATCAGAACATTGTACCAACAAAGATTGTATGGTTTTATAACTTTATTTATTTTACAACGATTGCGAAGCAAGTTTTAACAACTTATATTAATCACTCTCGTTGGCTCGGATGAAAGCGTATATGTGGTCATTCATGTTGGAGGAAACCGGAGTACCCGGAGAAAACCCACCTGTCCGATCTGGCGACCATCGTACCATCTCACATACTTCCCTGTCCGAGGATCGAACCTGGGTCGCATTGGTGGTATTATTGTACGATTGCAATAGAGGTTGTAAAAATTGGGAATACAATGTAAACTCTTTGCTGACTAACTATGGATTTCCTTTTTTGTAATAATAACGTTACTGATATGAGTTTTGCTGTATATTCAAGCATAGTACCTTTGATACATTTACCCAGAAATTATTAAATATGAATTTAGATAGAAGTCCAGTCCTGGATAATCATAGATTGTTTAAAAATAAATTATGTTATGATAGTTATCTAGATGTTCTGCCATGGAATCATAGATGGTGTATTGGTAGGTTGAGTCAATTGAATGTACAACACACACCAAATAAACAGACTTTAGAAGTATGATTATGCTTGATTTAAGATGATTGGCATTGCCTGCACAATAACTGTCAATATATGTTGAAGCATATGGGTTGGGTCTCTCAAGTACTAGCAGCATTCGTTACGACCCTTCCTTAGGGGTAGATGGATAAAGCTCCCACGAAGGGGGAACCGCTTCATATGACGTAAGTGGAGCCACGTAAGCCAGAGAAAAAGGTATTGGTGGTCTAGGGGATTTCAGATCTGCAAAGCCGCAGTTCAAACGCACACCTTGGCCTATGATTCGATGTAATTATATTAGCCATTTACAATCATGCTGTTGATCACAGCAAGGCATACCTCATGTTAGTATATTTCAGTTATTGTCTTACGTTTGGCGTAAGCATATTTATTCCACTATATACATTCACAAAACAATACATGTACACAACATCAAAGAATAGGAAATGATCAAAACGGAAGCAGAGCTTATATAGTGTCTCTCCTTGCAGTGTCTTACGTTTACATTATATATAAACCTTCAAACATTTTCCTTTTACAATAATCACTTTTTCCATTATTGGCATATATGACTGTTGTACTCAATAGCTATTACAGTAACGTTTACCTGTGCCCTTGTTGGATATCGTTGAGGGTGGGAGCTACAAGCGATGAGTGATGAACGCTAACAAATTAATATGAATCCCAAAGTAAACTAATCAAAACCCTCTACTAATGTAATAGACAAAACGATCGAGAGAAATCAGTAAAAGTGTGTGTGCATTATAGTATCACCCCTATTGAAAGGGCCAGGCATTACTGACTTAAGAGACACCTTTTTTAAAACACCAGTACTTCCCGAATCCTTTCATTGAACGCCAGGCGACAGGCTGACCATTATCAATCGATATGTAGCTAGCTGGTGGCTCACCAACCGATACTATCAGAACGAACCTCGTCAGACAATCGACTTGACTCCGTAGGCGCACGCCTTAGCCACGGAGAGAATGACAGGTGGCCGATATCAGTAAAAAATAATGTGGAAACCTGTTTGTTGAAGCAGGTAAGTCTCAATACTCTTGCAATTTAATTGATCTAATAATATTTCTCAATCTTTAGTGCATGTGTTATCCGTACACGTCTCTCCAGTCTCGTTAGCTTCACCTACAGTGGCAATGTTTCCCCCCGATATTCCTAAGACTTGAGCTTAAGGATCAGTATATCACTGCTGCTGTATGCGCATCAGAATTAAAAAGAGACAACCGAGAAATGCAAAGCAACACAATTATAGTCTGGTTGCACTCATATCTAACCACCAATCCTACAACTGTTTTAAATTTGGACACATTGGGTGCGTGGGTGGGTGGGTTGGTGCGTGTGTTTTACGTTTATTTATCGTCGCTACCGGTTGCCCATATGAGCGACGCCTCCTGAAGAGATTAGTCAGATTAGCGGAGTGTTCTAAAACATCGTTTGATTATATAACTTGTTTCTCGTACACATACATAATTAGCATACTTAAAGCCGATCCTGCACTTCTACAAGCGTTGGCACCAATTTATGTTATCGGCGCTGACAACAAATCTGTTTTAATTCCATTCAACTTCAAATGGCTAGTGCTCAATGGCTTCTTGTGAATTAGATAAAACTAGGAAAACGAGGAAAAAGCGACATGTTATTT
Source organism: Archivesica marissinica (assembly GCA_014843695.1). Classification (NCBI taxonomy): domain Eukaryota; kingdom Metazoa; phylum Mollusca; class Bivalvia; order Venerida; family Vesicomyidae; genus Archivesica; species Archivesica marissinica. The sequence continues at coordinate 16,012,380 of CM026398.1, forward strand.
AATACATTGGAGTATACTTGTCTAACACGATCTGATGCATTATTAATATTATGTTCTGCAGTGTGCTCGAGTTCGATGGAGGAGTTTTGAGACCTTTGCCTATTTAATACATGGCCTTTGTTCTTTGAAGCAAAGCAGGTCACTATCTTGACGAACGAAAATCATGATTTAAATTGTATACAAATGTGTGTTATGTTTTTCTTATAGCTAGACTCGGTGGCATGCATGCAATTATGAACCAGTCCAAGTTGGAGACATTCCCGTTCTCCATCAATTTCAGTAGAAACAACTTTTTCTATCACGTGAGCAAGTAAGTCCACATCTCCATCAGCAGACCTAATGTCAACTGTCCTATCCATCATTGGGTTGGCTTCATAGTTAGCAATAACACAGGGGGCCTCCGTGGCCGAGTGGTTAATGTCGTTCACTTCAAATAGTTTAATCATATTTTATTGCATCACTTCAAATCACTCCACCCACCACCACACCACCAATGCAGGTTCGAGTCCCACTCGAATTATTTCAGGTGAGAAAACTATCAAACTGGCTTGTGGTTAGTAAGATGTTAGATGAAAATGGACGTCTCTCCTGTGCCTTTATAGACTTTCAAAAGGCGTTTGATAGTATATACCGCAATGGATTATGGTATAAACTTTATAATATAGGCATACGTGGTAAAACCCTTCAAGTTATACGTGATATGTACTCAAAAGTCAAAGCGCGCGTAAGAGGTTGTAAGTCATATGCAGAATTCTTTGAATGCTCAGTTAGTTAATTTAGCCGTATTGAGTTTCTGATATCAACTTGTCGTTTTGCCAGAAGTAATATATTGAGTTAAAATCCGACAGATGCAAATGCCAGGTGCTACACTACACCCCACCCCCCCCCCCCACCGCACACACACAAACCAATATATATTAACATCTCGCTCCCACAATTGAGATCATACAAGCCCCTCTTTTTCAGGAGTTGGGTTGTAGACGAGTGTAGAACAACGGGTATGGTTTCCCACATGAAACACAATGCAGCCCTGTTTCAATACCTCACATACCATTTTGGCATGATTGGATTCCATAGCATCAAAATGTTGCGATCGCTCAATAAGATAGAATACCCAAACAATTTACAATGTGTACACTAATTTATTTACAAAAACGCTAACAAATAGATGACATATAGATAGATGAAATAGGTGAGAACATACTAATTGATTACTTGCCCGATTCTAACTAATGTTCAATATTCTTCTGAAACTAGTTTTAATATAAACTTGAAATCGATCACTCGGTATAAATATAATAACTCGTAGTATGCTGCACATTCTCTAATGACTTCCGGTTTTATGTGTCGTGTCGGTTTCGTAATATTCCGGTCATGTGTTGCGACTTCCGGTTTGATGCTCACAATTAAGCATTCCTGTACATTAGTCGTCTGCTATGAAGCAAAAGTGTGGAAATAATAACAGAGAGAAGAAACATTGTATTTGCTATATGGTATATAGGTCAATTTCGTTGTGGTGCGACACCTGGAGCGAATATATTGATTTCTTCCTGAGACAGCTGTTCCACTCGTTGGCAGTATCTGTCCGGGTGTAGTGGGTTACACAATCTCCCAAGGATGCCAGCGGCTACAATAAGCTATTGTCATACTAATTATTAAGCATGTTGTGGTGTATGTACATACCATTGGTGCTATCTAGGTCATGACATCGGTGTTTACACCCGCTGTGTATGTGTTTCAAATCTCTAGCAGTTAGTTATTTCTTAAATGTATCACCGTTGTAATGTACATTTAGCTTTCAATACTGTGGCAACAAACTTGTGTTTTTTACGTTTATTTATCGTCGCTACCGGTTGCCCATATGAACTACGCCTCCTGAAGAGATTAGTCATTTTAGATTTTTGGAGGATACAGAGAGAGAGACCCGTTCCAGAGTCTCCTCTGGTTCTTTAACGTGCATGTTGTAAAGCACCGACACGAGACCTCGGCTTAATGTCCCATCTGAAAGACTGTTCATTTTATTAGGGTCAGACGGGGGATCGAACCTGCGATCCCTGGATTACCAGTCCAGCGTGTTACCACTGGACTACAGATCCGAATCAACAATCTAACATAATGTCCAGTGGCAACAAACAAATAAATGACTACAGTTTATATCAAAGAACTTCCAATGTCACACATGGTTATAATTATATACAATTGTTACATAATTCACATACAGCAAGCCGTAACATGGATCGTATGTATGCCGTTCCGGTTAGCGGACAGATACAGTATCATATACGTGTGCCGTCTCCAGTGGACGAGTAGCGTATTATATTGTGGAGCTTATCTTATGTATACATAGAAACATAAATGTAAGGATGTAGAATCGCTATTCATTCAGATTCAACAAGCTAATCAATTAAAAATGATTGGAAACTGGGCAATTATTTCTTACACACGTCAGTAACACTAATGAGAATCCGCCATTAGACTTAGCTTATACAAATTTATTTTAGCTCGATTGCGAAACAAGTTCTTACAACTTATATTAATCACTCTCGAGACCTCATTCATGGTGGAATCCATCGCCACGAGGGAGAGAGAAGAGGCAACGTGCAATTTAAATGCCTTGTCTAAGGGCACAATCGTAAGGGCTTCAGCGGGGCTCGAACTCCGGACCTGAAGCGAACGAACATCCACTGCGCTATCAGGACTTCCACGATTATACTTATAAAAGCATACGTAAAACCCTACATAGTTTGATACTGAGCATTGAAGACAGGAATGCATTAATTTAATTCTAGCAAAGCACTTAAAAATATACTTTATAAGAAGACTGTAGAAAAAATCCACTTACATTAAGTTCGACATGAGTTCCCACTGGCACACACCTGGCTTCCATAAAATTTATATCAGTCTAATATCACGTCCCTGTCACTTGGTTTTGTGGCCAACATTAGCACGCAAAGGAACCAACTATTTTATTCCTAGCTTATTTGAACATAAAACGGCGTTCTAAACTGTCTCAATATAAAATAAGATTATGCTTGACGTAAATAATATTGCTATATATATATAGGTAACCTTACACGAGCGTTCTATGAAATGGAGGAAAACAGGCCCCAACATGAGGGGTAAGCCTTTTTTCTCAACCACCCAACTGAATAATGACATCAACCACGCGTTTTGACCCTAACCCAACCCTAATCCTGGGCGGAGCAAGTGATGAAGGCGCGTTATGCGTGGTTGATACTATATTCTTATCGCCTGGTTGAGATAACGATTTTACCGACATAAGGTTTATAGGCTTTAATCCGTTGAATCAAGTTTATTTTTTTGTTGGTTTGTTTATGGAGTTTAAATTCGTGTCAGTAGCTTAGGCCATGTGGTGACTTTTGGTGGATGAACACCATGGGTACAACTCCGAGTAACAGTTCCGGCATGGATGGGCACCCTTGTAGAACCACCGATCGTCCACATGCCAGTTTGATAGCTTCCTCATATGAACGAATTCGAAACCTCCAGTGGGATTCGAACCAACTGTGGTGAGTGGCAAGTAATTATGTCCACTTATTTGTGTGGGAACATAATATGGACATATCTAAACGTCCATTCGTTGACTAGTGAGCAAGCTTAACAGTCTGTAAAGCACCGACACGAGACCTCGGTTTAACGTCCCATGATGATGATTGAGCTTATTTACCGTCGCCTCCGGCGAACCATATGAGCTAATATAACGTCCCATCTGAACGACTGTTAATTTTATTAGGGTCAGACGGGGGTCGAACCTGCGATCCCTGGATTACCAGTCCAGCGTGTTACCACTGGACTACAGATCCGTCTGCATATCATTCTAACAATAGTGTGCGCTTAGTGCTCCTAATGTTCATTTTCTGGACGAATGGGAATGTGATAAGAATTAGTGCCATGTATTCGTATTATAGGTATTAAAATTGTCCAATTGTTTTCAGGGAACTAGTTCCATGCTTTAACTGGTGTGCGTATAAAAATACATGTTTGAGCTGGAATCCAGAAATGGCCAGGTCAATCTATTTACGTAGTTGAAATTCTCCAACAAATAATTATTCCCATATGATTCGCGAATGTTACAGCAGAGATACAGTGTCCAGTGATTAAACTGCTGGATTTGTAATCCAGGGATCGCAGATTCGATCCCCCGTCTGACCATAATAAAATTAACAGTCTTTCAGATGGGACTTTAAACCGAGGTCTCGTGTCGGTGCTCTACACCGTACACGTAAATGAACCAGAGGAGACTTTGTAATGGGTCTCTGTCTGTATCATTGCACTATCCTCAAATCTAAAATGACTAATCTCTTCAGGAGGCGTCGCTCATATGGGCAACCGGTAGCGACGATAAATAAACGTAATACACACACGCGCGCGGATGTTCCAAGGTGTCATGTTATTGTCAACATGTTTGCATTATTTATGCACTTTATAATGTATATACATTCACTCAATACACTACCCCAGTGTGTATTATGCAGAGTGAGTTTTCAGTCGTCCTTACACAGAAAGACCAGCTTCACATACCTGGGTACCAATGGCTTGGTCATAACCGCCAGCTTATGCATAGACACGATAGGTGTGGTTCAGGTGGCGTTGGGTTTTTGATTAAAAACGAACTCTATGTAACCAATTCCATATATCGATCCTGAATGACTATGTGGAAGGCATCCTGTGGCTTAAGCTCGTGCATAAGTTGTCTGGTGTAACGCTTCTGCCATGTGTGTGCTACCTTCCACCAGAAAACTCATCCCGTCCCTTTGATGTTCACGCTTTTTATGACAGTTTGTTAACTGATTTTTATCTATACCAAAATGATGGGCTGGTGTTTATATGTGGTGATTTTAATGGACGATGTGGAACTCTTGATTATTACTTTGCTGGAGTCGTTGATATACATCCTCGATGCATAGTATATTCTAAATGTAACCAGTATGGCGAGTTACTAATTGACTTCTTGATAAACACTAATATGTGCATGCTAAATGGGCGTTTTGGTACTGACCATGATGGTTTTACGTCTGTGTCCGTAAAGGGCTCTGCTGTTGTAGATTTTTGTATCACGCCTCATGACTAATTACCTCAATTTACGTATGCTGGTGTACCAGATCATGACATACTTCTTTAGAATATAAATGGTGTTACTGTGATGCATAGTGCTGATACTAATAGTAGCGAGGGGTATTTTGACAAGTTTGAACTGAACCATATACCAGACTCATTTATGGCGTCATCAGAAAATATTATGTCCGTGAATGATACAATCCATAAGCTGGAAAAGTGTACTCACACCCAATCTGATATAGATGCAGTATATAATGAGTGGTGTGGTATTTTAACCAGTAATAAGATATGAAATAAGAAATGTCCAAAATCATTTAATATTAATAAGAAAAGACGTACTGGTAAACCATGGTGGAATGATGGATTGACAGAATTGTGGTCTGAACGTAATTGTAATGTTCATGGTAATAAATCAAATCAAATCAATAAATCAAATCTTAAATCCATATATGTAAATAAACGTAAAGTGTTTGATAGAGATGTGCAAAGAGCTAAACGCACATATTGGTATCGTACCCAAGAGCAAATATTGAATGACTATAACACCGACCAATCAACGTTTTGGAAACGTATTGGAAAGGTGGGTGTTAGAAGTCATACTAAATGCATACCCATGGGAATTTTAAATGATGATGGCTCAACCACGACTAGCATAGATGCCGTCCTTGATCGTTGGAAGGTTGATTTTAGTAAATTGTTTAATGTTGGTTTCGAACATGCTGATCTAAACCATGTTGACAATACGGGTATTATGCCTATAGATGAAACAGTTCCTAATATCTTCAATGAACGTATATCTATTTTAGAAGTTAAAGCTGCTGTCTGTCGAGCTAATCGTGGTAAAACCTGTGGTTTTGATAATATACCAGTTGAGGTTTTGAAAAATGATGTTTCAATTGCATTTTTACATGTCTTGTTTAATATGTGTTTTAGTAATGGAACGATGCCTTCGATATGGTGATCCTTGCATCATCTATGTATAAACTGTATTGTTCAATAATAAATGAAAGGTTATCAAAATGGGCGGAGGATAATAATAAAATTGTGGATGAACAGAATGGGTTTCGTAAGAAACGTAGCACTGTAGATCATATTTCTTCTTTAACAAATGTAATTGAAACTCGTAAAAAGTTAAATAAGTCAACATTTGCGCGTTTATAGACCTCAAAAAGGCATATGATTCTATTAATAGATGTAAGTTATGGACGCGTTTAACAGATATAGGAATATCTGGAAAACTTCTATTGTCTGTTAAAATCTTGTATTCGTCAATATATGCATGTGTGAGAGTCAATAATTATCATACAGATTGGTTTGAAATAAACACGTCAGGGTTGCATATTGTCTCCTTTGCTGTTTAATTTATACATCAATGACCTTGCTCTATTTTTGAAATCTTCAGGTAAAGGTATTGTTTGTGACAATGATAAAATATGTATATTGATGTATGCAGATGATATAGTTTTGTTTGCTGATACTACTGAAGATTTACAATATAATATGGGAATATTAATGTGGGTAAAGGTAACATAATGCACTTCCGCAATCATTCAGTTAACAAAACGAATGTAATATTTAAATGTGGTGAAGATGTAATTGCACTATCCAATACTTATGTGTACATAGGAATGTTACTACATGAACATCTTGATTGTGCTAAGACAGCTAAATATGTGTCACAGAGTGCAAGTCGTGCACTGGGTCTATTGATAGCCAAATGCAAAAAAGTTTTAATTTTTGGTGTTTTTACTAAATTGTTTGATGCATTAGTATGGCCTGTAATTAATTACAGTGCTTGCATATGGGGAGTTAAACGATATTCGTGTATTGAATCGGTACAAAATCGTGCCATGAGATTTTTTTCTTGGTGTTGGAAAGTACACTCCCAATACTGCATTGCATGGGGAAATGTTGGACACCGGCTTATATTAAGCAATGGGAGAGTACCATTAAATATTACACCAGACTTTCCTGTACAAATGAGTCGTATTAATAAACGCATTTCACTTTGGGCAGCAGCGTCTGCAGGCTCCGGTTGTAAACATTGGTTTTATATAATTGTGTCGAAAGTCAGAGAGTATAATTTAAATGAATTGTGTGACATATCCCAACCTGCATCTATGAATAATATCATTATAAGTGAACTTATGTCTTTATATCAGCTAAACTGGTTCGAACAAATTAACAATCCAGTTGGACCATCCAATAAGGGAGGTAACAAACTTAGAAGTTATTGTATGTTCAAAACTACCTTAGAAACTGAAATGTATTGTAAAAAAATAATGATACTACCCCGTTCTCACAGAGCTGCGCTCGCAAAGTTTAGATGCGGGGTCGCTCCTCTTAGTTTAGAGACTGGGAGGTATGAGAATATTCCCATCGAACATAGATTGTGTCCATATCGTAAAACTTCTGTTGAAACTGAAACACATGCTTTGCTGGCTTGCTGTCTGTATAATGATATAAGGGCTGATCTTGTGTTACAAGCAACCCGTATTGATACAAATTTTGATAGTTTTACTGCACATGAAAAGTTTGTATTCTTAATGTCCAACCAGGAAATGATACGGTATAGTGCCAAAAGTGACAATTCTTTATGAGTAAATAATGTCATGCTCTTTTTTAATTTTAAAATGATTTTTATCACCGCTATATGGATGCTGCTAATCAAGTCACCATTGATCTGATCAAGGGTGATACCTGGTCTTCTAAACTATTTTTAACAAGTGCACGCTAGTGCCTATATTGATAATTCAGAGTTTTACCCCCTCCTAGTTTTATTGCATTTTTTTTAATTAGGAGATTAGCAACGTTCATATAGATTTATCAGTTTTAGATATGTACATAGTTATAGCTATAAATGATAGTCTATCTTAAAATACTAATTGTGATATAATGTATGTGTATCTAGAAGCATTATTATAACGTCTCTTATAATTCTTCCAGATTGGCAATGTATATTTTATAGTGATACTTTATTTTGCACATGTCTGTAATATTGTATTATACATTGATGAGACGAAAATAAAGATATACTACTACTACTCCTTCTATTACATATTTATATTGGTTATAATTATTTCAATAATTGGTTATAATTGTTTCAATAATTGGTTATAATTGTTTCAATGATTGGTTATAATTGTTTCAATAATTGGTTATAATTATTTCAATAATTGGTTATAATTGTTTCAATAATTGGTTATAATTATTTCAATAATTGGTTATAATTGTTTCAATAATTGGTTATAATTGTTTCAATGATTGGTTATAATTGTTTCAGTAATTGGTTATAATTGTTTCAATTATTTCAATGATTGGTTATAATTGTTTCAATGATTGGTTATACTTGTTTCAATAATTGGCTATAATTGTTTGAATAATTGGTTATAATTATTTCAATAATTGGTTATAATTGTTTCAATAATTGGTTATAATTGTTTCAATGATAACGTCATGAAATTATAAGAAAAATTCTCTATTCTGTGTTAAAACGATGAATTAACCGTTCCCACCTAGATATTACGGCTTATATACTACTATATATCCATACTTACATACAGCCATATAAAGTTTAAACTTTATTTATTTTACAACGATTGCGAAGCAAGATCTAGCAACTTATATTAATCACTTTCGTTGGCGCTGATGAAAGCGTATCTGTGGTCATTCGTGTGGGAGCAAACCGGAGTACCCGGAGAAAACCCACCTGTCCGATCTGGCGACCACAATACCATCTCACATAATTCCAGGTCCGAGGATCGAACCCGGGTTGCTTTGGTGAGAAGCGACCATTTAGCTATCAACCAGTCAGTATATCTACTCCATCTCCATATATATACCGTCAAACCTGTTTTACGCAGCCAGCCATTGGAATTACAGAAAGTGGCTTCTTAGCGCAGGTGGCTACTTAAAATAGGTCAAATGTATACTAAGCAACATATTGGTAATATGGAAAGTGGCTATTTAATGCAGATTGGCTGCTTAATGGATGTGACCACTAACACAGGTTTGACTATACTAGGACTAGATATTTTTACCTTTATTATGAGTGTGTGTTTTTCGTTTATTTATCGTCGTTACCGGTTCCCCATATGAGCGACGCCTATGAGTGTTGGTTTGGCTACTACATTGTCGATATATGTTGTATCAGTGTTAATGGCGTCAATGGTCGCGAAACGAATAAGAAACACTCATCATGTCCTATAGTATGAAGGTTTACGTAAAATAGCTGTTTCAAATTGCATATAATAACTCCCCGTTCAGGCGTTGACCGGAAACTAATCTAATGGTCCCTCAATCCCTGGCAGATAATGTGTTGAGAATGTCCTCGGTGCGTTCTAGAACGGTGACCTCGTTGATCTGGTGTCAGGCACATGTGGCATAGCGTACCCAATAGATGGCGTAATATTATAATAACTGCTCGTTATCAGATTGTGTCTCTTTTACTGATTGAATAATTAGATTGAATTATGCTGGCTACGTTATTTCTTGAACTTTTCTTGACAATGACAGAAGGTAATAACTGATTCAAATCAGGCTTATCCTAGCTTTTGCCTTGCGACATAGTCATTCATTTTTCAGAACAGGCAATTGTATCGAATGCAGCAACGAATTGCGTTATTGTTTGGTAACATTAAACTGAGGCTAATTAATCTCCGCCAAAGCCTTCGTAAGTGTTCGTGAACTACAACCAAGACATACGTTAGGTTTTCTGGACGAATGGGAATTCATGTGATAATAATTACTGCTATGTATTCGTATTATAGGTATTAAATTTGTCCAATTGTTTTCAGGAAACTAGTTCCAAGCTTTCACTGGTGGGCGCATGGGAATACAGCTTGAGCTGGAATCCAGAAATGGCCAGGTCAATCTATTTACATAGTTGAAATGCTCGCATTCAACATGAGTGAGACACTCGTATGCAGACTATACACTCACATACATCACTCGCAAACACTGTGAGTTCGTTATTTATAATAGGAATATTATTTTCAATAGTGTTGTGTATATGGGCCAATTAACAGTTGCAAGATGAATAGCATTAATATAAACGTAAAGCTCAGTCCACGCAAACTCCCCATCATTGTAGAGCTCTTTCATCTTGTTAGACATTTGCAGGTGAATCTCTGTCATATATTCCATCAATGGCGTGGTAATTAGGAATTCGTTCAGTGTGCATATGTGATACGGCGACAAACATATGTGCAAGCTTACATCAAAAGCCAAGGCGGACTGTACTCTTCGACTAATTATTAAGGCAGGTTGTTGCAAAGACGCTTAAAACCATCAATCACAAATATCGTGAATCTGTACTGCGATAAATACTATGTCATAATGCTAATCAGGTATTGAGTTGTAACGTCCGCCTCGACTGATGGCCACGGGATGGACCACCGCTCTTTAACTCTTTCAGCGCCGACTAAATTCAGAGCATGTGCAAGCAACATAGATCCAGATCAGCCGCGGCGTAACGCCGCGTCTGGTCAGGAGCTATGTTGTTTGCTATTCGGATAGGTGCTTCAGCTCCACTGTCTGAAGAGCAACCAACATACAGTCTGATCAGACGACACGTTCTGTTCTGTCTGATCGGGTTCTCGGCGTGTGTGTTTTTACCTTTATTTATCGTCGCTACCGGTTGCCCATATGAGCGACGCCTCATGAAGAGATTAGTAATTTAAGATTTTGGAGGATAGTGCAATGATACAGACAGAGACCCATTCCAGAGTCTCCTCTATTCTTTTACGTGCATGGTGTAAAGCACCGATACGAGACCTCGGTTTAACGTTCTCGGCTTTTTGCAAAGTCGCTTTTGTGCAACATTGGCGGTGAAAGAGTTAAATGAAAAAGTTAGCAGTTTATTACGAATGTTGGCGCATCAAATACTGGTTAACTACTGGAATCTATCCAAGGTAGGTGTTCTTAGTTAAGCTGACCGTTTCTATTGTGGGCAACTGGTAGAGACGATCAATAAACGTTTTAAAACAATTGACCTGTAACCATCTTGGAAATGGTTTTAATAAATTCAGAACATAAGCACCTTCTTAAATCTATTTATTGTACACATTTATATTGTAGATGGGTTTTTGAATCCCACAGGGGTGACGAATTAGTTCATATGAGGAAGGTATCCAGCTGGGGTAGGTTGGTGGTTCTACCCGGATGGCCGTCCGTACGTGAACTATTTCTCCGAGAGTAGCCATGATACCTAAACTCTCAACTTTAAATCCCAAAACTAATAACAAAATAACAGAGGTCAAATTGTTCACGGCTTAGGTTGTTGGTTGCATCTTTAAATGTAAACTGGTAGGTCGTTTCAAACTGTACTTAAATCTCATCCATGTGCATTACATAAACCACCAATCGTAGCTGGAGAGTTGCCATATGACCTGAGCTCTCTTAGTGTATACACATTTATTTTAGCTCGATTGCGAAACAAGTTCTTATAGCTTATATTAATCACTCTCGAGACCTCATTCTTGATGGAATCCATCGCCACGAGGGAGAGAGAAGAGGCAACGTGGAAATTAAATGTCTTGCCTAAAGACACAATCGTAACGGCTCCAACGGGATTCAAACTCCGGGCCTTTCGCACCTGAAGCGAACGCTCATACACTGCGCCATCACAACTTCCACAAAAGCTCTCTTCGACTGTAAACAAATAAAACAAACATTACATAGCATATACCTGCCAATCATAATCGTGACTGATTGTTAGGCAGTAACAAGTTGAAGTACAACAATACATACATACATGTACATGGTCGTTCAATCACATAAGTCCAGTACAATTCACCAATGTATTTACGACATGCATGTGGGTATGTAGAGAACCCATATGTCCTGTGTGTACACGCATTGGCATTGAAGACGAGACACATGTTCTAGTGACAATTGTATGAAGATTTAAGACTTAAAATGCTGAAAATGTGCTAAGCCCGTTTTTAAACTATGGTGATATGATTAAAATGGTTTTGTTCTATTCGAACGTGGGGCCACAGTGGCCGGATAGTTATCTCCAAACAAATGAAATGACTTGCCCTTCTAGTCTGTTGGTTCGAAAGTGAGGTGGTTATCTAGCTGCAGAATGTTTGTGGTTCTACCCGCGTGACCGTACGTGTCTGAAATAGTGCTCGGAGGGTCAACCGGGGTTATCTTATCTTCCAACAATAGCGTGAACGTCATCGCCATATAATATAACCTAAACTGTTGATGCTGTTGCTGTCAAATACCGTTTTCACTCGGCCTCGGAGGTCTCGGCTTAGGAAATAATTGTTCTTGTGTGAAGACACTTCTAACAGTTTGATCACTAAATATTATTTGATGAATGTCAGCATAGTAAAACCAAGATGTTCTAGGAACTACTGTTAGTTTTGTGTAAGATTTGAAGCTAACATGAATAATGAATAAGGTACACACTGTCCTGCAAAGCTGACTGGCTGGTCTTTGGAGAGATTAGTTGTATAGTCAAACATGTGTACTGGTAGCTACCTTCTAAGGACCAATAATTTTGTTTCCAATACAGTCGCCAATATAAATGCATATTAACAAAGATTATCATATTGGCATAAGTTTAAACTTTATTTATTTTACAACGATTGCGAAGCAAGTTTTAACAACTTATATTAATCACTCTCGTCGGCGCGGATGAAAGCGTAAATGTGGTCATTCGTGTGAGAGGAAACCGGAGTACCCGGAGAAAATACACCTGTCCGATCAGCGATCACCGTACCAGCTCACATACTTCTATGTCCGAGAAACGAACCCAGATTGCATTGGTGAGAAGTGAGTGCACTAACCACTGCGCTAATCGGACAAAATATATAGGCATACCCTTCTGTTGTCTTAATAAACAAGCTTGAATGTACGTAATTCAGCTGATGCTAAGGAGAGTATAAGTATGTGGCAAGATGAAAAAATAATAGCTGATGACCAATCAAACAAGATATATCACTATGACAACGCGTTGTTAATGCTTCTGAATTAATAACCTTGGGTCATATGCCCTTGAAAATGTAAATAGATATTTATTATACGGAATCAATAGCAAATGGACATATTTTCTGACATAATTATAGTGTAATACTTTCCACTAAGGGTTGGATAGGCAAAGATTATCAAAAGGTGTATCACTTTCGATGTCTATACTTTCACGGACTTCACCAATTACCTTATAATCAAGGGAAAAGATAGCTCTGAATGGTATTAGTGATAATTATCAATATGGTGTGTTACTTTTGATGTTTGTACTTTCACGAAGATAGATGGGATGGGATGGGATGGTGATGGAGTGGGATGTGATGGGAAGGGGTGGGTGGGTGCGTGGGTGGGTGGGTGGATGGGTTGATCGGATGGGGCGGGGCGGGGTATTTGGATTTGATCACATACATGAGAATAAATATACCATGGCATGCAAAACACAAAAAGAGAGAACTTATTTCCATGTCCATTCCAAAGGTGTACTTAATACTGATTTCTAAGGATTAAAATAATATTAATACTATAGGAATTGGCAATTGACCTAAACATTACTATTAGAATAAAACTAAATCCTATGCCGAAAAACATATAATATAAATTAAAAATTATGACAAATTATCCAGCAAATAATTTTTGACAATTGTTTTAATGGTATAAAATTATATAATGTATCACTCTGCGTAATACGGGCTGGCAAATTGTTCCATACGGTTGTATTTACGTAAATAGGCAGAAGTGCATCCGCGAATGTAGTCCCAATAACTAATATAGTTCATTTTTCTTTTCTTTTTCATGACAGGCAGTGTATATATTATTTTTTTTTGAGAAACAGTGACTTGAGAAGACTTCAGGCTAGTTGATGTGTAGAAAAGGTGTGGTATAAGAATTTCGGCAATTGCAAACTGAAGGTTGGTATACTGTATAACAGTGTGTAAGCACAGTGACGTTATTCACAGGTGAGCACTGGCTATGGGAAACATTATAATTGGAAGATTTTTGCTCTTTTACAGTTTGATTTGAATACCTCTTCACATTGGATGTGGTATCAGAAGAAATGAAAGGTAAATATAAATGAACAGACTGTATGTTTTTACTTTTTACTATGTATTTAATAGGCAATTTATTTGTTGTTTTACAACCATAATGAGCACCCTGTATAACAGAAGGACTTTGACCCAAAACCCTTAACATTAGGGACAGCAAAAGCACCGTTGTGACTTAACCTGGTATTGTATGAATGAACAGTGTCCTGTGGAACAAAATGTTCTCCCAAATAATGAGGGGCCAATCCATACTTAACCTTGAACATATGGCCCAGAACAATCTGATCTACACGATTATTGATTGGTAGCCAGTTTAGAGAGCGAAATGTTCTGGATCAATGTGACACCTTGCACCAAGACTTAGGAAAAACCTTATTAACTTGTTATGTGTGGTTTGGAGCGTGTTTCTTAGTCAGTCTGGCAATGGTATAGAACAGGCATAATCATAATGACACCATGTCAAGGAGTTTCTTCCAAGGTATTCTTTCTTACTATATACATATTTTAACCTGGCACTAGCATTCTGTAAAACCGAACGAGCCATATTATCAAAGGATAAAGTTTGATCCATGGTTGCCCCGATATATTTAACCGAAGATATAGATTCAATAGCTGTACCATTACAAGTAAAATCAAAAGTAGAGTTTGACCTAATTCTGTCTCTAGAACCAAACCAGGTAGACTCCGTTTTACATAAGTGCAGTGACAACTTATTTTCTACCAGCCACTGACTGACAAGATGTAGATCCTCCTTCGGTGACCTTTCAATATCAGATTTACATTTACCAGAAACAAGTATACCAGAGTCGTCTGCATATAACAGGAGTTTGTCTTTAACTACAGCAGTCATGTCATTAACATAGATAAGGAATAACAATAGACCGAGTATTGACCCTTGTGGAACTCCACATCATATAGGAACAGTACCTGAATGCGTACCAACAAGTTGTTGTCTATCTGAAAGGTACGACTTGAACCACTGTAAAATATCATCACCAAGAGGGGCTACGCCAAGTTTCAGGAGAAGAATAGAATGATCGACTGTGTCGAACGCTTTCTGCAGGTCTAGGATGATCATCCCTATAACATTACCTTTATCCCTTTCCATCCTAATATAATAAGTCGAATGAATCAAACAGGTGTCTGTCGAAAACCCACTTCTGAATCTGGATTAAAATGTATATAACAACTTGTTAATCTTTAAGTATGGCTCATCTTGCTCATATACAACCTTATCATATATTTTAGATATAATACTCAAGATCGAGACTGGACGGTAGTTACCGACAGAGGTTCCTTATCAAAACATATATTGCCATCAATATTAAGACAAATATTAGAACATGAAGTAGACAACCCTTTCTTAGATGGCAAGCGAAGGATTTTTTAGAATAGACCAATAGTATGTGCTTATTATCAAAAGGCGTGTGTCACTTACGATGTTTGTACGTTCACGAAGTTCACCGCTTACCTTAGAATCAAGGGGAAATATATGCCTTATCTTGATTGGATATACGGTTATTATCAACTTTGTTTGTCACTTTCCTGTGTGTCAACGTGTAGACATATTATCAATAATGTAGAAAATCAGCTGACAATTGATATGTTATCACTATTAATTAATTTGTTTAAAGCAGCATTACATCGCATGAAATAATATAAACTTTTGAAATATTCAATGTTTACGTATGGGTATAGCAATGCTGATACACATTCTAACATTATACTTTGTATGCTTATGTTCATTTGGTAAACAGTGTTTTTTGCGATAAAACAAACTCGAAACCGAAAGTAGGACTTTCCGAGTCGATCGGTCACGCACTTGTTTACAACCGGAACGCATCGTCCGCACTTGTTTACATTCGGAATGCATCGTCCCCATTTGTCCCACGTTGTCTTTTTTAATTAAATTACTTGATATGTTGATTCATACCTCTGTTAGCTAAGTCTTTTAGGGACATTTATACATCCCCGCGAGGGATTCGACATTAGAGGAAGAGAGATAGATAGTATTTCATGTTCAAAATATATGCGTTGTTTTCTACATCCTCAGTTGTTTCACGCATGCGTGCTGTGCATGTTTACATATCGTGTGCTGATAAACAAATTCGCGTATACGACGGTTTAAAATTATTGGAATTTTATCTTTTCTGAGCGACTATTACGATTTGTGTACACGCACGCACGCACGCACGCACGCACGCACGCACGCAAACTTATATTTTACCCAAAACACCCTTTAGTACGATGTAATGTTGCTTTAAGAAATCAGGATAAACCACTAAATGTATGTATTGTTGCTGTAATTTATCATTGTCGCTACCGATATAGCACGACAATACCCCTTATCTCATTGTCATCATCTGAAATGTAAATTGCAATCACGTCATCACATGTTTGTTTAATCCATGGCTTAGCACACATGTGTTTGTTTTACCCATAAGTTATGTATCTTTGTTTTACATCGAAAACAATAACCCACATTTTTGTGGCGTCATCTGAAATAGATATATAACCAGTGGTCGTGAGGTCGATCTCCCACCCCAATATAATAAAATGAACAGTCATTCGGATGGAACTATATGCAGAAACCCCCATATAACGGTTGTGTGCGATCTCTTACAGACGGATCTGTAGTCCAGTGGTAACACGCCGGACTGGTAATCCAGAGATCGCAGGTTCGACGCCCCCGTCTGACCCTAATAAAATTAACAGTCTTTCAGATGGGACGTTAAACCGAGGTCTCGTGTCGGTGCTTTACACCATGCACGTAAAAGAACCAGAGGAGACTCTGGAATTGGTCTCTGTCTGTATCATTGCACTATCCTCCGAAATCTAAAACGACTAATCTCTTCAGGAGGCGTCGCTCATATGGGCAACCGGTAGCGACGATAAATAAACGTAAAACACACACGGTGGGCATGTAATATAACCGATTAGCGCAGTGGTTAGCACGCTCGCTTCTCAACAGTGCAACACGGGTTCGATCCTCGGACCGGGAAGTATGTGAGATGGTACGGTGGTCGCCAGATCGGACAGATGGGTTTTCTTCGGGTACTCCGGTTTCCTCCCACACGAATGACCACATTTACGCTTTCATCCGACGAGAGTGATTAATATAAGTTGTTATAACTTGTTTCGCAATCGTTGTAAAAATAAATAAAGTTTAAATTTAATATATAACCATAATTATGTGGATGTGATGTCTGTATTTGTTGCAATATGTATTTAATCCTGTAACACATTTTTGGGATAAGTTGTTTATGTTGCGCATAAGTGTTACGATACAGTAGAGGCGTGTCAGTACCTGAATGTTGAGCCGAAAATAATTGTGTTATTGACATTATTTTCTTGACAATAATTGATTGGTTATGGAACTGTAATGGACAAGCATTAAGCATGCAATGCTGTATAATATAATCGGGAAGCTACATTTGGTCTATGTAAAGTATAGCTTTTATCTACCTCTAAGTAGCTTCTATCTACCTCCACATGTATCCTGATTTTAGTGGGATTGCGCTTATGTCGTCTTATCTCTAATTAAAGAGGGATGTTCAATACGATTATAATAATTATGTGTATTTTTTGTTTGGTCTTTCTTATTAAAAAAGATATTATAAAATTGATAACAATATATCTTTCAGGCGCGTAGCTAGGCTTACGCGTGTACGCACGTGCGTAAGATTTATTTTGACATTTCCTGAAAATGAAAATTATATAATTGCGAAAAATGCAATAAAAACTGGATCGTAAGAGGGACACAGACATTGTAGCCTGGGTGCCAGTCTGTCGATTTTTCACTTTTTAACTTCTGGCAAAATGACATGATCAGAAACTCAATACGGCTCAATTAATAGTCTCGGTGTTAAAATATATTTATTTGACTGACCAGGCAAAATATATCGACGCCTGTTCCCAGGCTACAGACATTGGTCATTCACAAGAAAGCAGACAGGATCGAAATGCCAACATATATTGATTGTAGCTGATGTTCATAGTATGCAATAGTCACCTGAGACCATATCGCGGGGAAAATTCTCCCCCTAGAATGGTGCGTAATCCATATTTAGGTCTAGCTACGCGCCTGTCATTTGTGAACAAATGAGACGTATGATTGAGCCTACAAGAAAGAGAGAATTATATTTCATTCATGGGCTTAGTTAGCAACACTCGTGATAAAAATTACATCTGTAGCAGATAATTAATTATTTTGTTCTGATCGTTGGTGATTCTGTCAACTAACAAGTCTATAGAAATTGATTTCGCTAGATCGTGAAACAAGTTCGCACAACATTATATTTATCGCTTTCAGGACCCCATTCGTCGCGGAATCCAAGAGTAGGCCCTATTGCATAGGGGTTTTGGTGGGGCTCGAACTCGCAACCTCTCGATTACGAATCGGACACAATATTCATTTGACCACGGAGGTTCCACAGCCTGATATATATATATATATACGTTATTGTACCAGTGCATTTAGGTATTTGACACCACACTATACGAGCAATCAATCACCTGTTTAATTACGCTAATTGATAACGTGCAGTGACGTCAACTCATGATAAAGATGCACGCGACATGACGTCATTTATGTGAGTCAGTTTGCTTCAGACATTGAATAAGTAAATAGGTAAGATCTTGGATGTAATATCATATTTATTAGGTTTCCACCCACCATAAGTTATTTATTTCCCACAGTAATGTATGGTGTGTCTTTGCATAAAACATTAAATGCTTCGTTCTTGCTGAGAATGTCCTCGTCTGTAGACTTTTTTTTAGCTCATGAGCTCCCGATCTCGGAATCGTCGGATCTGTCCGTCACCATGAGACAGAATACGTCGATGTAGGTATTGTAATGAAATTGTGTCAATGAGGTCCCGCTTTTACACTTTCAACTTTCATTGGGTCCAATTAATAATTCGATCACACAATGAAACAAGCAAATATGCTCTACGTGTATCCTAGCGTCATGGGTTTTCGCGCACACTAGCATTACACTGACCCACAGAAAAATGTAATAAGAGCAATATTAAATCTTACCTGGTATTTAACCAATATATTTATCCATTATTATATTGCAACAACATTTCCCCCCATAAACTGTTGCAAACATGCTGCGAAATCAAAACACAACCTTGACCTTCCGGAAGTTTACAACAGTTTGCAGTGCTGTGTTTTCGCGCACCTGCTACTACTTCCGGTATAGTGCTTTCACTGGGTACAACCTGCTACAATAGTTGATGTACATGTTCTATACAAACAAAGACATAAATGTAACCATTTTTACAGAGTTTTTGTAGAGATCTACAGTAACATGACATGTATTATAAAATGAATTAGTAATAATTGGAGTTTGTTGACAAATGAAAATGAAGTGTAATTTCAAGGGTAAACTATAACGAATCTATGTAACTATATAATGTAACACAAACAGTTTCAACATGTTATTTCTCATTTTTTTACTCTTCAGTTTTTGAAGTTATTCTTCCTGCTTTTCACACTGTGTACACAGAAATGAGTCGCCCCTCCTGATCACTTTTTTGTCAGTGCAAAATTTCAGATGTACCCAATGTTTACAATCGCCATTTTCACATTGCACCCACTTTGTGAATACCAGACTCACACTATTTCTGACTTCTTTGGGGGTAAAAAGGTGACACACACAGCATTTCTCCTCCTCCGCTATAGAGCTGGTATCTGACTCGGAGCCTTCACTATAAACATAAAAGTGAGACAGTCTAGGTTGAGCCTCACTTGTTGGTTTAACCTGTTTTCCTTTATTTACTGGTTTTGTTTGTTTTTGTTTTCCATGGTCTACCTTTTGGTTCTGGTTCACAGTTATTCTTTTTTCTTTGTCACAGAAGCATCATTGTATTTAATAATATTATGTAGAGTTTCATCTTCTGTTATTGCTTTACCACTGATAATGTCACTTATGTTTCTTCTCTTCTTTGTTGGCCTATTCTTCTTTCTAATATAGTATTCTTTCTCTTTAAAGAAGTCATTTTCTGTATCATTTACCGTGTCATGTGATATCTCACCAGATAGAACCTCATCATCACATTGTTCAATTTCTAAAGTGGTGGCAGGAAGGAAGTTGCTTGGATCCACAACATTCTTATCAAGTGGGTAAATACCTGCTTTTCTGAATGAACTTTGTAAGTTTTCTGGAGTTAGAGCCTTAGTATAAGCCGAACAAGCTAGCGGGCATATGTTAGTACGAGAGATGGATACACCTGAGTTCTTTCTCATGAACGTATGCGCTTTACCATTGTAAATCCTTTCATATGGACCAAAGCAGCCAACGTCCATGAGCTGTAAGCAGTGACTTGTGTGCGCGGGGAGAACAAATAAGATGATGTTATGCTTCTTGGCCCAATCTATTACTTCAATAGAAACATGGGATCTATGACCATCATAGGACCTGGACCAGACCTGGCTACATCTGGATCCACCCTCAAGGCAAGCCTATCTCTTAAAGTGGCCTCTGATACACCATACTCTCTAGCAGTCTGTCTAATAGGAGCATTGGTGTCTCTTATCTTTATGTAGGCTGATATAAGTGAAGTCGGTGAGTAAGACCTGTAGTTGCTCTTGGAGTCTATAAAATAAACAAAAGTCAAACTAGACAAAAATCTAAATAGTGTAAACACTCTTAAAACCATATAAGCAAACATTGCCACTTTTGTTTAGAACAACAGAAAACATGCAGAGTAAATCTCACCACATACCAACTAGACCGGTTAGACACGGTGAAATTTTGCTATCTCCGCCATTTTGAATCACATTTCAGTCACGTGACCAAACGTTTGACAGCAGAAGTTTGCAACCATTGATGAAAAATATCTTTTTGGCTATCACATACCTTCTGATGAGGACATTTTTAGAAACATGTAAACAGGTTGTAAGAAAATACTTTAATTTACAATACCAAAGTATATTTAAAGGGTTTTACCTTGCAAATGTTGACTTTTCACATGTTTTGTATGACAGGAAGTTGCCGCTATATTTACACAAGAAAATCCAAATGGCGTATGACATCAGCGGTTTGTGTGTAAATAAATATACCGGAAATAAATAGCTGCGCGAAATGATGTATGCGTGAAATGGTGTATACGGACGATATACAGACGTAACAGAGGCGTCGATACCAAAATATGTTGGTAATCTGGGTGGACTTTGGAAATTGTGTGGCCCTACCTTGCTGCAGGTAAAATAAGTGTCCAAAGATGCGCATCGCACATTAGCAATAGTTTATAAATGCCCGTGATATATGGAACAGCGCTTATATAAGAGCTGAAGGGGGTCGTTTTGTATTTAGTACGTCATTAGAGTGGTGGAAGTTGGAACCTATGCTCGGCGTAAATCACACATATAATCATAATGGCCAGTATAAATTGTTAATTGCACTTACCGCATATTAGTATTTTCATAAGTCGTGAAAACAACATTCAAAAAACTCTTGTTGACAGTTTTAGCTTCATCACGTGACCTTGCTGCTCAATTCAGCTATCGCAACAGCACCCGTTTATATAGACTATGAGTAGATACTTCAGGACACCTATGTACGGCGTATCTTGTTATTTTTTATTTCTCCACATTTTGATATAGTACATCGTTGTATAAAACACGATATTGGTGTTAATCAGAAATGGTATAGAAACTATTTTTTAGGTAAAGGTGTAGATTTTTAAAATTCGGATAACTACCTGAATTGCTCATACACCGTATCAGTTTCGGTGGAAATATTCTCCCAAAGATTTGTTTGTTTATATTCGTCTGCTGGACCAGTCACGTGACAGTTGTATCAGGCTACCGATACACGCAACGGAATGCTATTGAACCATGCTTCAGCGAAATTAGCCTAGAACTAGAGTGGTGTAACCTATGCTCGGCGTATTCCTATGCTCGGCGTATTTTCCATTTTCATCCGTATTTAAAATATTTATATAGTTCTAGGATACTTTCATCGACATAGCTGACGCATTGTTCAATAGCATTCCGTTGAGAGTATCGGTAGGCCGATGCAACTGTCAAGTGACTGGTCCAATAAATCCAGTAAATCATTGGGAGAATATTTCCACCGAAACTGTTACGATGTATGAGCAATTCGGGTAGCTATCCGAATTTAAAATATCTACACCTAACCCGAAAAATAGTTTCTATACCATTTCTCATTAAGACAAATGTTTTTACTCAATGATGTACTATTTCAAAATAAGATATTCAACAAGTTATGGTGGATAAATAACAAGTACGCCGTGCATAGGTGCCCTGAAGTCTTCAGTTCCCCATATAAACGGGTACTGACCGACACAGTTGCGATAGCTGTATTGAGCAGCAAGGTCACGTGATGAAGCTAAAACTGTCAACAAGAGTGTTTTGAAAGTTGTTTTCACGATTTAAGAAAATAATAATATACGGCAAGTGCTATTAACAATTTATACTGGTCATTATATGTGGGATTTACGCCGAGCATAGGTTCCACAACTCTATATTAAATATGCATCGATTATTTTGTAGTTTTCATGCATTTATAGTATATATAGGTAACGGTATAGTTAAAAAGGCCAAGTGGTTACGATCGTTGACTTCAAATCACTTGCCCCTCACTGGTGTAAGTTCAAATCCCACTGAGGTGCCAGTGCGTGCCTGAAATACTGCTCGGATGGGCACCCAAGTCGTTTTTACCAATAATAGCTGGAGATTGGTTTAATCATATTGTATTGAATTTATCATACATGTACATGTACATGTAGCAGCAATACATAATACAACATTAAGTAATAACAAGTACAAAGCATGATAAAACACAAGTAAAATTGGTGTTAAAATATATTTATTTGACTGACCAGGAAAAATATATCGACGCCTGTTCCCAGGCTACAGACATTGGTCATAATTTACAATAAATGTTTTTACTCAATGATGTACTATTTCAAAATAAGATATTCAACAAGTTATGGTGGATAAATAAAAAATAACAATGATGTACACAAGTTTTTCCAACATTAGTTAAACGTCCCGTCCCTAACGTCAGAATAATGTTTGATCAAACTAAATGACGGGTTTTTTATTGAAAATAATTACAAGATAATGAATGATAGCTGGAGAGTCGTCATATGACCTAAGCTGTTCGTTCGACAATAAACAAACATATCGATACTATTCATATCCGATGGCAAGTGTCCCATATCTTTAAACCAGTGTTTTACAATTTGCTGATTTGCAGCGTAACTGTAGTAGAACTGTTTTAACACTATTCAATATGTAGTTATGTCCCTTTGGTAGGAAGTTGAATTATATAAAGACAGAGACGAGAAGACAGGGTGGTGGAACCAATGCTCGGCGTATTCCTATGCTCGGCGTATTCCTATGCTCGGCGTATTTGTCCATTTGCATCCGTATTTAAAATAGTTATATAGTTCTAGGCTAATTTCGCTGACTGAAGCATGGTTCAATAGGTTTCCGTTGCGTGTATCGGTAGTATGATGCAAAAGTCTATTAAAAGTCGAATGTTGGCAACTAAACAAAACGAGTAGTACATGTCACAGGGCAAACAGGGTGTTTCTCTATATCATTACATTATCCTCCATAACACCACGGGAATTAACCAGAAAACCCTCTGGATTGGGGTTCACTCTGCATCATTACATTATCCTCCGCAACACCACGGAAATTAACCAGAAAAACCTCTGGAATGGGGTTCCCTCTGCATCATTACATTATCCTCCATAACACCACGGAAATTAACCAGAAAACCCTCTGGAATGGGGTTCCCTCTGTATCATTACATTATCCTCCATAACACCACGGAAATTAACCAGAAAAACCTCTGGAATGGGGTTCCCTCTGTATCATTACATTATCCTCCATAACACCACGGAAATTAACCAGAAAAACCTCTGGAATGGGGTTACCTCTGTATCATTACATTATCCTCCATAACACCACGGAAATTAACCAGAAAACCCTCTGGAATGAGATTCCCTCTGTACCATTACATTATCCTCCATAACACCACGGAAAGTAACCAGAAAACCCTCTGGAATGGGGTTCACTCTGCATCATTACATTATCCTCCGCAACACCACGGAAATTAACCAGAAAAACCTCTGGAATGGGGTTCCCTCTGTATCATTACATTATCCTCCATAACACCACGGGAATTAACCAGAAAACCCTCTGGAATGGGGTTCCCTCTGTATCATTACATTATCCTCCATAACACATCGGAAATTACCCAGAAAACCCTCTGGAATGAGATTCCCTCTGTATCATTACATTATCCTCCATAACACAACGGGAATTAATCAGAAACCCCTCTGGAATGAGGTTCAATCATTACATTATCCTCCATTACACCACGGAAATTAACCAGATAAACCTCTTGAATGGGGTTCTCTGTATCATTACATTATCCTCCAAAACACCACGGAAATTAACCAGAAACCCCTATGGAATGGGGTTCTCTCTGTATCATTACACTATCCTCCGTAACACAACGGAAATTAACCAGAAAACCCTCTGGAATGGGGTTCTCTCTGTATCATTACACTATCCTCCATAACACAACGGAAATTAACCAGAAAACCCTCTGGAATGGGGTTCTCTCTGTATCATTACACTATCCTCCATAACACCACGGAAATTAACAAGAAAACCCTATGGAATGTGGTTCTCTCTGTATCATTACATTATCCTCCATAACACCACGGAAATTAACCAGAAAACCTCTGGAATGGGTTTCACTCTGTATCATTACATTATCCTCCGTAACACCACCACGGAAATTAACCAGAAAACCTTATGGAAATGGGTTCTCTCTCTGTATCATTACATTATCCTCCGTAACACAACGGAAATTAACCAGAAAACCCTCTGGAATGGGGTTCTCTCTGTATCATTACACTATTCTCCATAACACAACGGAAATTAACAAGAAAACCCTATGGAATGGGGTTCTCTCTGTATCATTACATTATCCTCCATAACACCACGGAAATTAACCAGAAAACCCCTGGAATGGGATTATCTCTGTATCATTACATTATCCTCCATAACACCACGAAAATTAACCAGACAAACCTCTGGAATGGGGTTCTCTCTGTATCATTACAGTATCCTCCATAACACCGCGGAAATTAACCAGAAAACCCTCTGGAATGGGGTTCTCTATGTATCATTACATTATCCTCCATAACACCACAGAAATTAACCAGAAAACCCTCTGCAATTGATTCTATCTGTATCATTACATTATCCCCGTAACACCACGGAAATTAACCAGAAACACCTCTGGAATAGGGGTTCCCTCTTATCATTACATTATCCTCCATAACACTACAGAAATTAACCAGAAAACCCTCTGGAATGGGGTTCCCTCTGTATCATTACATTATCCTCCATAACACCACGGGAATTAATCAGAAAACCCTCTGGAATGGGATTCACTCTGTATCATTACATTATCCTCCGTAACACCACCACGGAAATTAACCAGAAAACCTAGGGAAATGGGTTCTCTCTCTGTATCATTACATTATCCTCCGTAACACAACGGAAATTAACCAAAAAAACCTATGGAATGGGGTTCTCTCTGTATTATTACACTATCCTCCGCAACACAACGGAAATTAACCAGAAAACCCTCTGGAATGAGGTTATCTCTGTATCATTACACTATCCTCCATAACACAACGGAAATTAACCAGAAAAACCTCTGGAATGGGGTTCTCTCTGTATCATTACATTATCCTCCATAACACCATGGAAATTAACCAGAAAACCATCTGGAATGGGGTTCTCCATGCATCATTACATTATCCTCTGTAACACCACAGAAATTAACCAGAAACACCTCTGTAATGGGTTTCTCTCTGTATCATTACATTATCCTCCATATCACCACGGAAATTAACCAGAAAACCTCTGGAATGGATTTCACTCTGTATCATTACATTATCCTCCGTAACACCACCACGGAAATTAACCAGAAAACCCTATGGAAATGGGTTCTCTCTATGTATCATTACATTATCCTCCGTAACACAACGGAAATTAACAAGAAAACCCTATGGAATGGGGTTCTCTCTGTATCATTACATTATCCTCCATAACACCACGGAAATTAACCAGAAAACCTCTGGAATGGGATTATCTCTGTATCATTACATTATCCTCCGTAACACCACGAAAATTAACCCGAAAAACCTCTGGAATGGGGTTCTCTCTGTATCATTACATTATCCTCCATAACACCGCGGAAATTAACCAGAAAACCCTCTGGAATGGGGTTCTCTATGTATCATTACATTATCCTCCATAACACCACAGAAATTAACCAGAAAACCCTCTGCAATTGATTATATCTGTATCATTACATTATCCCCGTAACACCACGGAAATTAACCAGAAACACCTCTGGAATAGGGGTTCCCTCTTATCATTACATTATCCTCCATAACACTACAGAAATTAACCAGAAAACCCTCTGGAATGGGGTTCCCTCTGTATCATTACATTATCCTCAATAACACCACGGAAATTAGCCAGAAAAACCTCTGGAATGGGGTTCTATCTGTATCATTACATTATCCTCCGTAACACCACGGAAATTAGCCAGAAAAACCTCTGGAATGGGGTTCTATCTGTTTCATTACATTATCCCCGTAACACCACGGAAATTAACCAGAAACACCTCTGTAATGGGTTTCTCTCTGTATCATTACATTATCCTCCGTGACACCACGGAAATTAGCCAGAAAAACCTCTGGAATGGGGTTCTTTCTGTTTCATTACATTATCCTCCGTAGCACCACGGAAATTAACCAGAAACACATGGAATGGGGTTCTCTCTGTATCATTACATTATCCTCCATAACGCCACGGGAATTAACAAGAAAACCCTATGGAATGGGGTTCTCTCTGTATCATTACATTATCCTCCATAACACCACGGAAATTAACCAGAAAACCTCTAGAATGGGATTATCTCTGTATCATTACATTATCCTCCGTAACACCACGAAAATTAACCAGAAAAACCTCTGGAATGGGGTTCTCTCTGTATCATTACATTATCCTCCGTAACACCACGAAACATAACCAGAAAAACCTCTGGAATGGGGTTCTCTCTGTATCATTACATTATCCTCCATAACACCACGGAAATTAACCAGAAAACCCTCTGGAATGGGGTTCTCTATGTATCATTACATTATCCTCCATAACACCACAGAAATTAACCAGAAAACCCTCTGCAATTGATTCTATCTGTATCATTACATTATCCCCGTAACACCACGGAAATTAACCAGAAACACCTCTGGAATAGGGGTTCCCTCTGTATCAGTACATTATCCTACATAACACCACAGAAAATCCTCTGGAATGGGGTTCTCTCTGTATTATTACACTATCCTCCGCAACACAACGGAAATTAACCAGAAAACCCTCTGGAATGAGGTTCTCTCTGTATCATTACACTATCCTCCATAACACAACGGAAATTAACAAGAAAACCCTAGGAATGGGGTTCTCTCTGTATCCTTACATTATCCTCCGTAACACCACGAAAATTAACCAAAAAACCTCTGGAATGGGGTTCTCTCTGTATCATTACATTATCCTCCATAACACCATGGAAATTAACCAGAAAACCCTCTGGAATGGGGTTCTCTATGCATCATTACACTATCCTCCATAACACAACGGAAATTAACCAGAAAACCCTCTGGAATGGGGTTCTCTCTTATCATTACACTATCCTCCATAACACAACGGAAATTAACAAGAAAACCCTATGGAATGTGGTTCTCTCTGTATCATTACATTATCCTCCATAACACCACGGAAATTAACCAGAAAACCTCTGGAATGGGATTATCTCTGTATCATTACATTATCCTCCGTAACACCACGGGAATTAATCAGAAATCCCTCTGGAATGGGGTTCACTCTGTATCATTACATTATCCTCCGTAACACCACCACGGAAATTAACCAGAAAACCCTATGGAAATGGGTTCTCTCTCTGTATCATTACATTATCCTCCAAAACACCACGAAAATTAACCAAAAAACCTCTGGTATGGGGTTCTCTCTGTATCATTACATTATCCTCCATAACACCATGGAAATTAACCAGAAAACCCTCTGGAATGGGGTTCTCTCTGTATCATTACATTATCCTCCATAACACCACGGAAATTAACCAGAAAACCCTCTGGAATGGGGTTCTCTATGTATCATTACATTATCCTCCATAACACCACATAAATTAACCAGAAAACCCTCTGCAATTGATTCTATCTGTATCATTACATTATCCCCGTAACACCACGGAAATTAACCAGAAACACCTCTGGAATAGGGGTTCCCTCTTATCATTACATTATCCTCCATAACACCACAGAAATTAACCAGAAAACCCTCTGGAATGGGGTTCCCTCTGTATCATTACATTATCCTCCATAACACCACGGGAATTAATCAGAAAACCCTCTGGAATGGGGTTCACTCTGTATCATTACATTATCCTCCGTAACACCACCACGGAAATTAACCAGAAAACCCTATGGAAATGGGTTCTCTCTCTGTATCATTACATTATCCTCCGCAACACAACGGAAATTAACCAGAAAACCCTCTGGAATGGGGTTCTCTCTGTATCAGTACATTATCCTCCAAAACACCACGGAAATTAACCAGAAACCCCTATGGAATGGGGTTCTCTCGGTATTATTACACTATCCTCCGCAACACAACGGAAATTAACCAGAAAACCCTCTGGAATGAGGTTATGTCTGTATCATTATACTATCCTCCATAACACAACGCAAATTAACCAGAAAAACCTCTGGAATGGGGTTCTCTCTGTATCATTACATTATCCTCCATAACACCATGGAAATTAACCAGAAAACCATCTGGAATGGGGTTCTCTATGCATCATTACATTATCCTCCGTAACACCACAGAAATTAACCAGAAACACCTCTGTAATGGGTTTCTCTCTGTATCATTACATTATCCTCCGTAACGCCACGGGAATTAACAAGAAAACCCTATGGAATGGGGTTCTCTCTGTATCATTGCATTATCCTCCATAACACCACGGAAATTAACCAGAAAACCTCTGGAATGGGATTCTCTCTGTATCATTACATTATCCTCCGTAACACCACGAAACATAACAAGAAAAACCTCTGGAATGGGGTTCTCTCTGTATCATTACATTATCCTCCATAACAACACGGAAATTAACCAGAAAACCCTCTGGAATGGGGTTCTCTATGTATCATTACATTATCCTCCATAACACCACAGAAATTAACCAGAAAACCCTCTGCAATTGATTCTATCTCTATCATTACATTATCCCCGTAACACCACGGAAATTAACCAGAAACACCTCTGGAATAGGGGTTCCCTCTGTATCAGTACATTATCCTACATAACACCACAGAAAATCCTCTGGAATGGGGTTCTCTCTGTATTATTACACTATCCTCCGCAACACAACGGAAATTAACCAGAAAACCCTCTGGAATGAGGTTCTCTCTGTATCATTACACTATCCTCCATAACACAACGGAAATTAACAAGAAAACCCTAGGAATGGGGTTCTCTCTGTATCATTACATTATCCTCCGTAACACCACGAAAATTAACCAGAAAAACCTCTGGAATGGGGTTCTCTCTGTATCATTACATTATCCTCCATAACACCATGGAAATTAACCAGAAAACCCTCTGGAATGGGGTTCTCTATGCATCATTACACTATCCTCCATAACACAACGGAAATTAACCAGAAAACCCTCTGGAATGGGGTTCTCTCTGTATCATTACACTATCCTCCATAACACAACGGAAATTAACAAGAAAACCCTATGGAATGTGGTTCTCTCTGTATCATTACATTATCCTCCATAACACCACGGAAATTAACCAGAAAACCTCTGGAATGGGATTATCTCTGTATCATTACATTATCCTCCGTAACACCACGGGAATTAATCAGAAAACCCTCTGGAATGGGGTTCACTCTGTATCATTACATTATCCTCCGTAACACCACCACGGAAATTAACCAGAAAACCCTATGGAAATGGGTTCTCTCTCTGTATCATTACATTATCCTCCGCAACACAACGGAAATTAACCAGAAAACCCTCTGGAATGGGGTTCTCTCTGTATCATTACATTATCCTCCAAAACACCACGGAAATTAACCAGAAACCCCTATGGAATGGGGTTCTCTCGATATTATTACACTATCCTCCGCAACACAACGGAAATTAACCAGAAAACCCTCTGGAATGAGGTTATGTCTGTATCATTACACTATCCTCCATAACACAACGCAAATTAACCAGAAAAACCTCTGGAATGGGGTTCTCTCTGTATCATTACATTATCCTCCATAACACCATGGAAATTAACCAGAAAACCATCTGGAATGGGGTTCTCTATGCATCATTACATTATCCTCCGTAACACCACAGAAATTAACCAGAAACACCTCTGTAATGGGTTTCTCTCTGTATCATTACATTATCCTCCGTAGCACCACGGAAATTATCCAGAAAAACCTCTGGAATGGGGTTATATCTATATCATTACATTATCCTCCGTAACACCACGGAAATTAGCCAGAAAAACCTCTGGAATGGGTTCTTTCTGTATCATTACATTATCCTCCGTATCACCACGGAAATTAACCAGAAACACATGGAATGGTGTTCTCTCTGTATCATTACATTATCCTCCATAACGCCACGGGAATTAACCAGCAAACCTCTGGAATGGGATTCTCTCTGTATCATTACATTATCCTCCGTAACACCACGAAACATAACCAGAAAAACCTCTGGAATGGGGTTCTCTCTGTATCATTACATTATCCTCCATAACACCACGGAAATTAACCAGAAAACCCTCTGGAATGGGGTTCTCTATGTATCATTACATTATCCTCCATAACACCACGGGAATTAATCAGAAAACCCTCTGGAATGGGGTTCACTCTGTATCATTACATTATCCTCCGTAACACCACCACGGAAATTAACCAGAAAACCCTATGGAAATGAGTTCTCTCTCTGTATCATTACATTATCCTCCGCAACACAACGGAAATTAACCAGAGAACCCTCTGGAATGAGGTTCTATCTGTATCCTTACACTATCCTCCATAACACAACAGAAATTAACAAGAAAACCCTAGGAATGGGGTTCTCTCTGTATCATTACATTATCCTCCGTAACACCACGAAAATTAACCAGAAAAACCTCTGGAATGGGGTTCTCTCTGTATCATTACATTATCCTCCATAACACCATGGAAATTAACTAGAAAAACCTCTGGAATGGGGTTCCCTCTTATCATTACATTATCCTCCATAACACCACAGAAATTAACCAGAAAACCCTCTGGAATGGGGTTCCCTCTGTATCATTACATTATCCTCCATAACACCACGGGAATTAATAAGAAAACCCTCTGGAATGGGGTTCACTCTGTATCATTACATTATCCTCCGTAACACCACCACGGAAATTAACCAGAAAACCCTATGGAAATGGGTTCTCTCTCTGTATCATTACATTATCCTCCGCAACACAACGGAAATTAACCAGAAAACCCTCTGGAATGAGGTTCTCTCTGTATCATTACACTATCCTCCATAACACAACGGAAATTAACAAGAAAACCCTAGGAATGGGGTTCTCTCTGTATCATTACATTATCCTCCGTAACACCACGAAAATTAACCAGAAAAACCTCTGGAATGGGGTTCTCTCTGTATCATTACATTATCCTCCATAACACCATGGAAATTAACCAGAAAACCCTCTGGAATGGGGTTCTCTATGCATCATTACACTATCCTCCATAACACAACGGAAATTAACCAGAAAACCCTCTGGAATGGGGTTCTCTCTGTATCATTACACTATCCTCCATAACACCACGGAAATTAACCAGAAACACCTCTGTAATGGGTTTCTCTCTGTATCATTACATTATCCCCCTAACACCACGGAAATTAACCAGAAACACCTCTGTAATGGGTTTCTATCTGTATCATTACATTATCCTCCGTAACACCACGGAAATTAGCCAGAAAAACCTCTGGAATGAGATTCCCTCTGTACCATTACATTATCCTCCGTAACACCAGGGAAATTAGTCAGAAAACCCTATGGAATGGGGTTCTCTCTGTATCATTGCATTATCCTCCGCAACACCACGGAAATTAGCCAGAAAAACCTCTGGAATGGGGTTTTCTCTGTATCATTACATTATCCTCCGTAGCACCACGGAAAATAACCAGAAACACATGGAATGGGGTTCTCTCTGTATCATTACATTATCCTCCATAACGCCACGGGAATTAACCAGAAAAACCTCTGGAATGGGGTTCTCTTTGTATCATTGCATTATCCTCCGTAACATTATTATTAGTTTAAGCACTCTCGAGACCTCATTTCTGATGGAACCCATCGCCATGAAGGAGAAAGTGTCTGACATCAGGACATCACAACCACAATGGCTTTGCTGGGTTCGAACTCTCAACCTCTCGATTATTATGCGGACTCTATATCCAATGCACCTTATGTGCTCCGGTCTGCATCATGCTCTATGTGCTCCGGTCTGCATCATGCTATCGTTGCTTGTTTGGGGCGGACTCTATATCCAATGCACCTTATGTGCTCCGGTCTGCATTATGCTCTCGCTGCTTGTTTGGGACGGACTCTATATCCAATGCACCTTATGTGCTCCGGTCTGCATCATGCTCTATGTGCTCCGATCTGCATTATGCTCGCGTTGCTTGTTTTGGATGGAATCTGAATTTAGTGAAAGCTGAATACATATCTCTTGTATTGTCGATAGCAGAATGTTTGTGAAGTTGTTAGTTGCATGTTCCGTAACAGTTGCAGTCGGTAATAACTGGAATATTAGCAAAATTGTCACGTTTTCCTCTGACGGTGACATATCTCACACAATTAGCGGCATTGCTGGTTTTTCTATTACTTCCCTTGGCAGATAATATTCGATCTATCCAGACACTTTAAAGCGGAATATTCGTCCATGGAAATATATTGAAGTATATTGAAAAGTACGAAATTGGCGAATTTACCCTTTGTGAAAAATACAAAATGTAATATATGTGTGAGTTATATAACGCTGTTAATTTAGAATGTTGTCTGCGTGTAATGCCTTACTAATGATAGGGGTAATTAACGTTTTGCCAATATATGCTAGGTTAATTTTTTGGACTTAAGATTATACTTATTATCATTGACAAAAGATAAAATACATTTTTATAAAATTTAAAAAACGTTTCTACAAGATAGCGAGTATTGCTCATAGAGAAAAATAATTGGCGCATGCATGAACTTGTCGACCAATCAATACGCAATGACTGTGTCATTGTGAGTGTTGGTTTTACGTTTATTTATCGTCGCTACCGGTTGCCCATATGAGCGACGCCTCCTGAAGAGATTCGTCATTTTAGATTTTTGTGAGGATAGTGCAATGATACAGTGACCCATTCCAGAATAGCCTCTGGTTCTTTTACGTGTACGGTGTAAAGCACCGACACGAGACCTCGGTTTAACGTCCCATCAGAAATACTGTTAATTTTATTAGTGTCAGACGGGTGATCGAACCTGCGATCATTGGATTATCAGTCCAGCGTGTTACCACTGGACTACAGATCCGTCAGTGTGAAAACTGCCGATTGATATTCGACCAAGGCCTACACTGTATGTTGTGACGTCAATAAATCCGGAATCAAGGGAAGTAAGTCAGACTAGATTTAGAGCACCGTCTATCTAAATAATAATATCTACACCCAAAGTTCTCGAAAACGAAAGTAGCTGGTTGTAGATAGATAGTTTACTTATAGATCAATGAGTTTGTATTGTGTGATTAGAGTGGTGGAACCTATGCTCGGCGTGGCGTATTCCTATGCTCGGCGTATTCCTATGCTCGTGTATTCCTATGCTCGGCGTATTTTCCATTTTCATCCGTATTTAAAATATTTATATAGTTCTAGGCTAATTTCGCTGACAGAGTTGAAGCATGGTTCGATGATGATTGAGCTTATTTACCCTCGCCGCCAGCGAACCATATGGGCGAGCGTAGGTTCAATAGCATCGCGTTGAGTGTATCGGTAGGCTGATGCAACTGTCATGTGACTACAGGCAAATCATTGGGAGAATATTTCCACCGAAACTGATACGGTGTATGAGCAAATCGGGTAGCTATCCGAATTTAAAAAATCTACACCTAACCCGAAACATAGTTTATATACCATTTCTGATTAAGACCAATACGTGTTTTTATTCAATGATGTACTATATCAAAAAATAAATAAAAAATAACAAGTACGCCGTGCATAGGTGCCCTGAAATTTTTGAAATAAAATGTGTTATTTCACTGGTTGAAAGCCGTGGAATAACACATTTGATTTCTCACTGCTTTGCTGCAATACACGTGTCATACTTAGCAGCTACATCTTGTGAAATGTTGTTGATGCAAGTGTTTTTCGGACTCAAGCTGTCGGTTACATCATTTACGGTCGTCTAAGCATGACGTCCTAATGCCATTTGTTTTTACAAATTCATTTGAGCTTGATTGCGAAACAAGTTATTACAACTTATATTAATCACTTACGAGACCTCATTCCTAATGGAATCCATTGCCACGAGGGAGATAGAAGAGCATGTGGAATTTAACCCATTTGATTCTGGATACCGTTCAAACAGTATTTGCAAAGAACACAGAGCCAGATCAGCTACCATGGAACATGTTGTCTGATCAGGCTCTATGCTGTTTGCTATTCAGATGATCTTGCTAAGACACTTGGCTATGTAGCAAACAACATAGATCCTGATCAGCATGCTGCGGCTGATCTGGATCTATGTTCTTTGCAAATGTCGTTAAATGTATCCAGAATCAAATGGGTTAAATGCACAATCGTAACGGCCACAGTTGGGTTTGAACTCTGGGCCTTTCACACCTGAAGCGAATGCGCTACCACTATCATGACTTCCAATCGGATACATAGAGCTAGTTCATTACAAATACAAGTAAACAATTAGACCACCCGTGAGAATACGAGATTGCATTGATTATGGATTTATGGGAAATCAAAATGGTTGTCTTCAATACAGGTTGGGTCTGTATGTAGTTATTGTAATATATTTTAAAATCTATTTAAATTTTATACATGCCGTACCTGAAATTTTGCGCTGTATATTACTAACATCCTTCTGTAAGGTAGCAACTGAAATGTCAGTGCCATAGGCCACATACCAGTATGCAGGAAGCTACAAATACTATGTTAATTATAACCCCCACCATCCAAGTTTGGCAGGGGGTTAATAGGGGTCATTTTATTTAAACTGCTTCAACGATTCAAGATGATGACATTTCAGAGAACAACTCTCTCAGTGATGTCGAGGTAAACATGTCACATTTCAGAGAACAACTATCTCAGTGATGTCGAGGTAAACATGTCACACATTTCAGAGAACAACTCTCTCAGTGATGTTGGGGTAAACATGTCACACATTTCAGAGAACAAATCTCTGTGATGTCGAGGTAAACATGTCACACATTTCAGAGAACAACTCTCTGTGATGTCGAGGTAAACATGTCACACATTTCAGAGAACAACTCTCTCAGTGATGTCTGGGTAAACATGTCACACATTTCAGAGAACAACTCAGTGATGTCGGGGTAAACATGTCACACATTTCAGAGAACAACTCTCTCAGTGATGTCGAGGTAAACATGTCACACATTTCAGAGAACAACTCTCTCATTGATGTCGAGGTAAACATGTCACACATTTCAGAGAACAACTCAGTGATGTCGGGGTAAACATGTCACACATTTCAGAGAACAACTCTCTCAGTGATGTCGAGGTAAACATGTCACACATTTCAGAGAACAACTCAGTGATGTCTGGGTAATCATGTCACACATTTCAGAGAACAACTCTCTCAGTGATGTCGAGGTAAACATGTCACACATTTCAGAGAACAACTCAGTGATGTCAGGGTAAACATGTCACACATTTCAGAGAACAACTCTCTCAGTGATGTCGAGGTAAACATGTCACACATTTCAGAGAACAACTCTCTCAGTGATGTCGAGGTAAACATGTCACACATTTCAGAGAACAACTCAGTGATGTCAAGGTAATCATGTCACACATTTCAGAGAACAACTCTCTCAGTGATGTCGAGGTAAACATGTCACACATTTCAGAGGACAACTCTCTCAGTGATGTCGAGGTAAACATGTCACACTTAGAGGTTAAATATAATGTATTTGATATGTTGTGCCCCGCTCCATGTATCTAACTGATTTGAAATAATTTGGTGCAAACGTTCCCCATATACAGTCAAACCTGTCTATAAAGGCCACCCTCAGGAAAGTCAAAAAGTGGCCTTTGTTGGAAGGTGGCCTCTCAATAGAGGGTTAAAATGCATTGAAAATGGCTCGATGGGAGAGAAAAATGGTGGTCGTTAGAGACAGGTTTTTCTTAGGTTTGGACTATGTGCATCGTTCAGTCTCGCTGATTTACCTTGTCCAGAGCTATAACCCATGAAATTAGACAATAATTACTAGAGTGGTGGAACCTATGCTCGGCGTATTTGTAAATATTTATATAGTTCTAGGCTAATTTCGCTGACAGAGTTGAAGCATGGTTCAATAGCATTCCGTTACGTGTATCGGTAGCCTGATGCAACTGTCGCGCGACTGATCCAGCAGACGAATATAAACAAACAAATCATTGGGAGAATATTTCCACCGAATCTGATACGGTGTACGAGCAATTCAGGTAGCTATCCGAATTTTAAAAAATCTACCACTAACCCGAAAAATAGTTTTTATACCATTTCTGATTAAGACCAATAAGTGTTTTTATTCAATGACGTACTATATCAAAATAAGATATTCAACAAGTTATTGTGGATAAATAAAATATAACAAGTACGCTGTGCATAGGTGCCCTGAAGTCTTGAGTTCTCCATATAAACGGGTGCCAACCCGACACCATTGCAATAGCTGTATTGAGCAGCAAGGTCACATGATGAAACTAAAACTGTCAACAGTTGGTTTTTGATAGTTGTTTTCACAACTTAGGAAAATAATATTATACGGCAAGTGCAATTAACATTTTATACTGGTCATTATATGTGGGATTTACGCCGAGCATAGATTCCATCAATCTATGCATTTATTGATGTGATCACGAGACAGTTTCGTTCATTTTCTGAATTTATGTGATAAGAATTCCTGCTATGTATTCGTATTATAGGTATTAAAATTGTCCAGTGAAAGCTTGGAACTAGTTCCCTGAAAACAATTGATGTACGCATAGGAATACAGGCTTGAGCTGGAACCCAGAAATGGCCAGGTCAATCCATTTACGTAGTTGAAATTTTGCAACAATAGTTGGTTACAATATGATTCGCGAATGTTGATGTGGTATTTACTATAATGTAGGATAGGAGTTCATGTTATTGTCAACATGTTTGCCTTCAATTAATAAATTATTCACTTTATAATTTATATACATTCACTTAGCCTGGGTTCCAGTCTGTCGATTTTTCACTTTTTAACTTCTGGCAAAATGATCAGAAACTCAATACGGCCCAATTAATAGTCTCGGTGTTAAAATATATTCATTTGACTACCAGGCAACATATAGCAACGCCTGTTCCTAGGCTAACATTCACTCAATACACTATCCGAGTGTGTATTATGCAAAGTGAATTTTCAAACGTCGTGATAGCCCAGTGAATGCGCGTTCGCTTCAGGTGCGAAAGGTTCGTAGTTCGAGTCCCGCTGGACCCGTTACGAGTGTGCCCTTAGGCAAGGCATTTAAATTCCACGTTGCCTTTTCTCTCTCCCTCGTGGCGATGGATTCCACCAGGAATGAAGTCTCGAGAGTGATTAATATAAGTTGTAAGAACTTGTTTCGCAATAGAGCTAAAATAAATTTGTATAATCTAAAACTACATATTTATATGTAATAATTGTTCTTGTTATAAGCTCAAGAAAGCGATGCTACAGACCATTCGAAGGATGCTACTTACTACAGGTGTCCGTTTCAACTCTTTAATGCCGGAAAGCGTGTGACGGATGCTAATGGACTGGTGGTGTATTGTGATGTTAAAGATGTTCGTTGCCCATCACTGCACTTCTGTAGCTATGGATACGCGGATGGGCGTTTGGTCTGTTGTCATACCCTAGGTAATTTCATTATTTAAATACAACGATGTAATTAAATTGACGGATCTGTAGTCCAGTGGTAACACGCTGGACTGGTAATCCAGGGATCACAGGTTCGATCCCCCGTCTGACCCTAATAACATTTTAACAGTTTCTTTCAGAAGGGACTTTAAATCGAGGTCTCGTGTCGGTGCTTTACACCGTGCACGTACAAGAACCAGAGGAGACTCTGGAATGGGTCTCTTTCTGTATCATTGCACTAACCTTCAAAAATCTAAAATGACTAATCTCTTCAGGAGGCGTCGCTCATATGGGCAACCGGTAGCGACGATAAATATACGTAAAACACACACATAAATTGCGTCAAGATGTGTTCAACTGATGTAGTTGAATAATTAAATCATGAACCTCAAATCCAATGAATAATAAGTACCGTAGCCAGAGGCAAATTTCAACCGAGGAAATCTAGGGTGGTCCGGGGGCATGTCCCCCCTTAAAATTGGTGTGGTATAGAAGCGATTTCCTGCGTTTTCTGATTTAATGAGTTTAGACGTATACATATGTACTGACCATTCAGCTCTCTAGCAGTCAACATTTTATACAGTAAAGGGATATTTTTTTGCATTTTATTTATTTCATTTCCCCATTTTTCTTTGCTTTGGAAATTTTAACCAAAGCAGCTGCCTCGGTGTGCCTCAGTGTGACTACGGACCGGAACAAAATACACATTACTGTACACCATTTCCATGACGGGAACTTCGTGGTCCCACTGGAGATGTCCATATTTGTTCATATGAAAAAGCTATTCAGCTGGTGTCCCATTGTGCAGTAGGCCGGTGGTGGTTCTACCCGGGTTCCCGAGC
Organism: Archivesica marissinica; assembly: GCA_014843695.1. Lineage (NCBI taxonomy): Eukaryota > Metazoa > Mollusca > Bivalvia > Venerida > Vesicomyidae > Archivesica > Archivesica marissinica. The sequence goes on from CM026398.1 coordinate 16,051,613, forward strand.
ATGGAATTCTGCACTGATTGGCACCCGGAATCTTCCTCCACCAACAATTACTGGAGAGTTGCCATATGACGTAAGCTGTTGGTGAGACAGGAAGCTATCCAACTGGCTTAAAGAAGGTCCATGGTTCTACCCGTGTTCCCGAACATGAAATACTGCACTGATTGGCACCCGGAGTCTTCCTCCACCAACAATTACTGGAGAGTTGCCATATGATCCAAGCTGTTGGTGAGACAGGAAGCTATCCAACTGGCTTAAAGAAGGTCGATGGTTCTAGCCGTGTTCCCCTGGATAAACTACTGCACAGAGGGGCGCCCGTGGTCTTCCTGAACCAATAATTGCTGTTGAGTCGCCATATGACCTAAGCTGTTGTGTCGTTATTAACTTGAGCCTCAAAAAACAAACAAACAGTTGTGTGCTTCTATTATACATGTACAGTGTGTTGGTACAGGTGTGTCCACATATCTGTTGACCTCAGTTTCGAATTCCATGTAGAAGTAACCTTTAATATTACATAATCATAGCCGGAATAAAAAAATAACGAGATATCACCTCATTCTAGTGTTCGATTCATCTCATTTATAATTCAATATTTGCAGAATCAATATCCAGCTGACTCGCGGAAGGTCGGTGGTTTTATCGTGGTTTCCTGTGAATTAAATACTGCTCGGAGAGGCACCCGGCGTCTTCCTTCGCCAATAGTAGCCGGAGAGTCGACATGCGACATAAGCTGTGTGTACGACTTAAACCCCTAAAGACGTCATAGTTCTACTATCAACTGTATGTCATAACACAACTGGCATAGCTTTGCATTATGTTGTATGGAGTCTCAAAGCTGCACAAATGAGATTTTGACATCATTTTTGATTTTATCGCATATGGGTAAAGGTTGTAAAACAACAAATAAATTACCTATTAAATACATAGTAAAAAGTAAAATCATACAGTCTGTTCATTTATATTTCCAATCTTTCATTTCTTCCTCCACTGTGAAGAGGTATTCAAATCAGCCTGAAACACACCAAGAATATTTCAAATGTAATGTTTGAAATAGCCAGTGCTCACCTGTGAATAACGTCACTGTGTTTACACACTGTGTTTCCTCCGCCAAATCATACAGTATACCAACCTTCAGTTTGCAATGGCCTGAATTATAATACACATCTTATCTACACATCAACTAGTATGAAGTCTTCTCAAGTCACATAATTTCTCAAAAAACACAAACTATACACTGCCTGTCATGAAAATGCATGTTTACCAAAAAGAAAAATGAACTATATTAGTTATTGGGACTACATTCGATGCACGTCTGCCTATTTTACGTATATACAACCTAAAACACAATGAAAATTACAAATATTGACTTCAAAATGAAATAATCGAAAATATGAAAATGTGACACCTCAATATTTTCTTCCGGTTCAAAATTGCGGTCCAATATGTGTGGCAGTTTTTAGTACACTAACAAATGACTGAATTATTTCTTTTTCTCTTTGTTTTGCAGGCCCATGAAGACCATCTGTCGATGCTGGGTCACTCTGATATATAATGTCGGATAATATTGCTTTCAATATCACTCGCCCACATGGTTCGCCGGAGGCGAGGGTAAATAAGCTCAAATCATCGCTTTCAATATAATATAATATATAATTGATCAATTTAAACCAAGACTGTTTCTTATGATAAATGACTCAGCATGCTTAAAACTTTAGTCATGAAACCACAAGCGAACAAGATGTTTGATCATATACTATTGGCGACATGTTAAGTGTATCATTTAAACAAGACGAACTATTCTATCAAACACTGAATTAAGCTCTTTGAAACAACTTATGCTGTTCCGAACAGTGAATTGGCCATGGGCACGATTCCTTGGCCTTTCCAAGGGAGTATGTAGTAGCGTACTGGAGTATAAGATAACAATTCAAGCGACACACAATTATGAGATAACGAATAATTACAATACCTTATGAATCTATCCGGCATGCTTCCACGCTATTGTTTCCGGTTCCGGTCGTGTGCGAGCACAGGTGCATTCACATGACGTAATGTCTAGACATTCATACCACAAACTATACTGAGATTGCGCGTAAACATAATATCTGGTATATCCTAGGAGTCATGGTGGCAATATTTGCGAACATTTTGGGTAGGTCCTTGTTACATCGATTATTTGGAGTATCTCATGGTAACGAACATTTGGGGTATGTCTTGTTAACGGACATTTGGAGTATGTCTTGGTAACGAACATTTGGAGTATGTCATGGTAACGAACATTTGGTGTATGTCTTGGTAACGGACATTTGGGGTATGTCTTGGTAACGTACATTGGGGTATGTCTTGGTAACGAACATTTGGGGTATGTCTTGTTAACAGACATTTGGAGTATGTCTTGGTAGCGAACATTTGTGGTATGTCATGGTAACGAACATTGGGGTATGTCTTGGTAACGGACATTTGGAGTATGTCTTGTTAGCGAACATTTGTGGTATGTCATGGTAACGAACATTTGGGGTATGTCTTGTTAACGGACATTTGGAGTATGTCTTGGTAACGAACATTTGGAGTATGTCATGGTAACGAACATTTGGAGTATGTCTTGGTAGCGAACATTGGGGTATGTCATGGTAACGAACATTGGGGTATGTCTTGGTAACGAACATTTGGTGTATGTTTTGGTAACGGACATTTGGAGTATGTCTTGGTAACGAACATTTGATGTATGTCATGGTAACGAACATTTGGGGTATGTCTTGGTAACGAACATTTGTGGTATGTCATGGTAACGAACATTGGGGTATGTCTTGGTAACGAACATTTGGTGTATGTCTTGGTAGCGAACATTGGGTTATGTCTTGGTAACGAACATTTGGTGTATGTCTTGGTAACGAACATGTGTGGTATGTCATGGTAATGAACATTTGGGGGATGTCTTGGTAACGAACATTTGGGGTATGTCTTGGTAACGAACATGTGTGGTATGTCATGGTAACGAACATTTGGGGGATGTCTTGGTAACGAACATTTGGGGTATGTCTTGGTAACGAACATTTGGGGTATGTCTTGGTAACGAACATTTTGGGTATGTCTTGGTAACTAACATTTTGGGTATGTCTTGGTAGCTAACATTTGTTGTATGTCTTGGTAACGAACATTTGGTGTATGTCTTGGTAACGAACATTTGGTGTATGTTCTTGGTAACGAACATTTGTGGTATGTCATGGTAACGAACATTTGGGGTATGTCATGGTAACGAACATTGGGGGTATGTCTTGGTAACGAACATTTGGTGTATGTCTTGGTAACGAACATTTGGTGTATGTCTTGGTAACGAACATTTGGTATATGTTCTTGGTAACGAACATTTGTGGTATGTTCTTGGTAACGAACATTTGTGGTATGTCTTGGTAACGAACAATTGGGGTATGTCATGGTAACGAACATTTGGAGTATGTCTTGGTAACGAACATTGGGTTATGTCTTGGTAACGACCATTTGGGGTATGTCATGGTAACGAACATTTGGGGTATGTCTTGGTAACGAACATTTGGGGTATGTCTTGGTAACGAACATTGGGTTATGTCTTCGTAACGAACATTTGGGGTATGTCTTGGTAACGAACATTGGGTTATGTCTTGGTAACGAACATTTGGGGTATGTCTTGGTAACGAACATTTGGAGTATGTCTTGGTAACTAACATATGGTGTATGTCTTGGTAACGAACATTTGGTGTATGTCTTGGTAACGAACATTTGGTGTATGTTCTTGGTAACGAACAGTTGGTGTATGTTCTTGGTAACGAACATTTGGGGTATGTCATGGTAACGAACAGTTGGTGTATGTTCTTGGTAACGAACATTTGGTGTATGTTCTTGGTAACGAAAATGTGTGGTATGTCTTGGTAACGAACATTTGGGTATGTCATGGTAACGAACATTTGTACCATTTGACCAGTTGAATTGATATTTACTCCTGGCTCAACCAATCAGAAAGCCTGAGACAGAGCTTGAGATTGGAGAACAGTTTAATAACCTACAAACCTTGTAACATTAGTCACAACGAACAGTTGGGGTAGTTTCTGGGTACATGTTGCGTTGTCCTGGTTACATTAGTTACAACGAACATCTGGGGTAGTTGCTGGGTAAATGTTGCGTGGTCCTGGTTACATTAGTCACAACGAACATCTGGGGTAGTTTCTGGGTAAATGTTGCGTGGTCCTGGTTATGTTAGTCACAACGAACATCTGGGGTAGTTTCTGGGTAAATGTTGCGTGGTCCTGGTTATTTTAGTCACAACGAACATCTGGGGTAGTTTCTTGGTAAATGTTGCGTGGTCCTGGTTATGTTAGTCACAATGAACATCTGGGGTAGTTTCTGGGTAAATGTTGCGTGGTCCTGGTTACATTAGTCACAACGAACATCTGGGGTAGTTTCTGGGTAAATGTTGCGTGGTCCTGGTTACATTAGTCACAACGAACATCTGGGGTAGTTTCTGGGTAAATGTTGCGTGGTCCTGGTTACATTAGTCACAACGAACATATGGGGTAGTTTCTGGGTAAATGTTGCGTGGTCCTGGTTGCATTAGTCACAACGAACATCTGGGGTAGTTTCTGGGTAAATGTTGCGTGGTCCTGGTTACATTAGTCACAACGAACATCTGGGGTAGTTTCTGGGTAAATGTTGCGTGGTCCTGGTTACATTAGTCACAACGAACATCTGGGGTAGTTTCTGGGTAAATGTTGCGTGGTCCTGGTTACATTAGTCACAACGAACATATGGGGTAGTTTCTGGGTAAATGTTGCGTGGTCCTGGTTGCATTAGTCACAACGAACATCTGGGGTAGTTTCTGGGTAAATGTTGCGTGGTCCTGGTTACATTAGTCACAACGAACATCTGGGGTAGTTTCTGGGTAAATGTTGCGTGGTCCTGGTTACATTAGTCACAACGAACATCTGTGGTAGTTTCTGGGTAAATGTTGCGTGGTCCTGGTTACATTAGTCACAACGAACATCTGGGGTAGTTTCTGGGTAAATGCTGCGTGGTCCTGGTTACATTAGTCACAACGAACATCTGGGATAGTTGCTGGGTAAATGTTGCGTGGTCCTGGTTACATTAGTCACAACGAACATCTGGGGTAGTTTCTGGGTAAATGTTGCGTGGTCCTGGTTATGTTAGTCACAACGAACATCTGGGGTAGTTTCTGGGTAAATGTTGCGTGGTCCTGGTTATTTTAGTCACAACGAACATCTGGGGTAGTTTCTTGGTAAATGTTGCGTGGTCCTGGTTATGTTAGTCACAATGAACATCTGGGGTAGTTTCTGGGTAAATGTTGCGTGGTCCTGGTTACATTAGTCACAACGAACATCTGGGGTAGTTTCTGGGTAAATGTTGCGTGGTCCTGGTTACATTAGTCACAACGAACATATGGGGTAGTTTCTGGGTAAATGTTGCGTGGTCCTGGTTGCATTAGTCACAACGAACATCTGGGGTAGTTTCTGGGTAAATGTTGCGTGGTCCTGGTTACATTAGTCACAACGAACATCTGGGGTAGTTTCTGGGTAAATGTTGCGTAGTCCTGGTTACATTAGTCACAACGAACATCTGGGGTAGTTTCTGGGTAAATGTTGCGTTGTCCTGGTTACATTAGTCACAAAGAACAGCTGGGGTAGTTTCTGGGTAAATGTTGCGTGGTCCTGGTTACATTAGTCACAACGAACATCTGGGGTAGTTTCTGGGTAAATGTTGCGTGGTCCTGGTTACATTAGTCACAACGAACATCTGGGGTAGTTTCTGGGTAAATGTTGCGTGGTCCTGGTTATGTTAGTCACAACGAACATCTGGGGTAGTTTCTGGGTAAATGTTGCGTGGTCCTGGTTACATTAGTCACAACGAACATCTGGGGTAGTTTCTGGGTAAATGTTGCGTGGTCCTGGTTACATTAGTCACAACGAACATCTGGGGTAGTTTCTGGGTAAATGTTGCGTGGTCCTAGTTATGTTATTCACAACGAACAGCTGTGGTAGTTTCTGGGTAAATGTTGCGTTGTCCTGGTTACATTAGTCACAACGAACATCTGGGGTAGTTTCTGGGTAAATGTTGCGTGGTCCTGGTTATGTTAGTCACAACGAACATCTGGGGTAGTTTCTGGGTAAATGTTGCGTGGTCCTGGTTATGTTAGTCACAACGAACATATGGGGTAGTTTGTGGGTAAATGTTGCGTGGTCCTGGTTATGTTAGTCACAACGAACATATGGGGTAGTTTCTGGGTAAATGTTGCGTGGTCCAGGTTATGTTAGTCACAACGAACATCTGGGGTAGTTTCTGGGTAAATGTTGCGTGGTCCTGGTTACATTAGTCACAACGAACATCTGGGGTAGTTTCTGGGTAAATGCTGCGTGGTCCTGGTTACATTAGTCACAACGAACATCTGGGGTAGTTTCTGGGTAAATGTTGCGTGGTCCTGGTTACATTAGTCACAACGAACATCTGGGGTAGTTTCTGGGTAAATGTTGCGTGGTCCTGGTTACATTAGTCACAACGAACATCTGGGGTAGTTTCTGGGTAAATGTTGCGTGGTCCTGGTTACATTAGTCACAACGAACATCTGGGGTAGTTTCTGGGTAAATGTTGCGTGGTCCTGGTTACATTAGTCACAACGAACATCTGGGGTAGTTTCTGGGTAAATGTTGCGTGGTCCTGGTTACATTAGTCACAACGAACATCTGGGGTAGTTTCTGGGTAAATGTTGCGTGGTCCTGGTTACATTAGTCACAACGAACATCTGGGGTAGTTTCTGGGTAAATGTTGCGTGGTCCTGGTTACATTAGTCACAACGAACATCTGGGGTAGTTTCTGGGTAAATGTTGCGTGGTCCTGGTTACATTAGTCACAACGAACATCTGGGGTAGTTTCTGGGTAAATGCTGCGTGGTCCTGGTTACATTAGTCACAACGAACATCTGGGATAGTTTCTGGGTAAATGTTGCGTGGTCCTGGTTACATTAGTCACAACGAACATCTGGGGTAGTTTCTGGGTAAATGTTGCGTGGTCCTGGTTATGTTAGTCACAACGAACATCTGGGGTAGTTTCTGGGTAAATGTTGCGTGGTCCTGGTTACATTAGTCACAACGAACATCTGGGGTAGTTTCTGGGTAAATGTTGCGTGGTCCTGGTTATGTTAGTCACAACGAACATCTGGGGTAGTTTCTGGGTAAATGTTGCGTGGTCCTGGTTACATTAGTCACAACGAACATCTGGGGTAGTTTCTGGGTAAATGTTGCGTGGTCCTGGTTACATTAGTCACAACGAACATCTG
>CM026398.1:16059927-16159927 GCA_014843695.1 Archivesica marissinica
TGGGGTAGTTTCTGGGTAAATGTTGCGTGGTCCTGGTTACATTAGTCACAACGAACATCTGGGGTAGTTTCTGGGTAAATGTTGCGTGGTCCTGGTTACATTAGTCACAACGAACATCTGGGGTAGTTTCTGGGTAAATGTTGCGTGGTCCTAGTTATGTTATTCACAACGAACAGCTGTGGTAGTTTCTGGGTAAATGTTGCGTTGTCCTGGTTACATTAGTCACAACGAACATCTGGGGTAGTTTCTGGGTAAATGTTGCGTGGTCCTGGTTATGTTAGTCACAACGAACATCTGGGGTAGTTTCTGGGTAAATGTTGCGTGGTCCTGGTTATGTTAGTCACAACGAACATATGGGGTAGTTTGTGGGTAAATGTTGCGTGGTCCTGGTTATGTTAGTCACAACGAACATATGGGGTAGTTTCTGGGTAAATGTTGCGTGGTCCAGGTTATGTTAGTCACAACGAACATCTGGGGTAGTTTCTGGGTAAATGTTGCGTGGTCCTGGTTACATTAGTCACAACGAACATCTGGGGTAGTTTCTGGGTAAATGCTGCGTGGTCCTGGTTACATTAGTCACAACGAACATCTGGGGTAGTTTCTGGGTAAATGCTGCGTGGTCCTGGTTACATTAGTCACAACGAACATCTGGGATAGTTTCTGGGTAAATGTTGCGTGGTCCTGGTTACATTAGTCACAAAGAACAGCTGGGGTAGTTTCTGGGTAAATGTTGTGTGGTCCTGGTTACATTAGTCACAACGAACATCTGGGGTAGTTTCTGGGTAAATGTTGCATGGTCCTGGTTACATTAGTCACAACGAACATCTGGGGTAGTTTCTGGGTAAATGTTGCGTGGTCCTGGTTATGTTAGTCACAACGAACATCTGGGGTAGTTTCTGGGTAAATGTTGCGTGGTCCTGGTTACATTAGTCACAACGAACATCTGGGGTAGTTTCTGGGTAAATGTTGCGTGGTCCTAGTTATGTTAGTCACAACGAACAGCTGGGGTAGTTTCTGGGTAAATGTTGCGTTGTCCTGGTTACATTAGTCACAACGAACATCTGGGGTAGTTTCTGGGTAAATGTTGCGTGGTCCTGGTTATGTTAGTCACAACGAACATCTGGGGTAGTTTCTGGGTAAATGTTGCGTGGTCCTGGTTATGTTAGTCACAACGAACATCTGGGGTAGTTTGTGGGTAAATGTTGCGTGGTCCTGGTTACATTAGTCACAACGAACATATGGGGTAGTTTCTGGGTAAATGTTGCGTGGTCCTGGTTACATTAGTCACAACGAACATCTGGGGTAGTTTCTGGGTAAATGTTGCGTGGTCCTGGTTACATTAGTCACAACGAACATCTGGGGTAGTTTCTGGGTAAATGTTGCGTGGTCCTGGTTACATTAGTCACAACGAACATCTGGGGTAGTTTCTGGGTAAATGTTGCGTGGTCCTGGTTACATTAGTCACAACGAACATCTGGGGTAGTTTCTGGGTAAATGTTGCGTGGTCCTGGTTACATTAGTCACAACGAACATCTGGGGTAGTTTCTGGGTAAATGTTGCGTGGTCCTGGTTACATTAGTCACAAAGAACAGCTGGGGTAGTTTCTGGGTAAATGTTGCGTGGTCCTGGTTACATTAGTCACAACGAACATCTGGGGTAGTTTCTGGGTAAATGTTGCGTGGTCCTGGTTACATTAGTCACAACGAACATCTGGGGTAGTTTCTGGGTAAATGTTGCGTGGTCCTGGTTACATTAGTCACAACGAACATCTGGGGTAGTTTCTGGGTAAATGTTGCGTGGTCCTGGTTACATTAGTCACAACGAACATCTGGGGTAGTTTCTGGGTAAATGTTGCGTGGTCCTGGTTACATTAGTCACAACGAACATCTGGGGTAGTTTCTGGGTAAATGTTGCGTGGTCCTGGTTACATTAGTCACAAGGAACATCTGGGGTAGTTTCTGGGTAAATGTTGCGTGGTCCTGGTTACATTAGCAACACCGGACATTGGGAGTATAGTCTGGTTACATTCGTTACATCGAATAGTAGGGGTAGGTCCTGGTTACATTAGCAACACCGGACATTGGGAGTATATTCTGGTTACATTCGTTACATCGAATAGTAGGGGTAGGTCCTGGTTACATTAGCAACACCGGACATTGGGAGTATAGTCTGGTTACATTCGTTACATCGAATAGTAGGGGTAGGTCCTGGTTACATTAGCAACACCGGACATTGGGAGTATAGTCTGGTTACATTCGTTACATCGAATAGTAGGGGTAGGTCCTGGTTACATTAGCAACACCGGACATTGGGAGTATAGTCTGGTTACATTCGTTACATCGAATAGTAGGGGTAGGTCCTGGTTACATTAGCAACACCGGACATTGGGAGTATAGTCTGGTTACATTCGTTACATCGAATAGTATGGTTAGGTCCATGGTTACATTAGCAACACCGGACATTGGGAGTATATTCTGGTTACATTCGTTACATCGAATAGTATGGTTAGGTCCTGGTTACATTCACTACATCGAATAGTATGGTTAGATGTCTGGTTACATTCACTACATCGAATAGTATGGTTAGGTCCTGGTTACATTCACAACATCGAATATTGGGAGTATAGTCTGGTTACATTCACTACATCGAATATAATGGTTATGTCATGGGTACATTCACTACATCGAATAGTATGGTTAGGTCCTTGTTACATTCACTACATCGAACAGTATGGTTAGGTCCCTGGTTACATTCACTACATCGAATAGTATGGTTAGGTCCTGGTTACATTCACTACATCGAATATTATGGTACGGTCCCTGGTTACATTCACTATATCGAATAATAGTGTACGGTCCCTGGTTACATTCACTACATCGAATATAATGGCTAGGTCCTGGTTACATTCACTACATCGAATATAATGGTTAGGTCCTGGTTACATTCACTACATCGAATATAATGGTTAGGTCCTGGATACATTCACTACATCGAATAGTATGGTTAGGTCCTGGTTACATTCACTACGTCGAATAGTATGGTTAGGTCATGGTTACATTCATTACATCGAATAGTATGGCTAGGTCCTGGTTACATTCACTACATCGAATAGTATGGTTAGGTCCTGGTTACATTCACTACATCGAATACAATGGTTAGGTCCTGGTTACATTCACTACATCGAATAGTACGGTTAGGTCATGGTTACATTCATTACATCGAATAGTATGGTTAGGTCCTGGTTACATTCACTACATCGAATATAATGGTTAGGTCCTGGTTACATTCACTACATCGAATAGTACGGTTACTCGGTTAGGTCGTCATGGTTACATTCACTGCATCGAATAATATCGTTAGGTCCTGGTTACATTCACTACATCGAATAGTATGGTTAGGTCCTGGTTACATTCACTACATCGAATATAATGGTTATGTCATGGGTACATTCACTACATCGAATAGTACGGTTACTCGGTTAGGTCGTCATGGTTACATTCATTACATCGAATAGTATGGTTAGGTTCTGGTTACATTCACTACATCGAATAGTATGGTTAGGTCCTGGTTACATTCACTACATCGAATAGAATGGTTATGTCCTGGTTACATTCATTACATCGAATAGTATGGTTAGGTCCTGGTTACATTAGCCACATCGAATAGTATGGTTAGGCCCTGGTTACATTCATTACATCGAATAGTATGGTTAGATTAGCCACAACGAATAGGTGGGGTATATCCGCGCTACATTACGGCAACATACATACCACAACACATCACGATTACAATCGCCTGGTTTGTAAGTACCATGATAACAATCGTCTGGTAGACATGCATCATGATTACATTCTTCTTGTATGCATGCATCATGATTACAAGCGTCTTGTAGACATACATCATGATTACAATCGTCTGGTAGACATGCATCATGATTACAATGGTCTGGTAGGCACGCATTATGATTACAATCATCTGGTAGTCATGCATCATGATTACAATGGTCTGGTAGGCACGCATTATGATTACAATGGTCTGGTAGGCATGAATCATGATTACAATTGTCTAGTAGGCATTTATCATGATTACAATCGTCTGGTATGTAAGTACCATGATAACAATCGCCTGGTACCATGATTACAATGGTCTTGTAGGTATGCATCATGATTACAATGGTCTTGTAGGCATGCATCATGATTACAATTGTCTTGTAGACACGCATCATGATTACAATCGTCTGGTAGCATCATGATTACAATCGTCTGGTAGACACGCATCATAATTACAATCGTCTGGTAGATATGCATCATGATTACAATCGTCTGGTAGCCATACATCATGATTACAATCGTCTGGTAGACATGCATCATGATTACAATCGTCTTGTAGACATGCATCATGATTACAATCGTCTGGTAGACATGCATCATGATTACAATGGTCTGGTAGGCACGCATCATGATTACAATGGTCTGGTAGGAACGCATCATGATTACAATGGTCTGGTAGGCACGCATCATGATTACAATGGTCTTGTAGACATGCATCATGATTACAATGGTCTGGTAGGCACGCATCATGATTACAATGGTCTGGTAGGCACGCATCATGATCACAATGGTTCGGTAGGCATGCATCAATGATTACAATGGTCTGGTAGGCACGCATCATGATTACAATCATCTGGTAGGCATGCATCATGATTACAATCGTCTGGTAGTCATGCATCATGATTACATTCGTCTGGTAGACATGCATCATGATTGCAATGGTCTGGTAGGCACGCATCATGATCACAATGGTTCGGTAGGCATGCATCATGATTACAATGGTCTGGTAGGCACGCATCATGATTACAATCATCTGGTAGGCATGCATCATGATTACATTCGTCTGGTAGGCATGCATCATGATTACATTCGTCTGGTAGACATGCATCATGATTGCAATGGTCTGGTAGACATGTACTATGATTACAATGGTCTTGTAGACATGCATCATGATTACAATGGTCTGGTAGACATGCATCATGATTACAATGGTCTGGTAGGCACGCATCATGATTACAATGGTCTGGTAGGCACGCATCATGATTACAATGGTCTGGTAGGCACGCATCATTATTACAATGGTCTGGTAGGCACGCATCATGATCACAATGGTTCGGTAGGCATGCATCATGATTACAATGGTCTGGTAAGCACGCATCATGATTACAATCATCTGGTAGGCATGCATCATGATTACATTCGTCTGGTAGGCATGCATCATGATTACAATCGTCTGGTAGTCATGCATCATGTTTACATTCGTCTGGTAGACATGCATCATGATTGCAATGTTCTGGTAGACAATTACTATGATTACAATGGTCTTGTAGGCACGCATCATGATTACAATGGTCTGGTAGACATGCACTATGATTACAATGGTCTGGTAGTCATGCATCATGATTACATTCGTCTGGTAGACATGCATCATGATTACAATCGTCTGGTAGACATGCACTATTATTACAATGGTCTTGTAGGCACGCATCATGATTACAATGGTCTGGTAGACATGCACTATGATTACAATGGTCGTGTAGGCACGCATCATGATTACAATCATCTGGTAGACACGCATCATGACTACAATCGTCTGGTAGAAACGCATCATGATTACAATGGTCTGGTAGGTACAGATCATGATTACAATGGTCTGGTAGACACGCATCATGATTACAATGGTCGTGTAGGCACGCATCATGATTACAATCATCTGGTAGACACGCATCATGACTACAATCGTCTGGTAGAAACGCATCATGATTACAATGGTCTGGTAGGTACAGATCATGATTACAATGGTCTGGTAGACACGCATCATGATTACAATGGTCTGGTAGGCACACATCATGCTCACAATGGTTCGGTAGGCATGCATCATGATTACAATGGTCTGGTAGGCATGCATCATGATTACAATGGTCTGGTAGGCATGCATCATGATTACAATGGTCTGGTAGGCATGCATCATGATTACATTCGTCTGGTAGGCATGCATCATGATTACAATCGTCTGGTAGTCATGCATCATGTTTACATTCGTCTGGTAGACATGCATCATGATTGCAATGTTCTGGTAGACAATTACTATGATTACAATGGTCTTGTAGGCACGCATCATGATTACAATGGTCTGGTAGACATGCACTATGATTACAATGGTCGTGTAGGCACGCATCATGATTACAATCATCTGGTAGACACGCATCATGACTACAATCGTCTGGTAGAAACGCATCATGATTACAATGGTCTGGTAGGTACAGATCATGATTACATTCGTCTGGTAGACATGCATCATGATTACAATCGTCTGGTAGACATGCACTATGATTACAATGGTCGTGTAGGCACGCATCATGATTACAATCATCTGGTAGACACGCATCATGACTACAATCGTCTGGTAGAAACGCATCATGATTACAATGGTCTGGTAGGTACAGATCATGATTACAATGGTCTGGTAGACACGCATCATGATTACAATGGTCTGGTAGGCACACATCATGCTCACAATGGTTCGGTAGGCATGCATCATGATTACAATGGTCTGGTAGGCATGCATCATGATTACAATGGTCTGGTAGGCAGGCATCATGATTACAATGGTCTGGTAGGCATGCATCATGATTACATTCGTCTGGTAGGCATGCATCATGATTACAATCATCTGGTAGTCATGCATCATGATTACATTCGTCTGGTAGACATGCATCATGAATACAATCATCTAGTAGTCATGCATCATGATTACATTCGTCTGGTAGACATGCATCATGATTGCAATCATCTGGTAGTCATGCATCATGATTACATTCGTCTGGTAGACATGCATCATGATTGCAATGGTCTGGTAGACATGCACTATGATTACAATGGTCTGGTAGACATGTATCATGATTACAATCGTCTGGTAGACGTGCATCATGATTACAATCGTCCTGTAGACACGCATCATGATTACAACCGTCTGGTAGACACGCATCATGATTACAACCGTCTGGTAGGCATGCATCATGATTACAATCGTCTGGTAGACACGCATCATGATTACAATCGTCTGGTAGACACGCATCATGATTACAATCGTCTGGTAGACACGCATCATGATTACAATCGTCTGGTAGACACGCATCATGATTACAACCGTCTGGTTGACACGCATCATGATTACAATCGTCTGGTAGACACGCATCATGATTACAATCGTCTGGTAGACACGCATCATGATTACAATGGTCTGGTAGACATGCATCATGAGTACAATGGTCTGGTAGACACGCATCATGATTACAATCGTCTGGTAGCATCATGATTACAATCGTCTGGTAGACACGCATCATGATTACAATCGTCTGGGAATCATACATCATGATTACAATATTATTGCATTTGTTAAGTAACGTGATCAGACACTAGCTGGACTTGTAAGCGTAAGTGTAATTAAATGATCAACAGTATGGATTAGCCAGTTCAATATTTCATAAGTAGGAGCATATAATAACAATGAAACCATGACTGCTTAATAGTATTGTAAAATTACAGTACAGTGTACATGTATTCAATAATCTGCATAACATTTATAGTATAGTTAGTGCAGGTTGACCTGCATTTTAATATCTATGCAAATAATGTATTATGCATAGAAAACATGACCAAATACCACGTGACGCCGACATCTCATCTTATGGTCAAACGTGTTTAAATCGTAGCATTAAAGCGAAAACCAGCGCTAAAAACGGGCTAAACCGCTATTTTAAATGTATAGCGTTGTGAGTTATGTACCGGTCGATCCAGCTTGACACACTCAGGACAATAACCCAGATGCTCGTTCATATCAAATATATAGAGATTGCATGTGACTTAATACCACGTGATTTTCAAACACACTGCCAAATTGTGACGTCATCTCAAATCTATGAAATAAAAGTAAGTGACCAAATAACGTTAAAGTTCGCTTAGTGTCGGCTACATGGATGTAGAGCTCCATGTGTATTGTCAACATGACATGACAAAGTCAACATGTAATATCACAAATGCAACATTAAACCAATTGTTTATAATTCTATTATACTTGTATCAATAACATGCAACTGTATTACTATCGCATAACATTCAATCAACCTTTAATCTCACGTACACTTTATTTTCCACTGATCTATTAAATACAGATTAATAGGTAAACAATTACCTATACTATACTTTGCAAGATTGTTCTAGATCGATAAGATACTAAATTAGCAATGTTCCATAATGATATAAATGTTTTATTTCAAATTATTTCAATAGATTTCGCCGGGTTTTCTGATAACCACACGGAGAAGGCGGCATGTTAATATATGTAAATGAGGTGTATGTATACGTATTTATATGGATATCTCTTGGTTGTTGCAAATCTGCAAACTGAGAAAATGAAATAACACTTGAAAACCAATTAATAATCGTTCCAAAAATAATACATGTACTACATTCAACTGTTGGCGGTCCTATATAACCAGTGCTCAATGATTTATTCAGAGTTTAAGCAAAATCGTGAAGATCTGCGCACACATAAAATGCGACTGGTTTCACTACGGATCTGTAGTCCAGTGGTAACACGCTGGACTGGTAATCCAGGGATCGCTAGTTCGATCCCCCGTCTGACCCTAATAAAATTAACAGTCTTTCAGATGGGACGTTAAACCGAGGTCTCGTGTCGGTGCTTACACCGTGCACGTAAAAGAACCAGAGGAGACTCTGGAATGGGTCTCTGTCTGTATCATGCACTATCCCATCTGAAAGACTGTTAATGTTATTCCACTGGACTACAGATCTGTCTGTACAGCTTGTCTTTTGATATTGTTATCTAAACATAGAAGGTACATTGTCGTCCGTGGTCCATCGACGTCCGTGTTCAAGTGGCATAAGGTCTGATTTAGATATTGATGGATCCCGGGTTCGATGGTCGGTCACGGCGCGTATGCAGTGTGCTAGAGCATTGTATCTCTCTCACGTGATTAGTACTGATTAATCATGTATGTCGCTAAGCCTGTCCATGAAAACCTGTCTAAAAGGGGTTTGACATAAATGGAAAATAGATTACATAAGTTTATAATTAAATAACGTCATTCGCATTAGGCCATAATAAAATAAATCCTAGATTTTCATCCAAATTTTTTTGAAAATGGGGGGTGAAATTTTATTTTTTATTTTATATTTTCAGGATATCGATATTTATGCTGATAAAATGGTGTTTTGACAAGATTCAACTTGACAAGATTTTTTTTTTTTTTTTTTTTTTCAAATAGTAATAAAAAAAATCGGGGCGGGCCCTAAAAACGGGGGCGGGCGGGGATGAAAATCTAGGAAATATTTTATTATGGCCTTAGCGGGAATTTAAAACACTCAAATACTTTTTTAGTTTAAACTTTATTTATGCTACAACGATTGCGAAGCAAGTACCGGAGTACCCGGAGAAAACCCACCTGTCCGATCTGGCGACCACCGTACCATCAAATACTTTTGTGAAACCGGACCCTAGTTTTTGTGAAATTGGTATGTATAACAATTAACCACCCTCCTAGTCCTTGCAGAATCATAATAACTGTGTGTCCTTGCCACATTTGGAGCGTATCTATAACTTTATATGTTTTACTTTTAGAAAACTGAAAGCAAAATGTATATTTAATTACATAGAATTAATGAAGCATGTTGCTATATTTTGAAATATGTGTATAAATGTAATTTCTAATATTACTTCATATAGGTTATGTAACAATATAAGTACTTAACATGTATTATAATATACCAAAGTTTCTTACGGAGGTTGGTGCACCAAGTACACGTTAACCACTGGAGCCTGCCCAGGAAAGGTGTTGTTAGGTAAACCGCCCGTCGCTCAAATGGGAAACCGGTAGCGACGTTAAATAAACTTAAATAAAAAAATTAAATAAAACATATACCAAGGACAGCAACCACAGCTATAGTGCATAATAAACTATACAGAGTAGATACATCTGTGTTTCTATTTACGTTATCCAATCGAAACAAGAATCAGTTTAAACCGCAAACTATAATTTATGATATATCACTTCTAACCGGCTTACTGTGGTTCCAATACAAAGTACCAGGTAGCGCTTCAGAATTGAGGTCGATAACATTTTTTGAGCTATTTGTTTACACCGATCAGTATTTATCTAATCAGCTAGAGGTAACCCATTCAGTTTGAACAGCATGCTTTAAACGTAGTCCTGCTGCTAAAAAGTCTTTGGAGATATTTAGTACCAATCTGAAAATCTATAAATAAATCGGATTCTAAATTATTTTGAAACAGTTTAATTGAGTATAAGTTCGCAGTGCTGTTAGCTAACATTATAGCGCAATGCTACTATAGGAAAGACATAACTAGCTTAATGGTTCTTAATAGTATATGTGCATACATGCTAATTAATATACAAGAAATATTAGAAAAACGTGGAAGTGTATATGTTATCTTACAAAATGAATGAAACAGCAATTGTTATAGGTATACTAAGAACTGAGAATTTTTATTCATTAAAAACAAAGTCAATGTTTTAAATACAAGGATATTACAATAGCGTGGACTGTCAACATGAATGAAACGGATATCGAAATAGGGACAAGTGAAACTCCAGTATGGATAGAAATGAACCAGTCAGTTGAAGACACGACAGAAGTTAACGAGGACATTCCTAGTAAAACTGGCTCTTGCATAACATGTAATAAACCAGATGTATCGGATAAACCAGATGTATCGGATAAACCAGATGTATTGGATAAACCAGATGTATCCGATGAACCAGATGTATCGGATGAACCAGATGTATCGGATGAACCAGATGTATCGGATGAACCAGATGTATCGGATGAACCAGATGTATCGGATAAACCAGATGTATCGGATAAACCAGATGTATCGGATGAACCAGATGTATCGGATGAAGGCGGCGCCAGCTCTGTAGCAGAAAGTCAGCCTGATTTTCCAAGCGAAAACGAACACGTGGTAGTTGATGATATAAATGTGACAACTGCACTTGGTGCTGAAGAAGATATAATAGTAGATAATAACAACAAAGATGAGCGTGTAGGCGTGAAGTTCCAGTGTATGAATAAAGATGTTAATGCGGAAAAGAAACCTCGGCCTCATCCTATTCAAGTAAGCACTGTGTGTATATGGTATGTCGTACTTTGTAACTGCTATGCTAATACAATGGGTTCTTTGGTGACGATCGTTATTTCTTCATTTAACCCATTCAACACCAAGTAACTCACATGGACTGGTCCATGATATTCATAAACCAATAAATGAATCAGAAAATCACATTTGGACAAGTTCATTTATCAAAATGGGTAATTATGTCTAAAAATAGTCATATCACTGGCAAAAAGTGCAGATCCTGATGAGACGGCTCGTGACGAGCTGGCTCATCTGGATCTACACTTTTTGTAAGCCTATTTAGAGGTATGTGGTGTTGAAAGGGTTAAGCTTCACGATTTCAACTTCACGAATTTGCGATTTCAACTTCGTGAACTCGTGTAGAATCGTGAATTCATGTAGTTGAAATCGTGGAGGCGAAATTATTTAATTCAGGAAGCAGTAATCGTGACCTTGTGTATGGTAATTATGAATTAGAAAATGTCATTGAACTAAACTATGGTGCATAATAAAGAATGCCATTTCTTCTATATATCAAGAGTTTTCATGGGATGACCGATAGCGGATTCTAGTACTCATTCACTTAGTGGCGTTGGGGGTGAAGACTAGCTTACACAAATTTAGTTTAACTATATTGCTAAATAAATTCTAACAACTTAAACTAATTGTTCTCAATACTTCATTCCTGATTAAATCCATTGACCATGAGGGAGAATATAAATATACTGTATGTTTAAATGTCTTGCCTAATGATATCACCACAGTGGTAAGGGCGAGGCTCGAACTCGCAGCATCTCTGTTTATATGTTACACAACGGCGGTCTCCGCTATAGGAGTTGTTGTGTTGTGTGTTTTACGTTTATTTATCGTCGCTACCGGTTTCCCATATGAGCGACGCCTCCTGAAGAGATTAGTCGATTTTTGGAGGATAGTGCAATGATACAGACATAAACCCATTCCAGGGATTCCTCTGGTTGCATTACGTGCACAGTGTACATCACCAACACGAGACCTCGGTTTAAAATCCCATATGAAAGACTGTTAATTTTATTAGGGTCAGACGGGGGATCTAACCTGCGATCCCTGGATTACCAGCCCAGCGTGTTACCACTGGACTACAGATCCGTCTGTATTGGAGTTGTATGTGTGAATATGTCCATTATATGTGTGCTTAATATTTCTAGCAAATTGTTGTAATTTATCTGTAATATACTTCACTTGCATGCTCATTGCGATTCCAATATAGATTGTTAACATAGAATTACATCTTAGATGTACTGAAAGGTTACATACGCCCAACATTGAAAATACGTAAATATCAATAGAAGTGACGGTAAATACGTAACTATAAATAGACATTACGGTAAATAGCAATGGACATGACGGTAAATACTTTATTATTAATAGACATGACGGTAAATAGCAATAGACATGACGGTAAATACGTAAATAGCAATATTCATGACGGTAAATACGTAAATAGCAATAGTAATGACGGTAAATACGTAAATAGCAATAGTCATGACGGTAAATACGTAAATAGCAATAGTCATGACGGTAAATACGTAAATAGGAATATTCATGACGGTAAATACGTAAATAGCAATAGTAATGACGGTAAATACGTAAATAGCAATAGTCATGACGGTAAATACGTAAATAGCAATAGTCATGACGGTAAATACGTAAATAGCAATAGTCATGACGGTAAATACTTTATTATTAATAGACATGACGGTAAATAGCAATAGACATGACGGTAAATACGTAAATAGCAATATTCATGACGGTAAATACGTAAATAGCAATAGTAATGACGGTAAATACGTAAATAGCAATAGTCATGACGGTAAATACGTAAATAGCAATAGTAATGACGGTAAATACGTAAATAGCAATAGTCATGACGGTAAATACGTAAATAGCAATAGTCATGACGGTAAATACGTAAATAGCAATAGTCATGACGGTAAATACTTTATTATTAATAGACATGACGGTAAATAGCAATAGACATGACGGTAAATACGTAAATAGCAATATTCATGACGGTAAATACGTAAATAGCAATAGTCATGACGGTAAATAGCAATAGTCATGACGGTAAATATGTAAATAGCAATATTCATGACGGTAAATAGCAATAGACATGGCGGTAAATACGGAAATATCAATAGACATGGCGGTAAATACGGAAATATCAACAGACATGGCGGTAAATACGTAAATATCAATACACATGACGGTAAATAGCAATAGTCATGACAGTAAATACATAAATAGCAATAGTCATGACAGTAAATACATAAATATCAATAGTCATGACGGTAAATACGTTAATATCAATAGTCATGACGGTAAATACATAAATATCAATAGTCATGACGGTAAATACATAAATAGCAATAGTCATGACAGTAAATACATAAATATCAATAGTCATGACAGTAAATACATAAATATCAATAGTCATGACAGTAAATACATAAATATCAATAGTCATGACGGTAAATACGTAAATAGCAATAGTAATGACGGTAAATACATAAATAGCAATAGTCATGACGGTAAATACGTAAATATCAATAGTCATGACAGTAAATACATAAATATCAATAGTCCTGACGGTAAATACATAAATAGCAATAGTCATGACGGTAAATACGTAAATATCAATAGTCATGACAGTAAATACATAAATATCAATAGTCATGACGGTAAATACGTAAATAGCAATAGTCATGACGGTAAATACATAAATATCAATAGTCATGACAGTAAATACATAAATAGCAATAGTCATGACAGTAAATACATAAATATCAATAGGCATGACAGTAAATACATAAATATCAATAGTCATGACGGTAAATACGTAGATATCAATAGTCATGACGGTAAATACGTAAATAGCAATAGGCATGATGGTAAATCTCATCGCGGTAGCCTTGGTAAAGTCATATGCATATTATTAACGAATTACTGTATGAGAATGTCACGTATATGAGAATGTCACGTTATGAGAGTGTCACGTGTATGCGAATGTCACGTGTGAGAGTGTCGCGTGTGTGAGAGTATCCCGTGTATGAGATTGTCACGTGTTTGAGAATGCCACGTGTATAATAGTTTCAAGTGTATGAGAGTGTCAAGTGTATAAGAGTGTCAAGTGTTTGAGAGTGTCAAGTGTATGAGAGTGTCAAGTGTTTGAGATTGCCACGTGTATAAGAGTGTCAAGTGTTTGAGAGTGTCAAGTGCATGAGAGTGTCAAGTGTTTGAGAATGCCACGTGTATAAGAGTGTAAAGTGTTTGAGAGTGTCAAGTGTATGAGAGTGTCAAGTGTATGAGAGTGTCAAGTATATGAGAATGTCAAGTGTATGAGAGTGTCAAGTGTTTGAGAATGCCACGTGCATAATAGTGTCAAGTGTTTGAGAGTGTCAAGTGTATGAGAGTGTCAAGTGTATAAGAGTGTCAAGTGTATGAGAGTGTCAAGTGTATGAGAGTGTCAAGTGTATGAGAGTGCCAAGTGTATGAGAGTGTCAAGTGTATGAGAGTGTCAAGTGTATGAGAGTGTCAAGTGTTTGAGAATGTCACGTGTATAAGAGTGTCAAGTGTATGAGAGTGTCAAGTGTATAAGAGTGTCAAGTGTTTGAGAGTGTCAAATGTATGAGAGTGTCAAGTGTATAAGAGTGTCAAGTGTATTAGAGTGTCAAGTGTTTGAGAGTGTCAAGTGTATGAGAGTGTCAAGTGTATGAGAGTGTCAAGTGTATGAGAGTGTCAAGTGTATGAGAGTGTCAAGTGTTTGAGAATGCCACTTGTATAAGAGTGTCAAGTGTTTGAGAGTGTCAAGTGTATGAGAGTGTCAAGTGTTTGAGAATGCCACGTGTATAAGAGTGTAAAGTGTTTGAGAGTGTCAAGTGTATGAGAGTGTCAAGTGTATGAGAGTGTCAAGTGTATGAGAGTGTCAAGTGTATGAGAGTGTCAAGTATATGAGAGTGTCAAGTGTTTGAGAATGCCACGTGTATAAGAGTGTCAAGTGTTTGAGAGTGTCAAGTGTATGAGAGTGTCAAGTGTTTGAGAATGCCACGTGTATAAGAGTGTCAAGTGTTTGAGAGTGTCAAGTGTATGAGAGTGTCAAGTGTTTGAGAATGCCACGTGTATAAGAGTCAAGTGTTGAGAGTGTCAAGTGTATGAGAGTGTCAAGTGTATGAGAGTGTCAAGTGTTTGAGAATGCCACGTGTATAAGAGTGTAAAGTGTTTGAGAGTGTCAAGTGTATGAGAGTGTCAAGTGTATGAGAGTGTCAAGTGTATGAGAGTGTCAAGTGTATGAGAGTGTCAAGTATATGAGAGTGTCAAGTGTTTGAGAATGCCACGTGTATAAGAGTGTCAAGTGTTTGAGAGTGTCAAGTGTATGAGAGTGTCAAGTGTTTGAGAATGCCACGTGTATAAGAGTGTCAAGTGTTTGAGAGTGTCAAGTGTATGAGAGTGTCAAGTGTTTGAGAATACCACGTGTATAAGAGTGTCAAGTGTATGAGAGTGTCAAGTGTATGAGAGTGTCAAGTGTTTGAGAATGCCACGTGTATAAGAGTGTCAAGTGTTTGAGAGTGTCAAGTGTATGAGAGTGTCAAGTGTTTGAGAGTGTCAAGTGTATGATAGTGTCAAGTGTTTGAGAATGCCACGTGTATAAGAGTGTCAAGTGTTTGAGAGTGTCAAGTGTATGAGAGTGTCAAGTGTTTGAGAATGCCACGTGTATAAGAGTGTCAAGTGTATGAGAGTGTCAAGTGTATAAGAGTGTCAAGTGTATGAGAGTGTCAAGTGTATGAGAGTGTCAAGTGTTTGAGAGTGTCAAGTGTATAAGAGTGTCAAGTGTATGACAGTGTCAAATGTATGACAGTGTCAAATGTATGACAGTGTCAAGTGTATGAGAGTGTCAAGTGTATGAGAGTGTCAAGTGTATGACAGTGTCAAGTGTATGAGAGTGTCAAGTGTATGACAGTGTCAAGTGTATGAGAGTGTCAAGTGTATGAGAGTGTCAAGTGTTTGAGAATGCCACATGTATAAGAGTGTCAAGTGTATGAGAGTGTCAAGTGTATGAGAGTGTCAAGTGTATGACAGTGTCAAGTGTATGACAGTGTCAAGTGTATGAGAGTGTCAAGTGTATGACAGTGTCAAGTGTATGACAGTGTCAAGTGTATGACAGTGTCAAGTGTATTAGAGTGTCAAGTGTATAAGTGTGTCAAGAGTATAAGAGTGTCAAGTGTTTGAGAGTGTCAAGTGTATGAGAGTGTCAAGTGTTTGAGAATGCCACGTGTATAAGAGTGTAAAGTGTTTGAGAGTGTCAAGTGTATGAGAGTGTCAAGTGTATGAGAGTGTCAAGTGTATGAGAGTGTCAAGTGTATGAGAGTGTCAAGTATATGAGAGTGTCAAGTGTTTGAGAATGCCACGTGTATAAGAGTGTCAAGTGTTTGAGAGTGTCAAGTGTATGAGAGTGTCAAGTGTTTGAGAATGCCACGTGTATAAGAGTGTCAAGTGTTTGAGAGTGTCAAGTGTATGAGAGTGTCAAGTGTTTGAGAATCCACGTGTATAAGAGTGTCAAGTGTATGAGAGTGTCAAGTGTAAGAGTGTAGTGTATGAGAGTGTCAAGTGTTGAGAGTGTCAAGTGTTGAGAGTGTCAAGTGTATGAGAGTGTCAAGTGTATGACAGTGTCAAGTGTTGAGAGTGTCAAGTGTATGAGAGTGTCAAGTGTTTGAGAGTGTCAAGTGTATGAGAGTGTCAAGTGTAAGAGTGTCAAGTGTATGAGAGTGTCAAGTGTATGAGAGTGTCAAGTGTATGAGAGTGTCAAGTGTATGAGAGTGTCAAGTGTTTGAGAATGCCAATGTATAAGAGTGTCAAGTGTATGACAGTGTCAAATGTATGACAGTGTCAAATGTATGACAGTGTCAAGTGTATGAGAGTGTCAAGTGTATGAGAGTGTCAAGTGTATGACAGTGTCAAGTGTATGAGAGTGTCAAGTGTATGACAGTGTCAAGTGTATAAGAGTGTCAAGTGTATAAGTGTGTCAAGTGTATAAGAGTGTCAAGTGTTTGAGAGTGTCAAGTGTATGAGAGTGTCAAGTGTTTGAGAATGCCACGTGTATAAGAGAGTCAAGTGTATGAGAGTGTCAAGTGGTTGAGAATGCCACGTGTATAAGAGTGTCAAGTGTATGAGAGTGTCAAGTGTATGAGAGTGTCAAGTGTATAAGAGTGTCAAGTGTATGAATGTGTCAAGTGGTTGAGAATGCCACGTGTATAAGAGTGTCAAGTGTATGAGAGTGTCAAGTGTATGAGAGTGTCAAGTGTTTGAGAATGCCACGTATATGAGAGTGCCCGGTGTATAAGAGTGTCAAGTGTATGAGAGTGTCCCGTGTATGAAGTCACGGTCCCGTTCTTGGATACATTGCATATGTTTAAAATGTTGATTGCTTTACTGAAAAACTCGGGTAATTCTGGTTTTGTAACAAATACAATAGCATGCTATCAACCTATTCAGAATGTGTGACAGTCGTTTTAAACAGGAATATATCGCATTATGTTTCAATAGTATCCGCAATCCGAGACACAACTTACGTGCCAATCAGATGTGATGTCTTTTGTTTGTACAATATAATACAGAATAGCATTCCAATCTACTCAAGCTGTGTTGATTTGTGTCGGTCACGTTTCATTGTTTTATTTTAAATACCTTACATGTTTAATTACATCACCCGCTGTAAGCAAGTATGTTATGCAGATTGTCATGCTGAGCTATGCTATGCTATGCTATGCTATGGAAGACGTGATAGGGCAGTGGATTCGCGTTCGCTACAGATGCGAAAGGTCCGGAGTTCGAGCCCCGCTGTGCCCTTCGGCAAGGCATTTAAAGTCCACGTTGCCTATTCTCTCTCCCTCGTGGCGATGGATTCCATCAGGAATGAGGTCTCGGGAGTGATTAATATAAGTTGTAAGAACTTGTTTCGTAATCGAGCTAAAATAAATGTGTATAAACTATGCTATGCTATGCCGAGTAATAAACCATTAGCTGAACCATTGGTATACGTTGGGTTGTAATTGACATTCTCATAAAAGTATAATAAACCTCAGTCCACCTCCGTGGTCGAGTGGTTAAGGTCGCTGACTTCTATACCACTGTAACCTATCATCACTGATGGTCACGGGTTCGAGCCCCGCTCAGGCCGTGTCTCATTTATATGAAAATGTTGGCAGTTTCTTACGGAGGTTGATGCACCCAAGTACTGGTTAACCGCTGGAGCCTGCCCAGGAAAGGTGTTGTTAGGTAAACTGCCCGCCGGCGATATAGCCCAAAATGGTGCTGATGCAGGCGTAAAACCCGAAATATAACATAATAACAATAATAATCTATATAACTATATATTTAATCCCATTAAACACCTGAGTTAGATTCTGCTATATTTTCGAGGAAGCAAACACAGTGCCAATCGAGTCGGCAACCTTCTTTTCTCATAACGGCTTGTCTACTGTGTGCTTGTTATTCCAATGAAAGGTGCATCTGATATTGCCTACGCGAGTATAGCGTCATCGTCACAGACGGATCTGTTGTGCAGTGGTAACACGCTGGACTGGTAATCCAGGGATCGCAGGTTCGATCCCCCGTCTGACCCTAATAAAATTAACAGTCTTTCAGATGGGACGCTAAACCGAGGTCTGGTGTCGGTGTTTTACACCATGCACGTAAAAGAACCAGATGAGACTCTGGAATGGGTCTCTGTCTGTATCATTGCACTATCCTCCAAAATCTAAAATGACTAATATCTTCAGGAGGCGTCGCTCATATTGGCAACCGGTAGCGACGATGAATAAACGTAAAACAAACAAACAAGCTGTCTGAAAAACTTTCATAATTAACTGCGAATCCCATGTACACAAGTAGGGTCATCGTCATAATATACTGCGAACCCATGCACACAAGTAGGGTCATCGTCATAATACACTGCGAACCCCATGCACACAAGTAGGGTCATCGTTATAATATACTGCGAACCCCATGCGCACAAGTAGGGTCATCATCATAATATACTGTGAACCCCATGTACACAAATAGGGTCATCATAATATACTGCGACCCCATGTACACAAGTAGGGTCATCGTCATAATATACTGCGAACCCCATGTACACAAGTAGGGTCATCGTCATAATATACTGCGAACCCCATGCACACAAGTAGGGTCATCGTCATAATACACTGCGAACCCCATGTACACAAGTAGGGTCATCGTCATAATATACTGCGAATCCCATGCACACAAGTAAGGTCATCGTCATAATACACTGCGAACCCCATGTACACAAGTAGGTCATAGTCATAATATACTGCGAACCCCATGTACACAAGTAGGGTCATCGTCATAATATACTGCGAATCTCATGTACACAAATAGGGTCATCGTCATAATATACTGCGAATCTCATGCACACAAGCAGGGTCATCGTCATAATATACTGCGAACCCCATGTACACAAGTAGGGTCATCGTCATAATATTCTGTGAACCTAAGCACACAAGTAGGGTCATCGTCATAATATATTGCGAACCACATCCACACAAGTAGGGTCATCGTCATAATATACTGCAAACCACATGTACACAAGTAGGGTCATAGTCATAATATACTGCGAACCTAAGCACACAAGTAGGGTCATCGTCATAATATACTGCCAACCCCATGCACACAAGTAGGGTCATCGTCATAATATACTGCGAACCCCATGCACACAAGTACGGTCATCGTCATAATACACTGCGAACCCCATGTACACAAGTAGGGTCATCGTCATAATATACTGCGAACCTAAGCACACAAGTAGGGTCATCGTCATAATATACTGTGAATCCCATGCACACAAGTAGGGTCATCGTCATAATATACTGCGAACCTAAGCACACAAGTAGGGTCATAGTCATAATATATTGCGAACCACATCCACACAAGCAGGGTCATCGTTATAATATACTGCGAACCCCATGCACACAAGTAGGGTCATCGTCATAATATACTGCGAACCTAAGCACACAAGTAGGGTCATCGTCATAATATACTGCGAACCCCACGCACACAAGTAGGGTCATCGTTATAATATACTGCGAACCCCATGCACACAAGTAGGTTCATCGTTATAATATACTGCGAACCCCATGTACACAAGTAGGGTCATCGTTATAATATACTGCGAACCCCATGTACACAAGTAGGGTCATCGTTATAATATACTGCGAACCCCATGCACACAAGTAGGGTCATCGTTATAATATACTGCGAACCACATGTACACAAGTAGGGCCATCGTTATAATATACTGCGAACCCCATGTACACAAGTAGGGTCATCGTCATAATATACTGCCAACCCCATGTACACTAGTAGGGTCATCGTCATAATATACTGCGAACCCCACGCACACAAGTAGGGTCATCGTCATAATATACTGCGAACCCCATGCACACAAGTAGGGTCATCGTTATAATATACTGCCAACCCCATGTACACAAGTAGGGTCATCGTTATAATATACTGCGAACCCCATGTACACAAGTAGGGTCATCGTCATAATATACTGCGAACCCCATGTACACAAGTAGGGTCATCGTTATAATATACTGCCAACCCCATGTACACAAGTAGGGTCATCGTTATAATATACTGCGAACCCCATGTACACAAGTATGGTCATCGTTATAATATACTGCCAACCCCATGTACACAAGTAGGGTCATCGTTATAATATACTGTGAACCCCATGTACACAAGTATGGTCATCGTTATAATATACTGCGAACCCAGTGCATCAGGTAAATCCCACACAGGTGGAGTCATCGTCATACATGGTGCTCGTTCGAGCAGTACTTGAAGCAAGGACGTGTACCCGGGTAGAACCAGCGCCCTTCCGCAAGCAATCTGGATAGCTTCTTCACTTACCAAAATTATGAAACTCATAGTGCGAGTCGAACCTACAGCTGTGGAATGGCTAGTTATTTAAAACCAACAACCTTAACCACTCGGCCACGGAGGCCAATATAATAATTACAACATCGACAGTTACAGTATTGATGATTGGACTAAGCATGTCACGTGGCATTATTTTATCGTGAGTTTGCACATGCGCACCAGAAAGAAATATTTCAATCCTATTATAATTTACAGTCACAGAAGTTAGAGACTCAGATCTTCCAGATAGTCTTCCCGCCGCACGTCGGCTTACGGTCTTCGACACAATCGATGAACATTCCGAGTTGCTCCGAGCGCCTGGTTCCCCGACAACGCCCACAGACACTCTGATCAATAACAGCATCACCGCATTGCTCTCGAGCAAATGGCAGGTAAGTGTATGTATGTATGTTCCATTAATGTCGAACCCCTTGCGGGGACCTAGACATGTTTTCCTGGGCAGGCTTAGCCGACCTAAGTGGTTAACCAGTACCAAGTGTGAGGTGCCTTGCTCAATGACACTACATACGTGGCCTGACCGAGTATCGAACCCGGAACCGTTCGATTCCAAATCCGACGCTCTACCACTGGACCACGGACGCCACGTGGACAGCTTTCCGAGATTTTCTCCTATTAATATGTATTTATATAAATGTATTTTGATTTTGTGTATATATAGGCTTTGGTCATATTTCACATAACTAACATTGGCATACTTAAAATGCCGATTGCTAATACAAATTGAATTCAATTCAATTGAATATATGCCAGATTAGCAGATACAACGAACTGTCGTGTCGTACTTGTATCGATTAATCAATAATGTATAAGTTTTAATATGGGTTTAAAACAATATAAGGTCAAGCTGAATGTCAACATCAACGTTAAGCATGCAACGTTAAAGGTCAACTTCACACACCTACAATGTTAAACGTCAACTTCACACACCTACAACGTTAAACGTCAACATCACATACATTCAACGTTAAACGTCAACATCACATACCTACAACGTTAAACGTTAACTTCACACACCTACAACGTTAGACGTCAACATCACATACCCACAACGTTAAACGTTAACTTCACACACCTACAACGTTAAATATCAACTTCACACACCCACAATGTTAGACGTCAACTTCACACACCAACGGTGTTAAACGTCAACTTAACACACCCACAATGTTAGACGTCAAATTCACACCCACAATGTTAGACGTCAACTTCACACACCTACAACGTTAAACGTCAACTTCACACACCTACAATGTTTAATGTCAGCTTTGGTAAAGATAGGCAACATTTTATTTTGTCTGAAAAATAATATTCTTCATGTTTGGCACTGAACAGTATTTCGCTAGCCATAAGTGTGGGTCTGCCAGAAGCAGTTACCGTTTGCCTAATCTACATAATCGTATGGTACTTGCGGCAGGTCGGTGGTTCTACCAGGGTACCCGTCCGTGCATGAAATACTGCTCGGAGGGGCACCCGGGATCTTCCTCCGCCAATAATAACTGGATATATGCCATATGATATATATTGTTGGTGCGACGTTAAACAAAAACTTGACGTTGTGTGTATAATCACACGAAGTGGGAGTTACATCAATTTAAAAAATAATGCAATACACCTGGATTCTAGATCTTTTGCTAAAAAGAAAATAAGAAAAGTAACAAAATATATAAATGTGTCTAACTTTAGATCTTTTAGCAGGTGGATCATCTTCTTTCTTTTTTCTTTGTTGCCTGTTTATTTACTGTTGAAACTTCTAGCGTGTGTGGTATAATTATGATCATGTCTACTCTTATTTTGCAGGATTTATCGAGACGAATTAAAGGTTATGGAGACAAAACGAAGTTCAGAAAAAGAATTGTATCGAAATGGGAGGTAATGAAATAGTCCCTTTTTATTGTCCTTAATTATTTTTGGCCACGTATGTAGTGCCATCGAGCAAGGCACCTCACACACATTGCTTAGTACTTGTTAATCGCTTAGGTCGGCTAAGCCTGCCCAGGAAAACATGTCTAAGTCCCCACGAGGGGTTTGACATTAATTATTGATTTTCTTGGACATGTGTAGTCTCTGTGGTTGGCGGTACTGGGTCGTTGGTCATGAGTTATAAAACTGTTCTCAAGTCTCAAACTCTAGTGATGTGCTTGGTTGAGTCTGAGATTTGCTCTAAAAGTGTACTCCAAACTGAAACTCCGGTCTCAAGCTTCTGGTTAGTTGAACCGAGAGTAAATCTAAAACTGTGTGTAAAAAAACCATATCAACTTATCAAATGTCTTAGCTCAAGTTTGAGATCTTGGAAAGGTTTTATAACCTTGGGGTCTGATCTTATTTGGGACCTAACTTTTCTCAGATCTCAAACTCGAGTCCAAGTGAGTTGATTGGTCGAGTTAGATTTACGCTCAGCTGAACCAATCAGAAGCTTGAGACTCGAGTTTGAGATTGGAGATATGTTTTATAACCCCGGAGTCTGCTGGTCTTATTTGCTATTCTGTTTGCCTTTAGTGGGTACGGGATTCTTATTTTCGAATGTTAATTTCAGAAAGCCATTGGTAAAAAGAATTATAAAACATACTGGAACAAATATCAGGCATTACATTCCATGTTGGTAGTTAGGAGTAAATGGATTTACAATTTCGTATCACAGTTCTGAAAACTTCATATGTCACTATAATTGGAGGCCGTTGACCTTTAATGCTTGGTCGAAAACCTGCATTGTGTCCATCTTCAAGCCGCAATGGTGAATTCACTCCAACGTTTCACCAAAGCGCATGTATGTCCGTATACCGAGTGGTGTAACCGTAACGTGCTTTCTTGTGCAATGGTTTCTTGAACATGTATAGTATCGAGGGGTGTACTTTCTTTATTTATTGGGTTTCTTGAACATGTATAGTATCGAGGGGTGTACTTTCTTTATTTATTGGGTTTCTTGAACATGTATAGTATAGAGTGTGGGTGTACTTTCTGTATGTATTGGGTTTCTTGAACATGTATAGTATAGGTGTGGGTGTACTTTCTTTATTTACTGGGTTTCTTGAACATGTATAGTATAGGTGTGGGTGTACTTTCTTTATTTATTGGGTTTCTTGAACATGTATAGCATAGCTGTGGGATGGGATACTTTCCTTATGTATTGTTTTTTGCTTGAACATGTATAGTATTGGGTGAGATGGGATGTACTTTCCATGGGTGTAGCCGCAAATTTCAACATACTCTTGTGTAACTAAGGTGATTCTTCAACGCATACTTGTTTGTCTGGTAACTCGCTAGGTACATACATGTAGTTTCATATTAAACAATTATGCTTTTAGCCTACATAAACCTAATATACTTGTGTGTTTTACGTTTATTTATCATCGCTACCGGTTGCCTATATGAGCGATGCCACCTGAAGAGTTTTCATTTTAGATTGTTGGAGGATAGTGCAATGATACAGACAGAGACCCATTCCAGAGTCTCATCTGGTTCTTTTACATGCACGGTGTAAAACACCGACACGAGACCTCGGTTTAAAGTCACATTTGAAAGACTGTTAATTTGATTACCTGTCATACCGACTATGCATTAAAAAAAAATATATATATATGGCAAATTAGTGACATATCCGGAAACAATTGTGCATAGTTAAACTAGATTAAGGTTATAAAACAACAAATAAATTGCCTATTAAATACATAGTAAAAAGTAAATACATTCATTTATATTTCCAATCTTTCATTTCTTCTGATTCAATTCATTCATTTATATTTCCAATCTTTCATCTCTTCTGATACCACATCCACTGCGAAGAGGTATTCAAATCAGCCTGAAACACACCAAGATTATTCAAAATGTAATGTTTCAAATAGCCAGCGCTCACCTGTGAATAACATCACTGTGTTTACACACTGTATTCCTCCGCCAAATAATACAGTATACCAACTTTCAGTTTGCAATGGCCTGAATTGTTATACCACATCTTTTCTACACATCAACTAGTCTGAAGTCTTCTCAAGTCACATAAGTTCTCAAAATACACAAAAACTATACACTGCCTGTCATGAAAATGCATTTCTACCAAAAAGAAAAATTTACTATATTAGTTATTGGGACTACATTCACGGATGCACTTCTGCCTATTTACGTATTATACAACCTTGACATAGTATCTGTATTTTCAGTTTACATAAGTCTGTGTCCAAATGACAACCATTACATTTAAGTATGAGGAAACAAGTATGAAATTATTAATACGCTAAGTTTCTTAACCCAAATGCTTTATGCACAAATAACGATAGTTTTTTGTCAAAATACCAGAATGTTCAGATGATAACAATTCTATAAATGTTGGGGTATTTTGACGTAATATATGTATTGTAATGTTCAATTTAAATAGTTCTAATATCTGTATATAAATAATATCAAATGGAATTCATCTTCTATTACGTTGCATGTGATACATTTCTTTCAATTTGGAATTTTAATAGGTGTATGCTTCTATTGATGAGCTATAAACCGACACTATCAGTTTTATTAATGATATTCTAAATTGCATGATATGTATGTGTTCTATCTAACTTTTGAAGTCGAAATCTGAAAATAGTTTATACAGCCCCGTATATATGTATCTTTCAATCTGTGTTTAAAACACTCCAAAACTAGTTGTGCATTTCCTACTCCTTGATATAACCATGCATGATCGAATCCGAATTCTTCACAGATTTGCTTGATATGTTAGTTTATACAAATTTATTTGAGCTCGATTGCGAAACAAGTTCTTTCAACTTATATTAATCACTCTCGAGACCTCATTCCTGATGGAATCCATCGCCACGATGGAGAGAGAAGAGGCAATGTGGAAATTAAATGCCTTGTCTAAGGGCACAATCGTAACGGCTCCAGCGGGGTTCGAACTCCGGACCTTTCGCACCTGAAGCGAACGCGCATCCACTGCGCTACCACGACTTCCATATGTTGAGATGTGTGTGGTGTAGGTAATGAATGTGCATGCCATTATTTTTTCATTTGTGTATGATATCAACATCGCCGTAATCCGGTTCGATCCTCGGACCGGGAAGTATGTGAGATGGTACGGTGGTCGCCAGATCGAACAGGTGGGTTTTCTCCGGGTACTCCGGTTTCCTCCCACACGAATGACCGCATTTATGCTTTCATCCTCGCCAACGAGAGTGATTCATATAAGTTGTTAAAACTTGCTTCGCAATCATTGTAAAATAAATAAAGTTGACTTGGTATATTATTTCATACACTTCAAGCCTGTTCAACCTATTTATATAAGAGTATTACTTTATGTTAGTAATGACACTCCTGTAGTAGACAATTGTTGTATATTCGAAAAATGTTCATCATTACATAAATGATATTCATAGAATTCATTAAATGCTACAGTATTTGAATGTGCTTCTCTGAACTTCTATATGTGAGCTAATCAACCAAACAACTCTGAACTTCTATATGTGAGCTAATTCTGAACTTCTATATGTGAGCTAACTCTGAACTTCTATATGTGAGCTAATTCTGAACTTCTATATGTGAGCTAACTCTGAACTTCTATATGTGAGCTAATTCTGAACTTCTATATGTGAGCTAACTCTGAACTTCTATATGTGAGCTAATTCTGAACTTCTATATGTGAGCTAACTCTGAACTTCTATATGTGAGCTAATTCTGAACTTCTATATGTGAGCTAACTCTGAACTTCTATATGTGAGCTAATTCTGAACTTCTATATGTGAGCTAACTCTGAACTTCTATATGTGAGCTAATTCTGAACTTCTATATGTGAGCTAACTCTGAACTTCTATATGTGAGCTAACTCTGAACTTCGCTAACTCTGAACTTCTATATGTGAGCTAACTCTGAACTTCTATATGTGAGCTAACTCTGAACTTCTATATATGTGGGCTAACTCTGAACTTCTATATGTGAGCTAACTCTGAACTTCTATATATGTGGGCTAACTCTGAACTTCAATATGTGAGCTAACTCTGAACTTCTATATACGGGGGCTAACTCTGAACTTCTATATGTGAGCTAATTCTGAACTTCTATATGTGAGCTAATTCTGAACTTCTATATGTGAGCTAACTCTGAACTTCTATATGTGAAAATTTCTATATGTGAGCTAACTCTGAACTTCTATATGTGAGATAACTCTGAACTTCTATATGTGAGCTAACTCCGAACTTCTATATGTGAGCTAATTCTGAACTTCTATATGTGAGCTAACTCTGAACTTCTATATGTGGGCTAACTCTGTACTTCTATATGTGAGCTAACTCTGAACTTCTATATGTGAGCTAACTCTGAACTTCTATATGTGAGCTAACTCTGAACTTCTATATGTGAGCTAATTCTGAACTTCTATATGTGAGCGAATTCTGAACTTCTATATGTGAGCTAATTCTGAACTTCTATGTGTGAAAACTTCTATATGTGAGCTAATTCTGAACTTCTATATGTGAGCGAATTCTGAACTTCTATATGTGAGCTAATTCTGAACTTCTATGTGTGAAAACTTCTATATGTGAGATAACTCTGAACTTCTATATGTGAGCTAACTCTAAACTTCTATATGTGAGCTAACTCTGAACTTCTATATGTGAGCTAACTCTGAACTTCTATATGTGAGCTAACTCTTTACTTCTATATGTGAGCTAACTCTGA
The DNA here is from genome assembly GCA_014843695.1 of Archivesica marissinica. NCBI lineage: Eukaryota > Metazoa > Mollusca > Bivalvia > Venerida > Vesicomyidae > Archivesica > Archivesica marissinica. The sequence goes on from CM026398.1 coordinate 16,087,792, forward strand.
ACTTCTATATGTGAGCTAACTCTGAACTTCTATATGTGAGCTAACTCTGTACTTCTATATGTGAGCTAACTCTTTACTTCTATATGTGAGCTAACTCTGTACTTCTATATGTGAGCTAACTCTTTACTTCTATATGTGAGATAACTCTGAACTTCTATATGTGAGCTAACTCTGTACTTCTATATGTGAGCTAACTCTTTACTTCTATATGTGAGATAACTCTGAACTTCTATATGTGAGCTAACTCTGAACTTCTATATGTGAGCTAACTCTGAACTTCTATGTGTGAAAACTTCTATATGTGAGCGAATTCTGAACTTCTATATGTGAGCTAATTCTGAACTTCTATGTGTGAAAACTTCTATATGTGAGATAACTCTGAACTTCTATATGTGAGCTAACTCTAAACTTCTATATGTGAGATAACTCTGAACTTCTATATGTGAGCTAACTCTGAACTTCTATATGTGAGCTAATTCTGAACTTCTATGTGTGAAAACTTCTATATGTGAGCTAATTCTGAACTTCTATATGTGAGCGAATTCTGAACTTATATGTGAGTATCTACTTTATGTGTGAACTTATTGAGAACCTGAACTCTATATGACACCAACTTCTATATGTGAGCTAATTCTGAACTTCTATATGTGAGCTAACTCTGAACTTCTATATGTGAGCTAACTCTTTACTTCTATATGTGAGCTAACTCTGAACTTCTATATGTGAGATAACTCTGAACTTCTATATGTGAGCTAACTCTGGACTTTTATATGTGAGCTAACTCTGAACTTCTATATGTGAGCTAACTCTGAACTTCTATATGTGAGCTAACTCTGTACTTCTATATGTGAGCTAACTCTTTACTTCTATATGTGAGCTAACTCTGAACTTCTATATGTGAGCTAACTCTGAACTTCTATTTCAGAGTTTGAATTATGATACCATTGAAAATGAGCTATACTGGCAGGAAAGAAAGGAGAGGCCGACCGTAAAAGTGAGTTATAGAATAATGTGTTGAATGCAACTATATTCTCAATAATTGAAAACATGTTAACGTCAGATGTGCAATGGACTGTTTGAGCTAGAAGTTATACAATGGAGTGTTTGAGTTGGAAGTTGTACAATGGACTGTTTGAGTTGGAAGTTGTACAATGGACTGTTTGAGCTAGAAGTTATACAATGGAGTGTTTGAGTTGGAAGTTGTACAATGGACTGTTTGAGTTGGAAGTTGTACAATGGACTGTTTGAGTTGGAAGTTGTACAATGGACTGTTTGAGTTGGAAGTTGTACAATGGAGTGTTTGAGTTGGAAGTTATACAATGGAGTGTTTGAGTTGGAAGTTGTACAATGGACTGTTTGAGTTGGAAGTTGTACAATGGAGTGTTTGAGTTGGAAGTTGTACAATGGAGTGTTTGAGTTGGAAGTTGTACAATGGAGTGTTTTGGAAGTTGTGCAATGGAGTGTTTGAGTTGGAAGTTGTACAATGGAGTGTTTGAGTTGGAAGTTGTACAATGGAGTGTTTGAGTTGGAAGTTGTACAATGAAGTATTTGGGCTGGAAGTTGTACAATGAAGTTTTGGGCTGGAGGTTGTACAATGAGGTGCTTGAGTTGGAAGTTATACAATGGAGTGTTTGAGTTGGAAGTGTGCAATGGAGTGTTTGAATTGGCAGTTATACAATGGCGTGTTTTAGTTAGAGTAGAAAACTAAATATTCTCTGAACACGGTGACACAGTACCTAAAGTTATTTGTGTATGCAGAATCAATTTCGCTCGATTGCCAAGCAAGTTCTTACCACTCGAGACAAATCGTTATCGAGACCGCATTCCGATGTAATCCATCGCCTGGAGTACGAGATAATGGGCAACGTGGATTTATCCAAGGTCATTACCACCCTGACTATGACAGGGCTCGAACCCTGCAACCCATCAAGTTCGATGTGGACACCGTATCTATTACGCAAACGGAGGCCCTCGTAACACATTGCTTTAACTTTCCCAATGACACAGCAATCGGGAGAATCACAAAAGTTCAATTCATCTGTCATATTAAGCATGTTGATCAGACAATCTTGAAGAATGTAAAGCAATCCATGCGGACATAACGAGAAAACAACACAATCATGTTAATGAAAAATCCACCTGTGCAATATATCCAAGAGACTTATCGTGATGAAATGTGTAGAATTGTTTATGGGGTAGATAGTACATAATTAGGGGGTATATAGTACAGAAAGGGCACCATTCACAGAAAACATTTTGTTCCGAAATTAAAATCATATTCATATATAGTACAGAAAGGGCGCCATTCACAGAAAACATTTTTTTCCGAAATTAAAATTATGTTCATATATAGTACAGAAAGGGCGCCATTCACAGAAAACATTTTTTTCCGAAATTAAAATTATGTTCATATATAGTACAGAAAGGGCGCCATTCACAGAAAATTTTTCCGAAATTAAATTATTCATATATAGTACAGAAAGGGCGCCATTCACAGAAAACATTTTTTTCCGAAATTAAAATTATGTTCATATATAGTACAGAAAGGGCGCCATTCACAGAAAACATTTTTTTCCGAAATTAAAATTATGTTCATATATAGTACAGAAAGGGCGCCATTCACAGAAAACATTTTTTTCCGAAATTAAAATTATGTTCATATATAGTACAGAAAGGGCGCCATTCACAGAAAACATTTTTTTCCGAAATTAAAATTATGTTCATATATAGTACAGAAAGGGCGCCATTCACAGAAAACATTTTTTTCCGAAATTAAAATTATGTTCATATATAGTACAGAAAGGGCGCCATTCACAGAAAACATTTTTTTCCGAAATTAAAATTATGTTCATATATAGTACAGAAAGGGCGCCATTCACAGAAAACATTTTTTTCCGAAATTAAAATCATATTCATATATAGTACAGAAAGGGCGCCATTCACAGAAAACATTTTATTCCGAAATTAAAATCATATTCATATATAGTACAGAAAGGGCGCCATTCACAGAAAACATTTTTTTCTTAAATTAAAATTATGTTCATATATAGTACAGAAAGGGCGCCATTCACAGAAAACATTTTTTTCCGAAATTAAAATCATATTCATATATAGTACAGAAAGGGCGCCATTCACAGAAAACATTTTTTTCCGAAATTAAAATTATATTCATATATAGTACAGAAAGGGCGCCATTCACAGAAAACATTTTATTCCGAAATTAAAATCATATTCATATATAGTACAGAAAGGGCGCCATTCACAGAAAACATGTTATTCCGAAATTAAAATTATATTCATATATAGTACAGAAAGGGGCGCCGCCATTCACGGAAAGGGCGTAATTCACAGACAAAAATCCGAAATAAAAATCATATTCATGTTCAGACAGACGACAAACTGTGTGTTTTTTACGTTTATTTATCGTCGCTAGGGTTGTCCATATGAGCGACACTTCCTAAATAGATTAGTCATTTTAGATTTTGGTTGCTAGGGGATTTGAAATGATGAAGACAGAGATCCATTCCAGAGTCTCCTCTGGGGATCTATACGTACACGGTGTCAAGCACCATCACGAGACCTCGGTTTAAAGTCCCATATGATAGACTGTTAATATTATTTGGGTCAGACGGGGGATCGAACTTGTGTTCCCTGGATTCTCAGACCAACGTGTTAACCACTGGACTATTGATCATCTGTGTGATGTTTTTATACAAGTATTTCTAATGTAACTAAAAGTGCTTAAGATACAGTCTACATCTGCTATGTCAAAGTCGGTTATGTCGAATTCTCCTGTTATCTCGAAGTCGGATCAAAGTCCCGTTTCAGACACTATCATTTCACATACATATGGCTCTGTTTATATCGAATTTCGTTATGTCAAACTTCGGTTATGTCGAAGTATGTTGTTCGGTCCGACGGAATTCGACATAGCGGATGTAGGACTGTATATTAATGTCTTTGCTAGAACACCGTTACGACGTGAATGTAAACGTATGTATACTACAGTGATTTCTTAAACGGATTAAACTGAGAATAAAGTGTCAACTTTGATTTCGCATCCGTTGTCGCCAACACTTCGGGGAAACTCGGACATGATCGTTGATGCTAATTTGAATACGGAACATCGTGGATATATCAGAGGAGCAGTCACATATCACTAAGAATGGGTACATGTGGGGGAGAGAAGTGATCATGTAACTTTGAGTGTGTCTTGGATGACGGACGCCGACATCGTGGTATATATCGGGGCTTAAACTCGCAACACCTGGACATGCTATCCATTACATGGGCATGCAGAAACCCCACCAATATATTTCTTTAACAGTGCGAAAAAAGGCGTGTCATGAAGACCTGAAACAGTGATACATTTATTGGAATAATTTCAATCTCGATATTATCGATTATCTTATGTTTCTGACAGACTTGCAATAAAACATAACTGTTTATAGAAACAAATGTTTTGTTTCAATAGTAAATCACATAATAAGGTAAGATAACGCTGGAACCGTTTGATAATAAATCGTTCGCCGTGCCAATCTACCTGTTGTAAATGAGATTTGAAACTTAGCCACAACACGGGTCTTTCAGTGAATAGCGATTACTGTAGACATATGCGAACTTGAATGGAAAATGCATTGCTCTGTAGAAATTATACAGTATGAACATTCCATTAATTCATAGGTATTTCAACAATCTCTTCAGGTGAGAAAAAAAACATTAACCCAATTACTTAAACATATTGCGTTTGCATTCCAGAACAAGTGTACATTTTGTCTTTACATCTGTAATAGGTGCAATATATAGAACGAAATATAGAGTATATAATACTACTACTACTACTACTACTACTACTACTATTAGTAGCGAAAGGTCCGGAGTTCGAGCCCCCCTGGAGCCGTTACGATTGTGCCTTTAGGCAAGGCATATAAATTCCACGTTGCCTATTCTCTCTCTCTCTCTCTCTCTCTCTCTCTCTCTCTCTCTCTCTCTCTCGTGACGATGGACTCCATCAGGAATGAGGTCTCGAGAGTGATCAATATAAGTTGAAATAACTTGTTTCGCAATCGAGCTAAAATAAATGTGTATATACTACTACTACTACTATTATTATTATTAATAATAATAATAATAATAATGAGACTTTATTTTACGAGAAAAAAGTTAATCTACCACGAGGCCCTCAATATATACAAATACAATATATACGAATGACCACATATACGCTTTCATTGGCGATGCTGATTGAGCTTATTTACCCTCGCCTCCGGCGAACCATATGGGCCAACGAGAGTGATTAATATAAGTTGTTAGAACTTGCTTCGCAATCGTTGTAGAATAAATAAAGTTTAAACTTAATCAAATATAATCAAAAGATGGACGGACTATAAGTGAAAACTGCACAACGTATGATCTGTTGATATGCCGTAAAATAGTGTTAATAACTAAAACTATATGCCATCGATTTAATAAGGACTTAAAACGTAAATTTACATGTACATAGATATAACAAAATAAACTATAAAATATTAAATACAGCTTAGATATGAGTGTAGTTTAAACATATTATATTGCTCGTACATATACACAGACTGCACAATAATTGTTCAACAAATGAAATATAACGACTATTATACGAGTGAAACTGTTATAAGTTAGAAGCAAATGGGTTGGGTCATACGTTTTACCAACAACATTAGTGACGACACTCCCCTTATATCAAGAAGATGTAACAGAATGAGCAGACTTTTTCTATGATTCTTTAGAAGTAGCGTACATAGTTACTGGACAAATGATTTATTGATAGCTATGTAAAAATGTATTATTGTACATGTATGTTTTGTCATTTTGTTGTTAGTTAAAGATATAATCTGTTAAGACGGATTGTCACAATTTCTAAACAAGTTACTATATCATCCTATTGTATTCGTTACGTTACACAATCTGTATTGCAGTGTCTTGCATGAAAGAAATCCTATCATTTTAACAGTTTTAATGTATACTAGAGGACATAGAAAACGCACATCTATACTAGAGGCTATAGAAAACGCACACCTATACTAGAGGACATAGAAAACGCACACCTATACTAGAGGACATAGAAAACGCACACCTATACTAGAGGACATAGAAAACGCACACCTATACTAGAGGACATAGAAAACGCACACCTATACTAGAGGACATAGAAAACGCACACCTATACTAGAGGACATAGAAAACGCACACCTATACTAGAGGACATAGAAAACGCACACCTATACTAGAGGACATAGAAAACGCACACCTATACTAGAGGACATAGAAAACGCACACCTATACTAGAGGACATAGAAAATGCACACCTATACTAGATGATATAGAAAACGCACACCTATACTAGAGGACATAGAAAACGCACACCTATACTAGAGGACATAGAAAACGCACACCTATACTAGAGGACATAGAAAACGCACACCTATACTAGAGGACATAGAAAACGCACACCTATACTAGAGGACATAGAAAACGCACACCTATACTAGAGGACATAGAAAACGCACACCTATACTAGAGGACATAGAAAACGCACACCTATACTAGAGGACATAGAAAACGCACACCTATACTAGAGGACATAGAAAACGCACACCTATACTAGAGGACATAGAAAACGCACACCTATACTAGAGGACATAGAAAACGCACACCTATACTAGAGGACATAGAAAACGCACACCTATACTAGAGGACATAGAAAACGCACACCTTTTCTAGATGATATAGAAAACGCACACCTATACTAGAGGACATAGAAAACGCACACCTATACTAGAAGATATAGAAAACGCACACCTATACTAAAGGGCATAGAAAACGCACACCTATACTAGAGGACATAGAAAACGCACACCTATACTAGAGGACATAGAAAACGCACACCTATACTGGAGGATATAGAAAACGCACACCTATACTAGTGGACATAGAAAACGCACACCTATACTAGAGGATATAGAAAACGCACACCTATACTAGTGGACATAGAAAACGCACACCTATACTAGAGGATATAGAAAACGCACACCTATACTAGAGGACATAGAAAACCCACACTTCGGATAAGTGTGTTTTTACATGGAAAAAAAACACTATATAAATACATAGTTTTAAACTATATTCCACGTTTCCTCTTCTCTCTCCCTCGTGGCGATGGATTCCATCACGATTGAGGTGATTAATATAAGTTGTAGGAACTTGTTTCACAATCGAGCTACAATAAATGTGTATAAACTAAATGTGTCACCCAGTGTTGTTTACTTTGCTAAGACTTACATATAACGAAAATATTTCAAATTATCTTGGCTACTAAATTCTTGTCTTTGACATTTACGGTTAGTTTATACAAATTTATTTTAGCTAGATTGCGAAACAAGTTCTTAACAGTGTTCACTCTTTCACATTTACGGTTCAACAGTGCTTTCCATTCGGATGGTGGTATTTTAGCGATAATTAATTGTGCTATCATTTTAGGCGATGCTATTGTATCGCTTGATAATTGTGTTTTTATTTCAGAGAGAAATATTGTACCGCTGGTTAATTGCGTTCTTCACTGGTCTATTCACGGCAATACTGGCATCTGTTGTCCATATCCTAGTCGAGAAGGTTGGTCATGCAAAATTCAGCTTTATACAAAACTGTATCCTTAATTGTGTTCCAAACAGAATAGTACTAAATCATTCTTAGTTATGTTAGTCTTAAAAAGACTGAACACTACTGGTAAGTCTTAAAACTATAAACTATACTGAGTCAAAAATGAAACGATACCTGGTGTTTATGTGTCTATAATTTCAACATTTATTAAGAAAATTCTTTGAAAATTCATAAGATGATAGTCCAACATGTTTGAAAGAGGAGCACATAAAGCATAATGAGCCTCCGAAACTGTCTGCTGCGTGATGACGTAATTCGTCGGACAGGGGTCTAATGGAGTTTTCACACAGACGTCAATACCGAGTATGGGCACCATTTGCGTCTCTCACTGCAATGCACCACCGTCGCATCGAACGGAAGAGTGTCTGAATCTCTTGCTGGTCAATATTTGTCCACTCCTGACGCATCCCTCAGTTGGTTTAACGTTACCGGCTGACGTCGTCTGACGCGGCGGTCTAACGTATCCCACAAATGTTCTATGGGTGACAAGTCTGGTGACAAAGCAGGCCACGGCAGAGTTTCAATATTGTTCTGCTCCAATAATGTGGTGGAAATCCGAGCAGTATGACACCTGGCGTTGTCCTGTTGGAACAGTGTGACGTTTCTGTTGGCGTTAAAGAACGGCACAACAACTGGCGCAAGGATCTCATCACAGTACCGCTGGGCGTTTAGGTTCCCGTCCACCACTAACAGTTTAGTGCGACTGCCGAAGGTGATACCGCCCCACGCCATAACGCTTCCGCCCCCGAACAGATCGACCTGACGTACACATGCGTCGGCGTAACGTTCACCGCGTCTGCGATATACCCGCTCTCTGCCATCCGCTCGACGCAAACAGAACCGCGATTCATCGCTAAACATCACCGAATTCCACTGTAACCGAGTCCAGCGAGCACGTTCCGTCGTCCATTCCCGCCGTACGTCACGGTGACGTCGTGTCAGGATGGGTCCAACGTATGGCCGATAGGCACGAATGCCACGTTCTCCGAGCCGGTTCCTGACTGTTTGTGCACTGATGCGATTGTTGGTCATCCCAGGAGTAACTGCAGCTGTGTGCGTAGCAGGTAGGAACCGGTCACGTAAATGTGACGTCCGAATGTGACGGTACTGTTCACGCGTCGTCACACGTGGTCGACCAGATCTTGGACAGTCGTCCACCGATCCATGTGTTCGATAACGTCGAAGTAGGCGTGTTATCGTGATCCGCGTAACCCCGAGTCGATTTGCGACGTCACGCTGACGTAAACCGCCGTCAATCATGCCAATGGCACGCATTCTCTGATTGCGGTTTAGCCTAGGCATTTTGTTAGAGATAACAATGGGTATGTAAGGTGTTTTTCCTCGATGATAATGCAATACCAGTACAATAAACCGGTTTTCCGATTTGTACATGTGTAGGAAGTTGTCTTTGTTGAGGAGCACGTGCAAATCGGAAATTCGGCGTTCCAGGATTATCGGGTGTTTATTTACCTGTGTTTATGGTTGGCTGACGTTGCAATAAGATACCCGGTACTGATACGTAATAATATATTAAACCTTTCTATGGTTTTATCCGTTTTACATCATTTTTAGTTTGGTATCGTTTCTTTTTTGACTCGGTATATAAACTATTTCTATTAAAAACTTTAACAATATAATTACTTCTAATAGTGTCTTTAACAATCAACATATTTCTATGAATAGCTATAGCAATCAAAATATATCTAGCAACATCTTTAACATTACATTACATATCTAGCAACAACTTTAACATTACATTACATATCTAGCAACAACTTTAACATTACATTACATATCTAGCAACATCTTTATCATTACATTACATATCTAGCAACATCTTAACATTACATTACATATCTAGCAACATCTTTAACATTACATTACATATCTAGCAACATCTTTAACATTACATTACATATCTAGCAACATCTTTAACATTACATATCTAGCAACATGTTTAACATTACATTACATATCTAGCAACATATTTAACATTACATTACATATCTAGCAACATCTTTATCATTACATTACATTACATATCTAGCAACATCTCTAACATTACATTACATATCTAATTCATTACATTACATTACATATCTAGCACATCTCTAACATTACATTACATATCTAGCAACATCTTTAAATTACATACAGCAATCTACATTACATTACATATCTAGCAACATATTTAACATTACATTACATATCTAGCAACATCTTTATCATTACATTACATATCTAGCAACATCTCTAACATTACATTACATATCTAACAACATCTTTATCATTCATTACATTACATATCTAGCAACATCTCTAACATTACATTACATATCTAGCAACATCTTTAACATTACATTACATATCTAGCAACATCTTAACATTACATTACATATCTAGCAATAACGTTACCATTACATTACATTACATATCTAGCAACATCTTTATCATTACATTACATTACATATCTAGCAACATCTCTAACATTACATTACATATCTAGCAACATCTTTAACATTACATTACATATCTAGCAACATCTTTAACATTACATTACATATCTAGCAACATATTTAACATTACATTACATATCTAGCAACATCTTTATCATTACATTACATATCTAGCAACATCTCTAACATTACATTACATATCTAACAACATCTTTATCATTACATTACATTACATATCTAGCAACATCTCTAACATTACATTACATATCTAGCAACATCTTTAACATTACATTACATATCTAGCAACATCTTAACATTACATTACATACTAGCAACATTAACATTACATTACATATCTAGCAACATCTTTATCATTACATTACATTACATATCTAGCAACATCTCTAACATTACATTACATATCTAGCAACATCTTTAACATTACATTACATATCTAGCAACATCTTTAACATTACATTACATATCTAGCAACATATTTAACATTACATTACATATCTAGCAACATCTTTATCATTACATTACATATCTAGCAACATCTCTAACATTACATTACATATCTAACAACATCTTTATCATTACATTACATTACATATCTAGCAACATCTCTAACATTACATTACATATCTAGCAACATCTTTAACATTACATTACATATCTAGCAACATCTTTAACATTACATTACATATCTAGCAACATATTTAACATTACATTACATATCTAGCAACATCTTTATCATTACATTACATATCTAGCAACATCTCTAACATTACATTACATATCTAACAACATCTTTATCATTACATTACATATCTAGCAACATCTCTAACATTACATTACATATCTAGCAACATCTTTAACATTACATTACATATCTAGCAACATCTTTAACATTACATTACATATCTAGCAACATCTTTAACATTACATTACATATCTAACAACATCGTTATCATTACATTACATATCTAGCAATAACTTTAACTTTAACATTACATTACATATCTAACAACATCTTTATCATTACATTACATTACATATCTAGCATCATCTCTAACACTACATTACATTACATATCTAGCAACATCTTTATCATTACATTATATATCTAGCAACATCTTTATCATTACATTACATATCTAGCAACATCTTTAACATTACATTACATATCTAACAACATCTTTATCATTACATTACATATCTAGCAATAACTTTAGCATTACATTACATATATAGCAACAACTTTAACATTACATTACATATCTAGCAATAAATTTAACATTACATTACATATCTAACAACAACTTTAACATTACATTACATATCTAGCAACAACTTTAACATTACATTACATATCTAGCAACATCTTTAACATTACATTTCATATCTAGCAACATCTTTAACATTACATTACATATCTAGCAACATCTTTAACATTACATTTCATATCTAGCAACATCTTTAACATTACATTACATATCTAGCAACATCTTTATCATTACATTACATATCTAGCAATATCTTTAACTTTAACATTACATTACATATCTAGCAATAACTTTAACATTACATTACATATCTAGCAATAACTTTAACATTACATTACATTCTAGCAATAACTTTAACATTACATTACATATCTAGCAATAACTTTACATTACATTGCATATCTAGCAATAACTTTAACATTACATTGCATATCTAGCAATAACTTTAACATTACATTACATATCTAGCAATAACTTTAACATTACATTCATATCTAGCAATAACTTTCAACAAACATTACATTACATATCTAGCAATAACTTTAACATTACATTACATATCTAGCAATAACTTTAACATTACATTACATATCTAGCAATAACTTTAACATTACATTACATATCTAGCAATAACTTTAACATTACATTACATATCTAGCAATAACTTTAACATTACATATCTAGCAATAACTTTAACATTACATTACATATCTAGCAATAACTTTAACATTACATTACATATCTAGCAATAACTTTAACATTACATTACATATCTAGCAATAACTTTAACATTACATTACATATCTAGCAATAACTTTAACATTACATTGCATATCTAGCAATAACTTTAACATTACATTTCATATCTAGCAATTACATTACATATCTAGCAATAACTTTAACATTACATTACATATCTAGCAATAACTTTAACATTACATTTCATATCTAGCAATAACTTTAACATTACATTTCATATCTAGCAATAACTTTAACATTACATTACATATCTAGCAATAACTTTAACATTACATTACATATCTAGCAATAACTTTAACATTACATTTCATATCTAGCAATAACTTTAACATTACATTTCATATCTAGCAATAACTTTAACATTACATTACATATCTAGCAATAACTTTAACATTACATTACATATCTAGCAATAACTTTAACATTACATTTCATATCTAGCAATAACTTTAACATTACATTTCATATCTAGCAATAACTTTAACATTACATTACATATCTAGCAATAACTTTAACATTACATTACATATCTAGCAATAACTTTAACATTACATTACATATCTAGCAATAACTTTAACATTACATTACATATCTAGCAATAACTTTAACATTACATATCTAGCAATAACTTAACATTACATTACATATATAGCAATAACTTTAACATTACATTACATATCTAGCAATAACTTTAACATTACATTGCATATCTAGCAACATCTTTAACATTACATTACATATCTAGCAATAACTTTAACATTACATATATTTCTAGAAATATCTTTAACATTACATATATATGTTCAAAATATCTTTAACAATCGTTATTGTCCTAGATCGATGCTCAAAATAATTATATTTAACAATCGCTATTGTCCTAGATCGATGCTCAAAATACCTTTATCAATCGCTATTGTCCTAGATCGATGCTCAAACTATCTTTAACAATCGCTATCGTCCTAGATCGATGCTCAAACTATCTTTAACAATCGCTATTGTCCTAGATCGATGCTCAAAATATCTTTAACAATCGCTATCGTCCTAGATCGATGCTCAAACTATCTTTAACAATCGCTATTGTCCTAGATCGATGCTCAAAATATCTTTAACAATCGCTATTGTCCTAGATTGATGCTCACACTATCTTTAACAATCGCTATTGTCCTAGCTTGATGCTCAACATATCTTTAACAATCGCTATTGTCCTAGATCGATGCTCAACATATCTTTAACAATCGCTATAGTCCTAGATCGATGCTCAACATATCTTTAACAATCGCTATTGTCCTAGATTGATGCTCAACATATCTTTAACAATCGCTATTGTCCTAGATCGATGCTCAACATATCTTTAACAATCGCTATTGTCCTAGATTGATGCTCAACATATCTTTAACAATCGCTATTGTCCTAGATCGAGGCTCAAACTATCTTTAATACTCGATATAGTCCTAGATCGATGCGCAAACTATCTTTAATACTCGATATAGTCCTAGATCGATGCGCAAACTATCTTTAATACTCGATATAGTCCTAGATCGATGCGCAAACTATCTTTAACACTCGATATAGTCCTAGATCGAGGCTCAAACTATCTTTAACACTCGATATAGTCCTAGATCGATGCGCAAACTATCTTTAACACTCGATATAGTCCTAGATCGATGCGCAAACTATCTTTAACACTCGATATAGTCCTAGATCGATGCGCAAACTATCTTTAACACTCGATATAGTCCTAGATCGATGCGCAAACTATCTTTAACACTCGATATAGTCCTAGATCGATGCGCAAACTATCTTTAACACTCGATATAGTCCTAGATCGATGCGCAAACTATCTTTAACACTCGATATAGTCCTAGATCGATGCGCAAACTATCTTTAACACTCGATATAGTCCTAGATCGATGCGCAAACTATCTTTAACACTCGATATAGTCCTAGATCGATGCGCAAACTATCTTTAACACTCGATATAGTCCTAGATCGATGCGCAAACTATCTTTAACACTCGATATAGTCCTAGATCGATGCGCAAACTATCTTTAACACTCGATATAGTCCTAGATCGATGCGCAAACTATCTTTAACACTCGATATAGTCCTAGATCGATGCGCAAACTATCTTTAACACTCGATATAGTCCTAGATCGATGCTCAAAAGAGGGCTGTATATGGCAACCCACCGTTATATGGATAGGGATCAATGTGGTTGTGTCATGTCTCGGTGCAGCTTTAATCGTTTATTTTCAGGTAAGTAAAGTCTTTTCTTTCTGATTAAGAAAATATGGTTAAAGTCAGATATTGTGTATGTCATTTTTTACTTAAAACCAAATTAAAAATTATTGGTGCATGCACTTTTGCGCTATTTTGATATTTCGGTCATGTTAGAATCGAAATAATATACTAGAGAACATGCGCGCTGACATAGAAAACGCACACCTACATTATATACTAGACGTAGAAAACGCACACCTATATTATATACTAGAGGACATAGAAAACGCACACCTACATTATATACTAGAGGACATAGAAAACGCACACCTACATTATATACTAGAGGACATAGAAAACGCACACCTACATTATATACTAGAGGACATAGAAAACGCACACCTACATTATATACTAGAGGACATAGAAAACGCACACCTACATTATATACTAGAGGACATAGAAAACGCACACCTACATTATATACTAGAGGACATAGAAAACGCACACCTACATTATATACTAGAGGACATAGAAAACGCACACCTACATTATATACTAGAGGACATAGAAAACGTACACCTACATTATATACTAGAGGACATAGAAAACGCACACCTACATGATGTATTAGAGGACATAGAAAACGCACACCTATATTATATGATTATTATTACATGAAAACGAAATACGAAGGATTCCATCAAAGATATATCATATCTTTATTACAAAACACAAACTGAACAACTAAAAATATTCCAAAATGTTTAAAACTATGTATTTATATAGTTATTGTTTTTGATGTAAAACACACACTTATCAGAAGTATGTCCTCTAGTGTATTTGTATTTGTGGTATTTATTGTCGAATAAAACACATTGAGTGGTGTGATTCCGGCGCTAAGAACGATAAACAATTTGTCAAGAAATAACTGAAAGAAAAATATTATTTCCTAAATAAATTGTTATTATTATTCACTTAATTATTAAAAATGAATTCTATTCTTGAGCTCAAATATTGTCAGTATCCACCAGTCTTACACATTATTTGCATGTTGAAAATGTATTCTACGAAATTTCGATCGTGACTTTATTGTAAAATAATTACTTCATATCTCATAAATATAATTATGAATTCGTGAAGTGAAGAAATTATTTAATTAATTTTGAAAATCGTGAAATGGTGAATTATGAAGTACGAATATTCACTAGTTCACACATCACGACTAATTTATGAAACAGATGCACCATTCTTTCGTAAAGTACAGAGGATAATCCATAGGGCGTTCAGTTAAAGCGACATTACATCGCAAAAAGCAAATAAAATGCATTTGTTCACGTATATAAATGCATTGCTACTACAAATTCTTCCGAATACATTCGAACACTAACATTGAATCAATAAACAGTGGTTGTGTGGTTTGAAAGTATGATTTCATATAATAACGGGCATCCATGCTCCTGAATTGAAATTTGTTTGTCATCATACTTTGCTAAACTAAACGCGAGATAATGTCATTTAGAGATAACTTAGCTAAGAATAGTCTATTAATAAATAGGCACAACTATGAGATATAACGGTAAATCTGTACCATAAATCATGTTATTCAGGATACACTAGTTGTATTACGCATGGATGTTTACATTATTTTGTTGTGTCAACAAACCGCGTATACGACGTGTGTTTATTAGTTGAAATACTCAGTATTTGAGGCAAATATTTGGGGGGGAATTATACCGTATAATAGGAAATATATTCTGTAGAAATTTGTATTTTCACTGATGTAGTGTCGCTTTAACAGAAATGTATTCAATCTACTACTGAATTTTACAGCTATTTTCAGTTTCAGATTATTAAAAAATCGGTAAATTGTATCGCCTTTGGCCATTTACAACGAATATTGTACGAGTATCACCATGACTGATATTACATACATACTAATATTATATACTATTATAGATAAATAATATACATCTAAATAACATTTATATTAAGGATCCTAAGCATGTACACATATTATACTGGACTATATCGAAGTTCCAGTTACTGATTTAAAATACTTGAAAAACAATGCTTGCACACTTTAATACACTTTGTAGAATACATTTTTCTAGTTAAAATTACAATTGCATAATAACCTAGGTATTGGGGTCAAATATTATAATATGTAGTACAACAATGTAAAACGTGATATTCGGGCTCAACCGTATTACTTTAACATAATGTACAATAACATGAAAATATTGATTCAGAACATCAGACGTCGTCGAGTAACTGCTGTTTCTTGCATGATTTGTTCATTAACAATACATCTGACAACATAATACAATGCTTAAAGAAAACAATAAATATTATTATGATCATTTTATTAGCAATCACGTGTTGTTTCGTATAAATGCTTATAATTTGTGTTTTATCATATTCTTTGCGTAACCTCACAAGTGTACTGAACAAATAGTACGCTTCGGTCATATCAATCAGAGATACGGTCAACAGTGCAGTATAGCTACATCCTACGACGATCAACAGTTGTGTCATCATTTAAATGAATAAAAACTCGATTCTGGTTCTATTGAAAACCTAATCGAATTATTTTCAACACTTGTACTTGATTTAAATATAGCAGACTGGGCTATCATACTTTTATCAGCATATATTTGTTACCTACTTGTTTCTTCTTAGCCGTATATATGAAAGAACACATTGTATAAATACTTCATATCTCATATGAATTCGTGAAGGGAAGAAATTATTTAATTAATTTTGAAAATCAGTCCGCCTCTGTGGTCGAGTGGTTAAGGTCGCCGACTTGTATACCACTGTAACCTATCATCACTGATGGTCACGGGTTCGAGCCCCGCTCAGGCCGTGTCTCATTTATATGAACAAGTTGGCAGTTTCTTACAGAGGTTGGTGCACCCAAGTACTGGTTAACCGCTGGAGCCTGCACAGGAAAGGTGTTGTTAGGTAATCTGCCCGCCGGCGATATAGCCATATTTGGTGCTGATGCAGGCTTAAAACCCGAAATATAATAATAATAATAATCTATAATTTGTATTTAAGTCCGCCTCCATGGTCGAGTGGTTACGGTCGCTGACTTGTATACCACTGTAACCTATCATCACTGATGGTCATGGGTTCGAGCCCCGCTCAGGCCGTGTCTCATTTATATGAAAAAGTTGACAGTTTCTTACGGAGGTTGGTGCACCTAAGTACTGGTTAACCGCTGAAGCCTGCCCAGGAAAGGTGTTGTTAGGTAAACTGCCCGCCGGCGATATAGCTCGAAATGGTGCTGATGCAGGCGTAAAACCCGAAATATAAAATAAATAAATTATTTGTATTTAAAATTTAAACGCTTAGCATAAGAAAACATCTCGCCATACCAAGTAAATTAAACATATAGCTATGCTCACGACGTCCACGCATGCGCACGGCGACATACACGAGATCATGATATCCTCGCGTGTACATCAGATTAATAGTATCAAAGTATGCATTTCAAATAAACATGTATTATGGTGTGTCCTACACATCATATGATACACCCCTGCTTTATGCCCATGCAACACATGTGTATCAGACACACCGGAATGCTATCACAGTGCAACATACATAATGACAATACATATTTAGTTCGCTGCTTCTTTAGTTTCACTTTTATTTATTTTACAACGATTGCGAAACCAGTTTTAACAACTTATATTAATCACTCTCGTTGGCGCGGATGAAAGCGTAAATGTGGTCATTCGTGTGGGAGGAAACCGGAATACCCAGAGAAAACCCACCTGTTCGATCTGGCGACCACCGTACCATATCACATACTTCCCGGTCCGGGCTATGATCGAACTCTGGTTGCATTGGTGAGAAGCGATCGTGCTAACCACTGCGCTAATCGGACAGCCAGCTTATTTAGTCTACAGTCAAACTTTCTCATACTAATCAGTTTCGACTGGCCAAATATACGGACTCCAAAATGAAACGGTGCACTAACTTTAGAGGTAAAAGGTATATCCTTTTAGAAACAAATATATGCAAATTTGGTATCAAAATGTGTGAAATATTGCGTAAATTAGTGCCACTATGTCAAAAACACTGATAAAATCTTATCTTGGCAGCCATTTTGACTGGCAAGTTTTATTAACGGCAATTTCATGATTTTACTAGTAATTCTTTAATTGCAATAACTTTATTAATTTTGGTTTCTTAATATAAAATTTGGTATGATTTTGAAGGTATTGAAATGCACTTTTTAAATATTAATTTATTTTTTGACAATGATGTATGGATTATAAATTATAAGAACTTAACTTGCACCTATTTTTGAAAGTCTATTTTCACAGTTGAAATATTAATATACAGGTAACTTATTATGTATTCGTCATTGATACGAAATTTGTGAAATGATACAAAAAATATGTCCATTGAGAGCTTTCCAACAATGTATGAACCATGGGATGGGATGAAAAATAAATATTTTATGAAGAAAGCAAAATTACGCTACTATATATTATATATAATATCTGATCAACTTTGCCAGTCAAAATGGCAGCCACAGTAGGAATGATGACGTCACACGGGAACTATGTAAAATCCATAATTCTAAATTGTGTAACGAAAACGTAACGCTCAATATAAAAGTGCACATAATTTGTTATGGTGTGTGTCGCTCGCCCACGTGGTTCGCCGGCGGCGCGGCGAGTGTAAATAAGCTAAATCATCATCTTATAGTGTCATATTATATGTACCCGTTACTCGGTGTTCCTTCTCCAGATAACAACCTATACAATACAATACAATATTTGTAGTGATGAGGCGGGAAATCTGCCTGAATGTTGTATCGGCATTTTTAGTACAATATGTCACTTAACGCCAGCATTGCTACAAAATGATGTCTGATTTCAGCCCATGGCGTTTGGTGGTGGTGTGCCTTACATCAAATCCTATCTAAATGGAGTCAAGATCCCAGGTCTGCTCACGCTAGAATGCTTTGTGGCGAAAGTTGGCGGCGTAATACTGTCCATATTAGGTGGACTCGCTTGTGGAAAGGTTTGATATTATCAGCTTTATTATAGGTTGTCCACATGTGAATTCAACATGGCGTCAAAAAGGGACATGTTTTCAATCCAGCAATCGAAATTTCATGTAATAGAAATGTGTTTTTCGGTATTTTCCTTATGATTTGACACGTGACCCTGCACAGTATGTATCATTAGCGTTCACTTGTTACAAAATCAACGGATCCAGTGGTTAACATGTTGGACTGGTAATCCAGGGATCGCTAGTTCGATCCCCCGTCTGACCCTAATAAAATTAACAGTCTTTCAGATGGGACTTTAAACCGAGGTCTCGTGTCGGTACTGTACACCGTGCACGTAAAAGAACCAGAGGAGACTCTGAAATGGGTTTCTCTATGTATCATTGCCTCCAAAAAGCTAAAATGACTAATCTCTTCAGAAGGCGTCGCTCATATGGGCAACCGGTAGCGACAAAATGAAATGAATATTTCTCAATATATACCTATGCTTAAGGGATTTTAGGGTGTGTGTGTTTTACGTTTATTTATTGTCGCTACCGGTTGCCCATATGAGCGACGCCTCCTGAAGAGATTAGTAATTTTAGATTTTGGAGGATAGTGCAATGATACAGAGACCCATTCCTGAGTCTCCTCTGGTTCTTTTACGTGCACGGTGTAAAGCACCGACACGAGACCTCTGTTTAACGTCCCATCTGAAAGACATGTTAATTTTATTAGGGTCAGACGGGGAGTCGAACCTGCGATTGTAGGGTACACGTGAATGGCATTAATGAAGATATCCACATTTACATATTTTCGAAATATAATGTGAATATTTATCTAGTCTCGGAATCAAAAGCATAAATTTATTTTAATATGTAAACCTGATCAAGTCCGCCTCCGTGGTCGAGTGGTTAAGGTCGCTGACTTGTATACCACTGTAACCTATCATCACTGATGGTCACGGATTCGAGCCCCGCTCAGGCCGTGTCTCATTTATATGAACAAGTTGGCAGTTTCTTACGGAGGTTGGTGCACCAAAGTACTGGTTAACCGCTGGAGCATGCCCAGGAAAGGTGTTGTTAGGTAAACTGCCCGCCGGCGATATAGCCCAAAATGGTGCTGATGCAGGCGTAAAACCCGAAATATAAAATAAATAAACCTGATCAAATTTGAATCGAGAACATATTGTCTACTTTGAACATTTATACAATTTTCGTAATACAATTGGTCGTAATTTTATACATACGCACATTTGCGAATAGATTAACCAATCACGTCATCCAACCGATTCATTCAATTGTCTGTGTCTGATTAGACGTTTTCATAGTAACACGGGCGTAATAAAAGCTATCCAGAAATACGTAATGAGAAACATCGATGAGTTACTGCCCCTGAATACTCTCTAAAAGTAGATAGATCCTATTACATGTTTCCTTTGTTTTTATCGTTGTTTCCTTTGCACAACATGAAAGCAATATTATTCCACTATCGCTTCTTATGAGTATTAAATTACTATATCTCGACAGATCTGCTACCGTATATGCAATGGGTACTTATTTGTAAAAGAATGCTGTCAGTTAATTAATACGATTTTGATCAAAATCAACAGTACAAACAAAGGATTCTAACTAAAAGGACCTATTCACATTTTGGAATAAGTCAGACTTTATCTGCCAATGGAGGTAATAGAAAATTAGACTCATTAAATGTATATATATTTGCAGGAAGGCCCAATGGCTCACTCAGGGAGTATTATAGCTGCAGGACTCGGAAAGGGCCGGGTGCGATTACCATGTGGCAAGAAAAGAGTATCAGTACGTATTGGTCACACTTTGAATGTTTATTGTATTATTGGTGATGGTGTTAAGCCCACATGGTTCGCCGGAGGCGAGGGCAAATAAGCTTAATCCTCATCATCATCAGATATTTAGCTTTATTTAAAGTCGCCGCCGCCGAAGCATGTGGGCGACTGATTGCTCTAAATATATGATTCTACCTACGTCGGTTGTGGGTCTGGTAGACATATTGGGGTGGCTTCCTCTTGTCCAGGGTGACCAGTCCTGCTTCTTTCTATAAACGGTCCGTCCCTTTTAGGGCCACATCCTCCACATGTGTCATACCACAGTAGCAGAAACCAGCACAGATATCCTCTTCCGCTGGCGATATAGCCCAAACTGGTGCTGACGAAGGCGTAAAACACGAACAAACAAACAAACAAATCGGCGAGATATTCTAAGGAGTGGATGACAAACCATCTAGATTTCTGTGATTTTTCCATTTTTCGTTAATCATATCAGTCTGGCGGGACAACTCGTATCCACCGGTTACGAAGTTGACGTCGTATTCATTGCTCGACAATATATTATAAATGTGCAAACATGCACGTTGCTGTCCGTGCTAATTATTGTGTTCTCTTCTACCATTACAGATATATGAGGGATTCCGTGATGACCATGAAATACGGGATTTTGTATCCGGAGGGGCAGCGGCAGGTGTATCTGCTGCATTTGGGGCACCTGTAGGGGGCACGTTGTTTTCGTTAGAGGAAGCAGCAAGTTTTTGGAGTAATTCACTCACCTGGAGAGTGGTAGGTATTAGAGTGCGGATAACAGTCAAATACGTCATGGGCTGTTCAGGGTTCATTCTGGGTCCGATTTTTTGGGAAAAGTGAGAAAGCGTGTGATCGCTTCCTTAAATGGTGTTCTTTAATATACTTCTGCAAAATAGGGTTAAAATGCACAGTACAACCATTAAATACAACATTTGAATAGAATGAGTGCTTTATAATGGGCCAGTGTATCTTACTAGACAACATTTTGTTTGAAAATCGTAAAAATCGTTTTTTTTAGGGAGAAGTGGGGCCCCCAGAGGGCGAAGTCAGGGTCCCTAGGGCGATAATTTCGCCCACATCGCCCTCTAGAATGATCCCTGGCTGTTTAGGCCTACGACACAATTCTAATGAAATTCAATGTCATATTTCCAGAATTATCAGTTATAAATAAGAATAACAGATTCATGAATTGTCATCTGCTACTGTTATTTGAACTATTTATAGCCTTTATTTTACCCAGCATGCAAAGAGTTATATATAGTATGCATACGGATCTGTAGTCCAGTGGTAACATGCTGGACTGGTAATACAGGGATCGTCTGACAGGCGCGTAGCTAGGCTTACGCATGTACGCACGTGCGTAATATTTATTTTGAAAATGAAAATGAAATAAATACGAAAATGCAATACAAACTGGATCGTAAGGGGTTAGGGGGGGGGGGGACACTGACATTGATCATTCACAAGAAAGCAGACATAAACGAAATGCCAACATATATGGATTGTAGCTGATGTTTATAGTAGGTAAAAGTCACCTGAGATCATATAGCGGAAACAATTATCCGGGTGGGGCGTGCCCCCAGACCCCCTAGAATGGTGCGTAATCCATATTTAGGCCTAGCTACGCGCCTGTCTGACCCTAATAAAATTAACAGTCTTTCAGGTGGGACGTTAAAGGTCTCGTGTCGGTGCTTTACACCGTGCATGTAAAAGAACCAGAGGAGACTCTGGAATGGGTCTCTGTCTGTATCATTGCACTATCCTCCAAAAATCTTAAATGACTAATCTCTTCAGGAGGCGTCGCTCATATGGGCAACCGGTAGCGACGATAAATAAACGTAAAACACAAAGATAAATATAGCACATTTCCATTCTAGGAAAACAAAACACAACATGTATTGAAAATAAGAGATCTTGAAATTAGTTGTTTTTTATATGAAACAATTTGGATACATACAATGTACATAATATCGAAAATTAAGTTTGTTTGGGATTTCTATAAGAAAACAAAATGGTAGTGATTAAACATAAAAACAGTTATATTTTCGTTTCAAATGTATGTTGCATTTCCTTGGAACTCTCGAAGTTAGTGTTATTATACATTCTAACACGACCCAGCTAATAACATACATACTTGTAGAGTAACATCAACCTCGGGTTATTATGCGATATACCTACCTTGAACTATACTGCGCACGCACCGTGTTTTGGCTATTCCATTTATACAATGCGTGTAAAGTTTTATGAATGAAAGTCACGTGATGTTTGTAAAAAATACCGTGGGAATTCGCGGAAGTGAGCTATTTTTAGAATCAGATAATCTCTTGTCCGTCTTGTTTGTCTGTTAAGTAACGTTTCAATTACTATTCTATACCGTTTTATTTGATAAAATAAATAAAATTATTGATCAGTTACAACTTTTGTTCATTTATGCACTAGATTGATATTTTCCATAAAAAAGTAACTTCATCACCCCTTACGCGGGAGGAAATTTCGAAAGCCAAATGCAGCGGCGTTTGAAGAAAATACTCCTTTAAAATTATTATAAGTAAGTCGTGTTAGAATCGAAATAATAAGTATCAACCGTGGTATATCTCAGAATAACCCCGAGTTTGAAGTTCTTATGCGTAGAAATATATCACGAAGGCCTTCGTGATATATTTCTACGCATACGAACTCCAAACTCGGGTTATTCTGCGATATACCACGGTTGATACTTATTATTTCTTAATTATACTTAGCATATACATATAATCTACATATTTGATATGATCTAAGTAACTTTAATCTTATTCTGGTTTTAGTTTTTCTCCGCTATGATTGGTTGTTTCTTCACAAATCTATTGCTCAGTGCATTTCATGGAAACCCGTTGCGCTTATCAGCCCCGGGTTTGGTGAGATTTGATGTCGTCCCAGTGAGTATAACTTATTGTGTGGTTGATTCTTGAAATTAAAACTTGGCGGCTTATTCTTGCGATTCTCCAGTTATTACTATTGGTTGAGAAAGAACCGCCCGCAAGTCAACTAGATAGATTCTTCAAATGAAAGAATTTGGCGTACTGTGGTAGTCGTAATAGCGCAGTGGATGCGCGTTCGCTTCAGGTGCGAAAGGTCCGTAGTTCGAGCCCCACTGGAGACGTTACGAGTGTGCCCTTAGGCAAGGTATTTAACTTCCACATTGCATCTTCTCTCTCCCTCGTGGCGATGGATTCCATTAAGAATGAGGTCTCGAGCGTGATTAATAGAAGTTGTAAGAACTTGTTTCGCAATCAAGCTTTAAATAAATTTCTATAAACTAATGGGATTCGAACCTCCAGTGGTGAGCGGCAAGTAATTTGAAGCCAGCTACCATAACCACACGGTCATGGAGCACTCTTATTTGACTTAAGCCATTCTTTCATATTAATGTACAATTACTGTCATGCTGTACAAAAACTACCAACAATTCCTGTTCCTATTTGATATTCTCCCGTGTGTGATATTCTCCCGTGTGTGATATTCTCCCATGTATGGTATTCTCCCATGTGCGGTATTCTCCATGTGTGATATTCTCCCATATGTGATATTCTCCCGTGTGTGATATTCTCCCATGTGTGGTATTCTCCCATGTGCAGTATTCTCCCATGTGTGATATTCTCCCATGTGTGATATTCTCCCATGTGTGATATTCTCCCATATGTGATATTCTCCCATATGTGATATTCTCCCATATGTGATATTCTCCCATGTGTGATATTCTCCCATGTGGGGTATTCTCCTATATGTGATATTCTCCCATATGTGATATTCTCCCATATGTGATATTCTCCCATATGTGATATTCTCCCATATGTGATATTCTCCCATATGTGATATTCTCCCATGTGTATATATGCTACATACATATAACTGAATAAATTGCACACATACAATCTTAATTTTTATCATTATTTTCAGAATTTGCAGTTTAATTTGATAGAAATTCCAATATTTTTACTGATGGCTGTTGTAGGTAAGTTTGTTTCCATTCTTGCAAATCATGTTTAATCCACAGGGATTCGGCACGTTTGGGGGTACTAGTATATATATTTAAGTACAGGGATTCTACTCTGTGGGATGTCAGATTTCGCATCGATCAGTAAAATGGCCATATCTGAAACAATTTTGTACAAAGCTGTCCAAATATAACGCCTATCCCGAGTCTTTATATTGTTCTTCAAATAAAACACAACTTTAAACTGCATGCATGTATACTTTGCAAACAATTGCCACATATATTGGCCATAGCAGGTCGTATTTCCATACTAGGACACGGGTTCTGTCAGCAACAAAAAAAAATCTTCGACGGGAGAGTTTTAACTGTGAATAACATTATCAATAAAATGTGTTTCCACTAACCTGTATGTTTATTCGGCAAAAATGTACGTCAAAAAGAGATTTCGTAGCATTTTCAATTTGTTTTGAAAAATTCTAAAGCGGCGCAATTCCCGTTGAAACGAGCGTTGAAACGAGCGTTCTGATTGGATTATGATTGTTCTTCATATATAAAAAAACATCTTGTTACATTCTAATAATCCAATCAGAACGCTCGTTTCAACGCTGGTTTCAACGCGAATTGCGCCGCTTTAGAAATTTTCAAAACAAATTGAAAATGCTACGAAATCTCTTTTTGACGTACATTTTTGCCGAATAAACATACAGGTTAGTGGAAACACATTTTATTGATAATGTTATTCACAGTTAAAACTCTCCAGTCGAAGATTTTTTGTTGTTGCTGACAGAACCCGTGTCCTAGTATGGAAATGTGACCTGCTATGGCCAATATATGTGGCAATTGTTTGCAAAGTATACATGCATGCAGCTTAAAGTTGTGTTTTATTTGAAGAACAATATAAAGACTCGGGATAGGCGTTATATTTGGACAGCTTTGTACAAAATTGTTTCAGATATGGCCATTTTACTGATCGATGCGAAATCTGACATCCCACAGAGTAGAATCCCTGTACTTAAATATATATACTAGTACCCCCAAATGTGCCGAATCCCTGTGGTTTCATCCAGTTCACACCTACAAAATAACATAATCCTAACTGTGTGCCAAATAAGGGTCAACTAAGGCCTGTCTAACAAATTGTGATTTATTTATTGTATTTTAATTGCAAAAGTACAGCTGTTTCCAGTACAGAGAAACACATGTAGTATATTCTTGTTGAAAGCTATGTTAAAAATAAGGTTATCTCCCTTACACCACTATTTCAATATAATATCATTTTGCAATGAATACTTCTGTTTTTTGTGTTGTAATAAATGTGTGTCCCCTTACACGATTATTTCAATATGATATCCTATTGCAATATGTATGTTTGCTTTGTATTAAAATAAAGTTATTTCCCTTACACGATTATTTCAATATGACATCCTATTGCAATATGATTATGCTTCTGTTTTGGTATTGAAATATAGTTATCTCCCTTACATCATTATTTAAATATTATATCCTATTGCAATAAATATGTTTTACTATGAAAATTAAGTTGTCTCCCTTGCACCATCATCCCAATATGATATCCTATTGCAATATATATGTTCTGTTTTACTATGAAAATTAAGTTGTCTCCCTTACACCATTATTCCAATAGGATATCCTATTGCAATATATATGTTCTGTTTTACTATGAAGTTATCTCCCTTGCACCATTATCCCAATATGACCTACTGCGCTATATATATGTTCTGTTTTACTATGAAGTTATCTCCCTTGCACCATTATTCCAATATGACCTATTGCAATATATATGTTCTGTTTTACTATGAAGTTATCTCCCTTACACCATTATTCCAATATGACCTATTGCAATATATATGTTCTGTTTTACTATGAAGTTATCTCCCTTACACCATTATTCCAATATGACCTATTGCAATATATATGTTCTGTTTTACTATGAAGTTATCTCCCTTACACCATTATTCCAATATGACCTATTGCAATATATATGTTCTGTTTTACTATGAAGTTATCTCCCTTACACCATTATTCCAATATGACCTATTGCAATATATATGTTCTGTTTTACTATGAAGTTATCTCCCTTACACCATTATTCCAATATGACCTATTGCAATATATATGTTCTGTTTTACTATGAAGTTATCTCCCTTACACCATTATTCCAATATGACCTATTGCAATAGATATGTTCTGTTTTACTTAAGATAAAGTTGTCTCCCTTACACTATTATTTCATTATGATGTGGTCGGATTGGATACGGGATTAGTTGTGCTTTATACTTCAGGCGGTGTACTAGGAGCTGCCTTTGTTCTGCTCAATTATAAACTCACAGTATTTAGAAACAGGTAAATAGTTTGTCTCACCCCTTGTTGATACATTTAGGAAATGCATAGTATAAACTTGTCAAAATGATAAATGCACAGAACAGACTGACATATCTAAAGAACAACTAATAATAGTGGAGGTCGTGATAGCGCAGTGGTAGCGCGTTCGCTTCAGGTGTCAGTGACCAGGTACCCAGCTGGAGCCGTTACCGGTGTGCACTTAGGCAAGGCAATTAAATTCCACATTGCCCCTTCTCTCTCCCTCATGATGGCTTCCATCAGGAACAATAACTCAAGAGCGAGTAATCTAATACTAATCTAATAAATACGTGTTTCGCAATCAAGCTAGAAACAAATTTGTATGAACCAAACAATTAATAAATGGTCTTGGAGTTCTCCTTAGCAAAATGGGTGGGTGTGTGGGTATGCAAACCTAACTCTAACATTAGACAGATCTTGTAAAAATCATGACCATATTTTAGCCAGATCAGTCAAATTGGTGGACAATCATCTTGATATTGGAGTAGTTATATATAAATATACTTTAATTGGCAAGACTTTCTACGCACCCACGGATCTATAGGCCAGTGGTTAACATGTTGGACTGGTAATCTAGGGATCGCAGGTTCGATCCCCCGTCTGACCCTAATACAATTAATCTTTCAAATGGGACTTTAAATCGAGATCTCGTGTCGGTGCTTTACACCATGCACGTAAATGAACCGAAGCAAACTCTGGAATGGGTCTCTATCTGTATCATTGCACTATCCTCCAAATATTTAAAATGACTAATCTCTTCAGGTGGCGTCGCTCATATGGGCAACCGGTAGTGACAAACAGACACTACGCTAGACGGATTTACCAAATGTATTCACTCCTTTAGACTGATGTGCTGTATCGTGTTGCATAGGTTGTTGCTACTTACATGTTTAATATAATAGTACATGTAGTCAGAGCCACAGACACGTGATGAATGTTTAATATAGTACATGTACATGTAGTCAGAGCCACTGACACGTGATGAATGTTTAATATAGTACATGTACATGTAGTCAGAGCCACAGACACGTGATGAATGTTTAATATAGTACATGTACATGTAGTCAGAGCCACAGACACGTGATGAATGTTTAATATAGTACATGTACATGTAGTCAGAGCCACAGACACGTGATGAATGTTTAATATAGTACATGTAGTCAGAGCCACAGACACGTGATGAATGTTTAATATAGTACATGTACATGTCAGAGCCACTGACACGTGATGAATGTTTAATATAGTACATGTAGTCAGAGCCACAGACACGTGATGAATGTTTAATATAGTACATGTAGTCAGAGCCACAGACACGTGATGAATGTTTAATATAGTACATGTACATGTAGTCAGAGCCACAGACACGTGATGAATGTTTAATATAGTACATGTACATGTAGTCAGAGCCACAGACACGTGATGAATGTTTAATATAGTACATGTAGTCAGAGCCACAGACACGTGATGAATGTTTAATATAGTACATGTAGTCAGAGCCACAGACACGTGATGAATGTTTAATATAGTACATGTACATGTTGTCAGAGCCACAGACACGTGATGAATGTTTAATATAGTACATGTAGTCAGAGCCACAGACACGTGATGAATGTTTAATATAGTACATGTACATGTTGTCAGAGCCACTGACACGTGATGAATGTTTAATATAGTACATGTAGTCAGAGCCACAGACACGTGATGAATGTTTAATATAGTACATGTAGTCAGAGCCACAGACACGTGATGAATGTTTAATATAGTACATGTAGTCAGAGCCACAGACACGTGATGAATGTTTAATATAGTACATGTACATGTAGTCAGAGCCACTGACACGTGATGAATGTTTAATATAGTACATGTAGTCAGAGCCACAGACACGTGATGAATGTTTAATATAGTACATGTACATGTAGTCAGAGCCACTGACACGTGATGAATGTTTAATATAGTACATGTAGTCAGAGCCACAGACACGTGATGAATGTTTAATATAGTACATGTAGTCAGAGCCACAGACACGTGATGAATGTTTAATATAGTACATGTAGTCAGAGCCACAGACACGTGATGAATGTTTAATATAGTACATGTAGTCAGAGCCACAGACACGTGATGAATGTTTAATATAGTACATGTAGTCAGACCCACAGACACGTGATGAATGTTTAATATAGTACATGTAGTCAGAGCCACAGACACGTGATGAATGTTTAATATAGTACATGTAGTCAGAGCCACTGACACGTGATGAATGTTTAATATAGTACATGTAGTCAGAGCCACAGACACGTGATGAATGAATATAGTACATGTAGTCAGAGCCACTGACACGTGATGAATGTTTAATATAGTACATGTAGTCAGAGCCACAGACACGTGATGAATGTTTAATATAGTACATGTAGTCAGAGCCACAGACACGTGATGAATGTTTAATATAGTACATGTAGTCAGAGCCACAGACACGTGATGAATGTTTAATATAGTACATGTAGTCAGAGCCACAGACACGTGATGAATGTTTAATATAGTACATGTAGTCAGAGCCACAGACACGTGATGAATGTTTAATATAGTACATGTAGTCAGAGCCACAGACACGTGATGAATGTTTAATATAGTACATGTAGTCAGAGCCACAGACACGTGATGAATGTTTAATATAGTACATGTAGTCAGAGCCACTGACACGTGATGAATGTTTAATATAGTATATGTAGTCAGAGCCACAGACACGTGATGAATGTTTAATATAGTACATGTAGTCAGAGCCACTGACACGTGATGAATGTTTAATATAGTACATGTACATGTAGTCAGAGCCACAGACACGTGATGAATGTTTAATATAGTACATGTACATGTAGTCAGAGCCACAGACACGTGATGAATGTTTAATATAGTACATGTAGTCAGAGCCACAGACACGTGATGAATGTTTAATATAGTATATGTACATGTAGTCAGAGCCACAGACACGTGATGAATGTTTAATATAGTACATGTAGTCAGAGCCACAGACAATTGATGAATGTTTAATATAGTACATGTCGTCAGAGCCACAGACACGTGATTAACATATTTGCCATTTACCCTTCAGGAATGCGTATATGTTCCAAGTTATACAAACAGCACAGCACTTTATATTCAACCTTAATATAAAAGTTTACATATTAAAGTTAAAGTTTAAACTGTATTTATTTTACAACGATTGCGAAGCAAGTTCTAACAACTTATATTAATCACTCTCGTTGGCACGGATGAAAACGAATATGTGGTCATTCATGTGGGAGGAAACCGGTATACCCGGAGAAACCCCACTTGTTCGATCTGGCGACCACCATACCGTCTCACATACTTCCCGGTCCGAGGATCGAACCTGGATTGCATTGGTGATAAGCGAGCGCGCTAACCACTGCGCTAATCGGACAGACAACGTTTGCATATAAAGTGCTGTATTGTTTACAACTTGAATGGGGATATGGACAGTAAATAAATTGATGTCTTTCAGACAGTTAACAACATTTAAGCATTCCAAAAAGCTAAATGGCAAATATGGCAATGGACGATGTTGTTAGAGGTAGAGTAATAAACTATAACTGCCAACTGTTTGGTGTACTCTGACAGATTCATCAAGCACAAATGGCTGCGGGTGGCAGAAGCCGGTCTAGTCGCTGCCGTAGCCGGTCTTATATCCATTGTAATGTTTACAAATATTAACGCATGTACAGACAAGAAGCCATATGACCACGAGACCATAGTCGCACAGGCAAGTGTAATGTTATAACCCATATTCCAATAATGTTAGAAGTCGTGATAGCGCAGTGGTAGCGCTTTAGATGCGAAAGACCCGGAGTTCGAGCCCCACTGGAGCCGTTACGATTGTGCCATTATGCAAAGTATTTAAATTCCACATTGCCTCTTTATCATCTCTCTCCCTCGTGATGATGGATTCCATCAGGAATGAGGTCTCGAGAGTGATTAATATAAGTTGTACGAACTTGTTTCGCAATCTAGCTCAACTGAATTCGTATGAACTAACAATGTTGATTGCAAATTAGAAAACACAATTTGCATGATTTATACAACGATATTTCTCTAATATGGTTTACCACATGTCCTTCACAATATATTATATTGATCCATCAAAGTGTTCTCTATTCAAATATAGTCACTAGCGAAGAATCTTTTTTCTGGACGAATGGGAATTTATGTGATAAGAATTAATGCTATGTATTCGTATTATAGGTATTAAAATTGTCCAATTGTTTTCAGGGACTAGTTCCAAGCTTTCACTTGGGTGCGCATAGAAATACAGACTTGAGCTGGAATCCAGAAATGGCCAGGTCAATCTATTAAGTAGTTGACATTCTGCAACAATATTTGGTTCTCATATGATTTGCGGATGTTCTAGCAAGGGTGTGGTATATACTATTATGTTCGACAGGGTTTCATGTTATTGTCAACATGTTTACATTTAATTACTAAAGTATGCACGTAATAGTTTATATACATTCACTCAATACACTATCCGAGTGTGTATTATGCAGAGTGAGTTTTCAATCGTCCTATTACATATTTATATGTATAAATATGTAATAGTTTTTCTTGTTCTAATTTAAAGTCTGCTATCTGAGTTCTTTATATCATATTAAGATGTTTGTTTTGGGGTTTTGTCGCACCAACAGCTTAGGTCATATGGCGACTCTCCGGCTGGCTATTAAGTGGTGGATCCAGGTTACGTAGTGTAGGACTTGGCGTGAGTGCCCGGTATCTCGAGCTGATTTGTATACCCAATACAGTCAAACCTATCTTAAGCAGCCAGCCAAGGGAATCACAGAAAGTGGCTGCTTAGCACAGGTGGCTGCTTAATAGAGGTCAAATGTATAATAAAACAACATATTGGGAATCTGGAAACTGGCTGCTTAATACATGTTGGCTGTTTAATGGAGGTGACCACTAACACAGGTTTGACTGTATACTAGTAGTATATTGATCGTCGGGACTATGAATACCTAAGTAACTAACTTAGCAACTGGATTTTTATTGTGGATACTAAAAATAGATTGGTGCGTCATATATTAGCACTATATAGTATTAAAGCAGCATTACATCGTATCAAATAAAAGATATTTGAACAAATCCATTTTTACGTATGGGTAGCAATGCTGCTACACATTCTAACATTATACTTTGTATGCTTATGTTCATTTGGTAAACAGTGATTTTTTGCTATAAAACAAACTCGAAACCGAAAGTAGGACTTTCCGAGTCGATCGGTCACGCACTTGTTTACAACCGGAACGCATCGTCCGTACTTGTTTACATTCGGAATGCATTGTCCCCATTTGTCCCACGGTGTCATTTTTAATTAAATTACTTGATATGTTGATTCATACCTCTGTTATCTAAGTCTTTTAGGGACATTTCTACATCCCCGTGAGGGGTTCGACATTAGAGGAAGATAGATATATAGTCTTTCATGTTCAAAATATATACCTTGTTTTCTACATCCACTGTTGTTTCACGCATGCGCGCTGTGCGTGTTTACATTTTGTGTGTTGATAAACAAATTCGCGTATACGACAGTTTCAATTTATTGGAATGTTATCGTTTCTGAGCAACTATTTCGATTTTTGTAAAGACACACACATGTATTAGTTTTTATATTTTACACAAAACATCCTTTTTTACGATGTAATGCTGCTTTAAATAGATAAAGGAAAATGCATCTTCATTTGTAGGTGAATTGTCCTGAAAACCAACACCATTCCCTTTCTACGTTATTCCTAGCAACTCCAGAAGGTTGCCTGATTGCTCTGCTAAATGATCCGTATGGTAAGTTCCCCGAAGTGTTTGTGCAAAGCTACACCCCCCCCCAACAATATCCAGAACTGTCTCACGGAAATCGTTTTCTTTTTAGAAATTCAATTAACCAGACACTAAATCAACATGCATCTTTCGTCAGCGCTAATGGTACAGTATCAATCTTAAATACATATTCCTTGTTACAAGAATAAGAACTCTCGGTGAATTTTTTATTTTAGTAATTATAAGAAAACATGCTAAAAGTCATGTTCACGCATATATTTCATAGTTATTATGTTTTATTATGGAGAAAAGTAGTTACAATGAGAGTCCCCAACTGACAAACATACTACTCTAGTCAAAATACGATTTTTCAACAATGTATTTTTTATTTCAGTAATTTTAAGAAAACATGCTAAAAGTCATGTTCACACATAAATATCATAGTTATTATGTTTTGTTATGGAGAAAAGTAGTTACGACTGGAGCCCCCAACAGACAAACATGGAGCCCCCAACAAACAAACATGGATCCCCCAACTGACAAACATGGAGCCCCCAACAGACAAACATGGAGCCCCCAACTGACAAACAGACTACTCTAGTCAAAATAAGATTATACATTTTTCAACAATGTTCAAATTAAAAAATGGTGTAAACTATGGATTTCATTAAAGGAAAACTTGAGTAATACTGATTATGTGTAAACTATGGATTTCATTAAAGGAAAACTTGAGTAATACTGATTATGTGTAAACTATGGACTATGGATTACTGGAAAACTTGAGTAATACTGATTATGTGTAAACTATGGATTACTGGAAAACTTGAGTAATACTGATTATGTGTAAACTATGGACTATGGATTACTGGAAAACTTGAGTAATACTGATTATGTGTAAACTATGGATTACTGGAAAACTTGAGTAATACTGATTATGTGTAAACTATGGATTACTGGAAAACTTGAGTAATACTGATTATGTGTAAACTATGGATTACTGAAAAACTTGAGTAATACTGATTATGTGTAAACTATGGATTTCATTAAAGGAAAACTTGAGTAATACTGATTATATAGTGATTACGATTTTATGATGGTAACTTTTTTGCAATGAGAAACATTAGTCAGTTACTGCCCCTGAATACTCCTAATAGTATATTGGTCCTCTTAATTGGTTTCCTCTTAATTGGTTTCCTCTGTTTTTATCGCTGTTTCCTTTGCACCACATGTTTTCCATTCTCGTCCGTATTCTCGTCTTATAATTATGAAATTATTAAATCTCGACAGATATCCTTTAGCATGTCCAATGGATACCTTAGCATTAATATTAATAATAATGGACTGCAAGTACAAAAGTGTGACGTAATGACAGTGTTTTAAGCACTCCTATATCCGGTCAACAAGCCGAATAAGTATAGGATATAAGCCGAAAACTATCCAATATGTAAAATATTGGACTGTGTGAGGCGCGTAGCGCAGAAGACAGTACTAATATTTTAGATATTGGATCTGTTTGAGCTTATATCTTACTTAAAACACACGCTTATTTATATAACAATATCCTACTAATTAAAATTTGTTAATTTCGTACATGTACGAGTAGGATTTAATATAATGCTATGGCCTTTTTGGAAGCAGTCCAATATTAATAATAATGGACTGCAAGTACAAAGGTATGACGTCACGACAGTGTTTTAGCATATAATAATATCATTTTACATGTCTATACAATTATAAATATCGATGAGCTTTTATTGTATGTATTTCATACAGTCAAACCTGTCTTAAGCAGCCAGCCCAGGGAATCTCAGAAAGTGGCTGCTTAGCACAGGTGGCTGCTTAATAGAGGTCAAATATATAATAAAACAGCATATTGGGAATCTGGAAACTGGCTGCTTAATACAGGTTGGCTGCGAGAGATGGTGACCACTAACACAGGTTTGACTGTATACACATTTTACATTATTGTGTTTTAGGTTCGTTTGGTGCTTTGTCGTTATCCATCTTTACGATTGTGTTCTTTTTCCTGGCTGTCTGGACATACGGCCTGAGTGTTTCCAGGGGGGTGTTCATCCCGTGCCTGGTGGTCGGGGCAGCTTGGGGACGACTGTTTGGTATGGCGGTCGTTCATATATTCCCAGGAGACAAAGACCAGTACGTAAGTATGTTCGTAAATAATTGATTAAACAGTCTGGCCAAATGTTTCTTTCAAGTGGTACCGATACCGACAGTCCAAATATTTAGACTTGAAAAATTAGTCCAAATATTTAGACTTGAAAAATGTAACATTTTACTATCCAGGCATTTTTCAAATGAAATAACAGATATAGAAAAAATTATGTAGAGGTCTTATATATAGGACTATTGAAAATGTAACATTTTACTATCCAGGCATTTTTCAAATGAAATAACAGATATAGAAAAAATTATGTAGAGGTCTTATATATAGGACTATTGAAAATGTAACATTTTACTATCCAGGCATTTTTCAAATGAAATAACAGATATAGAAAAAATTATGTAGAGGTCTTATATATAGGACTATTGAAAATGTAACATTTTACTATCTTCAAATGAAATAACAAATATAGAAACAATTATGTAGAGGTCTTATATGGCATTTTTCAAATGAAATAACAGATCGGGGAAAAAATAAGTAGAGGTCTTATATATAGGACTACGATGCCGATAACTGTATACATTTCTCAATGCTAGTTTATCTTAGCTCGATGTATCGGTCAGATCATTAACACGTTGTAACATCTACGTGGGTGTTAACTTCTCCCGTGTGGATATATAGGC
The DNA here is from genome assembly GCA_014843695.1 of Archivesica marissinica. NCBI lineage: Eukaryota > Metazoa > Mollusca > Bivalvia > Venerida > Vesicomyidae > Archivesica > Archivesica marissinica. The sequence goes on from CM026398.1 coordinate 16,124,030, forward strand.
TGGTATCTCGCATATTTGACTAGTAATTATAAAACTATTATTATTCGGATATGGGAACCAGCCAATATAATATATCTTATTACTTAAATATGAATGTTTGCCGTTATTTGCCTACCACAATACTGTCTACCACCCAGGTTATTTGCCTACCACAACACTGTCTACCACCCAGGTTATTTGCCTACCACAACGCTGTCTACCACCCAGGTTATTTGCCTACCACAATACTGTCTACCACCCAGGTTATTTGCCTACCACAATACTGTCTACCACCCAGGTTATTTGCCTACCACAATACTGTCTAATGCCCAGGTTATTTGCCTACCACAATACTGTCTAACACCCAGGTTATTTGCCTACCACAATACTGTCTACCACCCAGGTTATTTGCCTACCACAATACTGTCTACCACCCAGGTTATTTGCCTACCACAATACTGTCTACCACCCAGGTTATTTGCCTACCACAATACTGTCTACCACCCAGGTTATTTGCCTACCACAATACTGTCTACCACCCAGGTTATTTGCCTGCCACAATACTGTCTACCACCCAGGTTATTTGCCTGCCACAATACTGTCTACCACCCAGGTTATTTGCCTGCCACAATACTGTCTACCACCCAGGTTATTTGCCTGCCACAATACTGTCTACCACCCAGGTTATTTGCCTGCCACAATACTGTCTACCACCCAGGTTATTTGCCTACCACAATACTGTCTACCACCCAGGTTATTTGCCTACCACAATACTGTCTACCACCCAGGTTATTTGCCTACCACAATAATGTCTACCACTCAGGTTATTTGCCTACCACAATAATGTCTACCACCCAGGTTATTTGCCTACCACAATACTGTCTACCACCCAGGTTATTTGCCTACCACAATACTGTCTGCCATCCAGGTTGATACGCTGTGTTTTCCAGTCTGGTATTACGTCTGCTGGTTTGATACAGTCGCGTGCCCGTATCAAACAAGAAAAAACGTATCATAACTAGTTCCTGAGAGGAAAATTCATGCACACTCGGTGCTAGTTTGTTTGCTTCCCGTAGCGTATCAGTGTGTACAATTTACAGATTAACAGATAACAGATATTCGTTGTTTCGTGGTAATATTTCAATCGTTTTCATGGATCTAATTCAGTAATTGTGATTTATTCCTGATAAATGGCTAACGGAGAACATGATTTCGATTATTAATGTTCAAATTTGGTCGAAGGCTGATATAAAGTTACCGAGGGTCGATACCTAGGCTGATATGAAACTAGCCACATAATAACATCTAAATATATATAGTTATACCGTGTTGGGTAAAGTTATATTAACTGTATGAGTGATTTTATTTATTATGTACACGCTGAATTTTATCTACAGTTTGCGATGGTAAGAATGCCGGGTTTTCAGTTAATCAGTGTGTGACGTGACACTATTGGTGTTCTTGATTCACTATGAAACAAGTTGTTCTTTTACCATGGTTTCGCTTTGTGGCGGAGTGGTAAAGGAACAATTCGAAACCAGCTGAGCCTGGAGGTTATAAAGCTTAACTCCAATCTCAAACTCAGTCTCAAGCTTCTAGTCTGTTAAGCTAAGAGTAAGTCTCAGAATCAACCAATCAAATCATTTGAGATCGAGTTTTAGATTTGTAACCTCGGGGTTTGGCTTATGCCTAAAATTGCAGACAGATCTGTAGTCCAGTGGTAGCATGCTGGACTTGTAATCCAGGGAACGCAGGTTCGATCCCCCGTCTGAGCCTAATAAAATTAACAGTCTTTCAGATGGGACGTTAAACCGAGGTCTAATGTCGGTGCTTTACATCGTGCATGTAAAAGAACAAGAGGATATTCTGGAATGGGTCTCTGTCTGTATCATTGCACTATCCTCCAAAAATCTAAAATGACTAATCTCTTCAGGAGGCGTCGCTCATATGGGCAACCGGTAGCGACGATAAATAAACGTAAAACACACAAATATGCCTAAATACTAGTAATAAACCATCATAATACCGCTGTATGTGCAGTGTCTCACTCGTAAAAAGTCGCCCTGTGCTTACAAGAAGATTTGTTATCGTACTAAGCCTGATAGCGGTGTAGTGCTTTGGAGATCAATTTATCAGCGTTTCGTATATTTGCGCAGAATTGTTTTGGGGTTGAGGCAATGGCGCAGTGGTAGAGTGGGCAGCTGTAGAATAATCTAGGTGAACTCTCTGTAGCAGTGGGGATTCGAAACATGGCTGCCTAAATAATTAACATCTAACTATATCGTCGCAATTGGTGCGTATGTATTGGTATGTGTGTGTTTACGTTTATTTATAGTCGCTACCGGTTAAAAAAACGATTGCGAAACAAGCTTTATCACCTTATATTAATCACTCTCGTTGGCGCTGATGAAAGCGTAAATGTGGTCATTTGTGTGGGAGGAAACCGGAGTACCCGGGGGAAACCCACCTGTCCGATCTGGCAACCACCGTACCATCTCACATACTTCCCGGTCCAAGGATCGAACCCGGGTCGCATTGGTGATAAGCGAGCGTGCTAACCACTGCGCTAATCGGACGCCTCCTGAAGAGATTAGTTATTTTAGAATTTGGAAGATAGTGCATGATACAGACAGAGACCCATTCCAGAATCTCCTCTGGTTCTTTTACGTGCACGATGTAAAGCACCGACACGAGACCTCGGTTTAATGTCCCATCTGAAAGACTGTTAATTTTATTAGGGTCAGACGGGGGATCGAACCTGCGATCCCTGGATTACCAGTCCAGCGTGTTACCACTGGACTATATATCCATCTGTATTTATTGGTAACTTTACGTACAATTAATATATATGGCTATAGTAGCATCCATGCAGATACTCGATGCAGATGGCATCTGACGGCCACGTTATCTGCTTGAGTATTGATGAGATTGGTATTGTGTTATGTGGAGCATGTGGTGTGTGTGATACATGTATACTAACATCGCTGTTACTTGTGTAATGGCCGCCTACGTAGTCGAGTGGTTACGGTCGCTGACTTGTATACCACTGTAACCTATCATCACTGATGGTCACGGATTCGAGCCCCGCTCGACCGTGTCTCATTTATATGAAAAAGTTGGCAGTTTCTTACGGAGGTTGGTGCACCCAAGTACTGGTTAACCGCTGGAGCCTGCCCAGGAAAGGTGTTGTTAGGTAAACTGCCCGCCGGCGATATAGCCCGAAATGGTGCTGATGCAGGCGTAAATCCCGAAATATAACATAAATATAACATAACTTGTGTAATGGCATAATCTTTCATATGTACTGAAACATTTTAGTATCTCGTTCTTACCAAAGTGAAACATTAAACATAGCTACGTATCTCCATATTGCGTTGATTTTATCATGTGTCATTTTGTAAAATAAATGGAAACCAATTTTCTTCGATTAACATGCTACACTGTATTTTATGTGAACAGTGATTTATATAATATATATATAATTCATATGAGATACAGTCTATATCCGTTATGTCGAATTCCGTCGGACGGAACAAAATACTTCGACATAACCGAAGTTTGACTTAAACGAAATTCGATATAAACAGATCCTGTTATATGTAAAACGAGATAACCGGCGAATTCGACATAACCGATGTAGACTGTACTTGCCCATACTTTACATGGGCGTGTTTATTTGTCTAGTAAGTATCTTTTACTGGTTCAATATCGTATATGTGCGTGAGTTCATTATTATAGGTGCAATGAGATACATGAGCGGGTTTACTTATTTAGCATGAATCTTATTGGTGCAATATCTCTGTTATATGGGCGTGTTTATTTGTCTAGTAAGTATCTTATTGGTTCAATATCTCTGTTATATGGGCGTGTTTATTTGTCTAGTAAGTATCTTATTGGTGCAATATCTCTGTTATATGGGCGTGTTTATTTGTCTAGTAAGTATCTTATTGGTTCAATATCTTACATGAACGGGTTTATTTGTCTAGTAAGTATCTTATTGGTCCAATATCTTACATGGGCGTGTTTATTTGTTTAGTAAGTATCTTATTGGTCCAATATCTTACATGAGCGGGTTTATTTGTTTAGTAAGTATCTTATTGGTGCAATATCTCTGTTATATGGGCGTGTTTATTTGTCTAGTAAGTATCTTATTGGTTCAATATCTTACATGAACGGGTTTATTTGTCTAGTAAGTATCTTATTGGTCCAATATCTTACATGGGCGTGTTTATTTGTTTAGTAAGTATCTTATTGGTCCAATATCTTACATGAACGGGTTTATTTGTTTAGTAAGTATCTTATTGGTCCAATATCTTACATGAGCGGGTTTATTTGTTTAGTAAGTATCTTATTGGTGCAATATCTCTGTTATATGGGCGTGTTTATTTGTCTAGTAAGTATCTTATTGGTTCAATATCTTACATGAACGGGTTTATTTGTCTAGTAAGTATCTTATTGGTCCAATATCTTACATGGGCGTGTTTATTTGTTTAGTAAGTATCTTATTGGTCCAATATCTTACATGAGCGGGTTTATTTGTTTAGTAAGTATCTTATTGGTGCAATATCTCTGTTATATGGGCGTGTTTATTTGTCTAGTAAGTATCTTATTGGTTCAATATCTTACATGAACGGGTTTATTTGTTTAGTAAGTATCTTATTGGTGCAATATCTCTGTTATATGGGCGTGTTTATTTGTCTAGTAAGTATCTTATTGGTTCAATATCTTACATGAACGGGTTTATTTGTCTAGTAAGTATCTTATTGGTCCAATATCTTACATGGGCGTGTTTATTTGTTTAGTAAGTATCTTATTGGTCCAATATCTTACATGAGCGGGTTTATTTGTTTAGTAAGTATCTTATTGGTGCAATATCTCTGTTATATGGGCGTGTTTATTTGTCTAGTAAGTATCTTATTGGTTCAATATCTTACATGAACGGGTTTATTTGTCTAGTAAGTATCTTATTGGTCCAATATCTTACAGGGCGTGTTTATTTGTTAGTAAGTATCTTATTGGTCCAATATCTTACATGAGCGGGTTTATTTGTTTAGTAAGTATCTTATTGGTGCAATATCTCTGTTATATGGGCGTGTTTATTTGTCTAGTAAGTATCTTATTGGTTCAATATCTTACATGAACGGGTTTATTTGTCTAGTAAGTATCTTATTGGTCCAATATCTTACATGGGCGTGTTTATTTGTTTAGTAAGTATCTTATTGGTCCAATATCTTACATGAACGGGTTTATTTGTTTAGTAAGTTAAGTATCTTATTGGTCCAATATCTTACATGAGCGGGTTTATTTGTTTAGTAAGTATCTTATTGGTGCAATATCTCAGTTACATGGGCGTGTTTATTTGTTTAGTAAGTATCTTATTGGTCCAATATCTTACATGAGCGGGTTTATTTGTTTAGTAAGTATCTTATTGGTGCAATATCTCAGTTACATGGACGGGTTTATTTGTTTAGTAAGTATCTTATTGGTCCAATATCTTACATGAGCGGGTTTATTTGTTTAGTAAATATCTTATTGGTGCAATATCTCAGTTACATGGGCGGGTTTATTTGTTTAGTAAGTATCTTATTGGTCCAATATCTTACATGGGCGGGTTTATTTGTTTAGTAAGTATCTTATTGGTTCAATATCTTACATGGGCGGGTTTATTTGTTTAGTAAGTATCTTATTGGTGCAATATCTCAGTTACATGGGCGTGTTTATTTGTTTAGTAAGTATCTTATTGGTCCTATATCTTACATGAGCGGGTTTATTTGTTTAGTAAGTATCTTATTGGTCCAATATCTTACATGAGTGGGTTTATTTGTTTAGTAAGTATCTAATTGGTCCAATATCTTACATGGGCGGGTTTATTTGTTTAGTAAGTATCTTATTGGTCCAATATCTTACATGAACGGGTTTATTTGTTTAGTAAGTATCTAATTGGTCCAATATCTTACATGAGCGGGTTTATTTGTTTAGTAAGTATCTTATTGGTCCAATATCTTACATGGGCGTGTTTATTTGTTTAGTAAGTATCTTATTGGTCCAATATCTTACATGAATGGGTTTATTTGTTTAGTAAGTATCTTATTGGTCCTATATCTTACATGAACGGGTTTATTTGTTTAGTAAGTATCTTATTGGTTCAATATCTGACATGAACGGGTTTATTTGTTTAGTAAGTATCTTATTGGTCCAATATCTTACATGAACGGGTTTATTTGTTTAGTAAGTATCTTATTGGTGCAATATCTCAGTTACATGGGCGTGTTTATTTGTTTAGTAAGTATCTTATTGGTCCTATATCTTACATGAGCGGGTTTATTTGTTTAGTAAGTATCTTATTGGTGCAATATCTCAGTTACATGGGCGTGTTTATTTGTTTAGTAAGTATCTTATTGGTCCTATATCTTACATGAGCGGGTTTATTTGTTTAGTAAGTATCTTATTGGTCCAATATCTTACATGAGTGGGTTTATTTGTTTAGTAAGTATCTTATTGGTGCAATATCTTACATGGGCGGGTTTATTTGTTTAGTAAGTATCTTATTGGTCCAATATCTGACATGAGCATGAGTTCATTCTTATTGGTGCAATTAATGCCATACATGGGCGTGTTTTGCTTAGCAAACGGACAGGAAAGAGGCCGTGCTTATACAATATCTTTCAAGGGTGTGTTTATTTATTTAGGAAGTGGATATGAGGAAAATATCCACTGATTCATTACCTTACATGGGCGTATTTATTTCTTTAGGAATCGGACATAGGAAAATACGCTCTGATTGGTGCGGCATCTCAACTCGGTGGAGTACTGCGAGCGACTATCAGTTTAGCTGTGATGATTGTGGAATGCACTGGGGAGGTCTCCTTTGGTCTCCCGATAATATTAGTTCTCATGATCTCCAAATGGGTCGGAGACTTTATATCTACGGTAAGTATGCGTAGTAACTGGTATATCGTATATCTACCGTATTATATACCGAAACAACGACACCGACAATTTGGAAACAAACGTACGTTGTATTCAGCCTCATATAATTTCATTTCATCTTCCAAACCTGATGTTCTCACAGTGAATATAAATAATGTTATGGTTTTCCTATTCCCACGTGACGTTTTCGGACATACATATGGGTGCCAAAATGCCACTCTCGGAATATAATATATGAGGGTGCCAAAATGACATTTTCGGAATATAATTATGCGGGAGACAAAATTATCTCTTCGGGAATATATTTGGGTGACAAATTGACGTTTTCGGAACATAATTATGCGGGTGACAAAATGACTTCTTCGGGAATATATTTGGGTGACAAATTGACGTTTTCGGAACAAAATTATGCGGGTGACAAAATTATCTCTTCGGGACTATATTTGGGTGACAAATTGACGTTTTCGGAACAAAAGTATGCGGGTGACAAAATGATCTCTTCGGGAATATATTTGGGTGACAAATTAACGTTTTCTGTAATATATGTTGGTGACAAAATGATAATGTTCGGACATGCATGTGTATTGAGGCTTTAGATAACCAGTACTGTACATGGACACTAATGATATACTAGAGGACATAGAAAACGCACACTTCGGATAAGTGTGTTTTTACATGAAAAACAATAACTATATAAATACATACATAGTTTTAAGCATTTTGTAATATTGTTAGTTGTTCCGTTTGTGTTTTGTAATAAAGGTGTGATATATCTTTGATGGAATCTTTCGTTTTTCATGTACGGTAATAATAATCATATACAGTAGGTGTTTCTATGTCCTTTAGTATAAATATTAAATGGGCTTACATATGAATACATGTACCATCAACCAGCTGATAATAATTGTTATAAATTTACTCTTTCAGGGTTTGTACGATATGAATATAGAGGTGCTAGGTTTGCCGTTGCTTCCCTGGGATCCTCCGGCGCTCTGTGATACTATTAAAGCAAGGTAAACCCAAATGTGTTCAGACCCCGAGGTTATAAAACTTTTCTCAGATCTCAAACTCAAAGCTCATTGATTGGTTGATTCTGATTGGTTGATTCTGAGTGTTACTGTCAGGTGAACCAATCAGACTTTTGAGATTGGAGAAACGTTTTATAACCTCCAGGCCTGCTGGTTGAAATAGGTGTGTTGTCCCCGTGTGTTCAAATATATAAGAACAAACAATTGGATACGTTTAATTATAGTTGTGTCCTGGTTAATCAGGGAAACTCCCCCAGAAGTATATTAGTCATATTGAATTTTGGAGGAAAGTGATACAGAAGTCGCTCCAATTCCAGCTGCAGCCCTTGTTCTTTTACATGCCCGATTTATATGAGACCTCGGTTTATAGTGTGTGTTTTACGTTTATTTATCGTCGCTACCAGTTGCCCATATGAGCGACGCCTCCTGAAGAGATCAGTCATTTTCGATGTTTGGAGGATAGTGCAATGATACAGACATAGACCCATTCCAGAGTCTCCTCTGGTTCTTTTATGTGCACGGTGTACAGCACCGACACGAGACCTCGGTTTAATGTCCCATCTGAAAGACTGTTAATTTTATTAGAGTCAGATGGGGGATCAAACTGGATTACCAGTCCAGCGTGTTACCACTGGACTACAGACCAGTCTGTATTTTTGTATGAGGCGTTATATGGGAGAGCAGTAGTTGTGGTTCTCCTGTGACTCTGTTCTGATAGTGTCTCTCTATCATCCGCGCCAACGAGAGGAGAGTCTGGAATGGGTCTCTGTCTGTATCATTGCACTATCCTCCAAAAATCTAAAATGACTAATCTCTTCAGGAGGCGTCGCTCATATGGGCAACCGGTAGCGACGATAAATAAACATAAAACACACAACATAAGCGGATGAAAGCGTATATGTGGACTTCTCCACCCTGCTTTAACCATTGGATCACTGTTCCATCTCTGTTTACATAATGCTTAATATCAAACACGTTACCATCATCTCCGTGACTGTCTTTGTGTCTATTTCAGTGATTTAATGAATGCTCCTGCACTAACATTGAACAAAGTGGAGAATGTAGGGCGCATAGTCCAGATACTGAAGAACCAAACGTTTTGTGGATTTCCGGTCATAAATGCTAACAGAAAGGTACATCGATATAGCTTTAGAAAATACACCATTTTCATTTGTCATGTTGCGATGTAAGGGAGATAAGTGCTGCCTCTTACATCAACTTCATACTACCGAACAATCAGTAATGAGTATGATTGACAGGCGCAGTCTAGAACAGTTAATCTAAAATGGTATGTGCAAGTTAAAAAGATAAAACGATCTACAAAGCTATAGTTAAAAGCAGACAGTACAAGGATTAGAGAGAGTTCATGTCCAGTCTGCTAACAATGGTCGACAGACTGGGACTCCACTGTATATATGTCGGTAGACTGTTACCATAGCCTGCTTTTTCTTGGGGGAAATGAGTTGGCATGTTGTTGGGGTTTTGACTGGTATTGGATAGTTACGGTATTGGGGTTTTTGACTGGTATTGGATAGTTACGGTATTGGGGTTTTTGACTGGTATTGGATAGTTACGGTATTGGGGTTTTTGACTGGTATCAAAACAAACAAAACACAACAAAAAACAAAAACATTGGGGTTTTGACTGTGGGATTAGATAGTTAGGGTTTCTTGTGGGTGTAAGGTGATGGTGATCTGCAGCAACTAATTAATTTCTTGTTTTGAAAAACATGATTAGTGAGGCTTGATTTCGTCTTATGTTCTAAAGTTTTCCAATTGAGGGTGGATACCATTTGTGATACACTATTAGTGTAGTTGTAATCATTGAATATATATCTGGCTGCAGACCTTTGGACCATTTCTATTTTGTAGGTGAGGTGTTTCTGTCAGGGGTTCCAGACTGTAGAGCAGTATTCAACCTGTGGGTGGACATAAGTGATATATGTGTTTTCTTTGACCTGTTTGTTATTTGTTTTGACATTCCTTTTGATGAAGCGGAGGGTTGTTAGCTTTTGAGGTGATATTATTGATGTGTTGGGTCCAGTTAATGTTCTTACTAATGATGAGGACTGGGATTTGATGGTGATGTAGACGATGGTGTCGTCGGCAAAGAGGCGGGTCATTTATATAAGATAGAAAAAGACAGTGCTGCTGTCGGCTAAGAATATGGTGAGGGTCTGACATGATGTTGGAAACCAGGGTGGGTTTGGATGATATGCATGGTAGAGAAATGGGGCGGTAGTTGCTAGATTTGGACTTTTGACCCTTTTTGTATATGGGAGATATAACTGCATGTCTTCAATCATCTGGGACAATGCCGGTGTTAAGTGACCCTTGAAAGATGTATGTTAGCATTGTGGCAATTTCGCTGTGCAGTTGTTTAAGTAACCTAGGTGAGATTTCATCAGGACCTATACATACATACATAAGGAAATGGTATTATTCGATTACCAATTAAATATTCCATTTATGAATTACGTTAAAGTTCTACCTTAACCTAATGATATACCGTCTAGTTAAACCAGAGTTGTAATTCCTTATATTTATTACACGAGATATCAATTAATTCGCAAAACATGTGTGTAGCTACTATTAACAGGAAGTCGAGATTAGCGTAGTTATGACGTCATGAATACACTAGAAATATAAAAATGGCCGCCATTTAATAATATTTCAATGGGGTTTAGGCAAAATGAATCGACAATTATACTCGTATTTCCAGTTTTATTACGATAAATTGAATGTGTAAAAAAGAATCTGATTTGTCCTTTCCTTTAACGATCGTCTCCATTTCAGGACGACACAAAGTGTTATAAGGTTGCTGGTTTGATACTGAGATCACAACTGCTTGTATTATTAAAACACAAGGTTTGTTTATCCTTTGATTGTTGAATTGTAGCAGAATGTTAGAATCCGCATCTATGCTCCGATTACACATTGCGGCAATATATATTGTGTATGTTGTAATTGGACTTTGGCTGTATTTCACATAAATATCATTTGTAAATGGCCAAAGGCATACTCATATGCCGATTGCTAATAAATATTGATTGATTGATTGTTGATTCCATAAAACTGTCCACTCGCCCATATGGTTTGACGGTAGCGATGGCATACCAGCTCAAACTTCAAAATATAACACAGGCATAGACAGGTCAGTCGTCCAGTGAGTAAGACGTTTGGACTGAGAATCTGGAGATAAGAAAAGGGGTCGTGTGTATAGCTGCAGAGGAAACAGCTATAACAAACGAGGAAACCAACTTTAAGCACCCACACTCCTTTAGGACTGTTGAAGGGCCGTAATAGGACTGTTGAAGGGCCGTAATAATTCTGAGTGAAAATGAGTGTCTAATTAATAGTTACTATTTCAAATATAAATGGTGTAATGCATAATTTATTGGAAATAGACTAAAATTGAAATGGACTAAAATTGGGACGTTCAATTCCAGATATTCGCTCCAGCGGATCAGCAGCAGCCGAATTCTGTTAGATTGAAAGACTTCCAGAAGTATTATTTGCAGTATTTAACAGTAGAGGTAACTAGACTAGTTTACAGTACCAACGTATATGGAACAGTAGTTATGACGTCACACATATAGCAAAAATGGCGGGAACCTATATATCGCTGTCATCTCATTAATTTATTAATTGCTGTCAAAGATTCAGTTTTTGGTTTCAAATTTTTATGAAAACATTTCTGAAAAGATATAAACGTGCTTAATCGAGTGCAGGCAATGAAGAAACGCTGTTGACGTTTTTTCTTTAAAAGGTTATAGCTTGCCCGTGGATAATGAATTATAGCACAGGGTCATTAAATTGTATCCATATGCCACCAAAAATCTTGTATCTCGAGCTTAACCCCGCCCATATACGTATAAAGTACTCCTCCTCATCATCTCTAGTGATTGCCTCACTCTGGCAAGGTATACCACTGTAACCTATCATCACTGATGGTCACTGGTTCGAGCCCCGCTCAGGCCGTGTCTCATTTATATGAAAAAGTTGGCAGTTTCTTACAGAGGTTGGTGCACCCAAGTACTGGTTAACCGCTGGAGCCTGCCCAGGAAAGGTGTTGTTAAGTAAACTGCCCGCCGGCGATATAGCCCGAAATAGTGCTGATGCAGGCGTAAAACCCGAAATATAACATATAACATAACACTCTGCCAAGACTATATGTATGATATATCGCAATATGATCAAAACTTAATATGCAAACTTAGTACTTACATGTGAATGAATGATAGGCTATTGTTTGGCATTATTTGCCTACCACAATACTGTCTACATGCCAGGTTGATATGCTGTTTTCCAGTGTGATATCACGTTTTATGGTTTGATATGGCTCGTGTCCGTATTTTATCAGTTCATGTGGAAATAACGCATGCGCATTCAGAATGAGTTTGTTTACTTCCTGTAGCATCTCTGTGTGCCACATTTGACAGATAACAGATGTTTGTAGTTTTCGTGTTAATAATTCAATCGTTTTCGTGTATCTAATTCAGTACTTATTTTCTTATTTATTCCTGATAAATTGATAACGGAGAGCGCGTTTATTAAATGTTCAAATTCATATCAAAGTAATAACGATGTTATTACGTGGCAAGTCACCACGGATCAATACCTAGGCCGATATGAAAGTAGCCACGTAATAACCTCTAAGTAGTAGTCAGTACTGAGTGTTCTTAGTCTAGAAATGCAACAGGGTCTTGGTGGATTATGGATAAAATGTGAAGGGCTAGTGAATTAGGTTACGGCAGTCCATATAGCTCTCAAATAAAGAACACAATATAATCTAGAAATCGTATAGCACTTATCCTGTTATATTTTGGGTTTTATTATATACATGTACTTAAAAAATTTGAAATCAGCATGTCTATTACATATGATGTTGTACCTGAATGGTAGCTAATTAAACTAACCCTGGGCCATGACCTTGTAAATACTTTGTAAAAGACATTAATGGTGATATAATCTAGCTGCTAGTTACCTGATGCTTACAGGATGTGGATATATCAGAAACTGAGATGGACTACGTGGTGGACCTACAACCTTACCTTTCACCTAATCCCTTCACTGTAGAACCGGTAAATATTACTTCAAATATATAATAATAGTAAACTTTGCAAGAAAATTATATAATAGAAGCCAAAGATGCCCATTGTAAATCAATAAATAGAAGATAACCCCAAAAAATGAAATTGTACATGTTACTTCACGAGTGTTTACTCGTACAGTCAAACCTGCCTTATGCAGCCAACCAAGGGAGTCACAGAAAGTGGCTGCTGAACACAGATGGCTGCTTCATAGGGGTCAAATGTATAATAAAACAACATATTTGGAATCTTGAAACTGGCTGCTTAATACAGGTTGGCTGCTTAATAGAGGTGACCACTAACACAGATTTGACTGTATACCGTTATCTAGTCTGGGAACTGGCGTTGATATATTTGTCTAGTCCGTCAAATATTTTTATTTTGTTCTTAACAAGTCGTATTGAATTTCTGATAATACCAACATGTTGCCAGAAATAACAAGAACAACTATTACATATACATGTAAATTAATATGTAATAGAAGGACGATTGAAAACTCACTCTGCATAATACACACTGGAATAGTGTATTGAGTGAATGTATATAAATATGTAATAGAAGGACGATTGAAAACTCACTCTGCATAATACACACTCGGATAGTGTATTGAGTGAATGTATATAAATATGTAACAGAAGGACGATTGAAAACTCACTCTGCATAATACACACTCGGATAGTGTATTGGGTGAATGTATATAAATTATAAAATGCATAATTTAGTAATTAAGTGCAAACGTGTGGACAATAACACGAAACCCTGTCCAGCATATAGTATATACCACATCCCTGCTGGAACATCCGCGAATTATATGGGAACCAATTATTGTTGCAGAATTTCAACTACGTAAATAGATTGACCTGGCCATTTATGGATTCCAGCTCAAGTCTGTACATATATGTACACACCAGTGAAAGCTTGGAACTAGTTCCCTGAAAAGAATTTGACAATTTTAATACCTATAATACGAATACATAGCAGTAATTATTATCACATAAATTCCCATTCGTCCAGAAAAAGTGAAGTGGACAGACTGGAACTCATTCATGCATAGATATTGTCCTTTTATTTCAGACGTTTTCTCTTCCACGATTGTTCCGACTATTCCGAGGGCTTGGTCTCCGTCATTTGATCGTAGTTAATGATAATAAAGAGGTACGCTTGAATTCCATGTGAAATAATTGCTTTATGCACATTTATTTTCGCTTGAATGCGGTGGAACCCATTGACATGAGGGAGAGAGAAGAGGAAATAACCGAGTGTCCGTCCGTACGTACTGCTCGGATGATAGCAGTTGATTTTGTTGTGGAAGTCGTACTAGCGCAGCGAGATCGCTTCAGGTGCGAAAGGCCCGGAGTTCGAGCCTCCGCTGGGGCCGTTACGAGTGTGTCCTTAGGCAAGACATTCCACATTGCCTCTTCTCTCTCCCTCGTGGCGATGGAATCCATCAGGAATGAGGTCTCGGTAGTGATTAATATAAGTCGTAAGAACTTGTTTCGCAATCAAGCTGAAATAAATTTCTATAATTGATTTTGTTTGGGCTTACTAAACATGCCTGTTGTAATTAATATTCATGAACCTACTTTTTATTGTAATGATTATATAATTAACGATTATTTATCAGTGTGCAAAACTGCCGTCGTTATCCAAAGAAAAGATAATAAATACCCATCCATAGCGTCTTCAGTTATTGTCCGATTCTCGCAATGTATATGTATACCTATTGTTATGTTTTGAAATAAGAAGATATGTCTGGTAATATTGAGTCACTCCCTTTAGCCCTTAACCTGCCGAATAAATTGAACGGAATGGCAAACAACATAGATCCATATCGGCCGCGGTGAAGCGCCACGTCTGAACAGGATCTATGTTGTTTTGCTATTCAAACACGTTTTTTAGCTCCAGTATCCGAACAACAATCAGCATAGAGCATGATCAGTGATCAGGCGGCACGTTGTGTGCCACCTGATCTGGCTAGATGTTGTTTGCAAATGCTTTGTTAGTTGTGATTGGCAGGTTATGGGTTAAACCCATCCTTCTGTTAGTTGTGATTGGCAGGTTATAGGTTAAGCCCATCCTTCTATTAGTTATGATTGGCAGGTTATGGGTTAAACCCATCCTTCTATTAGTTGTGATTGGCAGGTTATGGGTTAAACCCATCCTTCTATTAGTTGTGATTGGCAGGTTATGGGTTAAACCCATCCTTCTATTAGTTGTGATTGACAGGTTATGGGTTAAACCCATCCTTCTATTAGTTGTGATTGGCAGGTTAAGGGTTAAACCCATCCTTCTATTAGTTGTGATTGGCAGGTTAAGGGTTAAACCCATCCTTCTATTAGTTGTGATTGGCAGGTTATGGGTTAAACCCATCCTTCTATTAGTTGTGATTGGCAGGTTATGGGTTAAACCCATCCTTCTATTAGTTGTGATTGGCAGGTTATGGGTTAAACCCATCCTTCTATTAGTTGTGATTGGCAGGTTATGGGTTAAACCCATCCTTCTATTAGTTGTGATTGACAGGTTACGGGTTAAACCCATCCTTCTATTTTTGCAGGCAATTGGAATGATAACCAGAAAAGACCTGGCAAAATTTAGAGTTGAATCAACACGAGGCTTGGTAAAGGTTGAACAATTAAATATTGAAGACAAATAAAGACACAAAAATGAGGGTGCTTCATCCACGTAGAAACAGTTAAACACAATCCAAAGACCATAGTATATATATTTCAATCATATGACAATTACTTTTTCGATTGGCATGATCGCCCTTATAATGTAAACGTATTCCTATGTACGCTCACCAACATGGTTCGCAGGAGGCGAGGGTAAATAAGCTCAATCATCATCTATGTTGCACGTACGTGACATTGACGTATGCCTTGTGTCATGACGATGACCATGTATCACTGTATTCACGATTAATATGTCAATGGTCACTTTAACTCTTTGCATGCTGGGTAAAATAAAGGCTACATATTATTCAAATAATTGTAGCAGACGACAATTCATTAATGTGTTTTCCTTATTTGAAAATTATGGAAATATGTCATGGAATTTCATTACGACACAATTCTAATAAAATTCCAAGACATGTGAATGTTATTTTCATCGCTATATTATCATCTTATTCAGTAATTCTACCAGTAGCAGTTTGAACAAACAAAGAATATGAGATTAATGGAAATTAAATTAAGAAACCTCCTTATCATTTGAATATGCATGCGTGTCATATCAACATAATATGTGTAACAAGATACAAGAAATCATCAGTACTGTAAGAAGTTTGTAGCCTACAACGAAGAACGACTAAAACACATGCAACTCACCTTTCGGTTGTTTCGAGCGGTATTCATTTTCAGTTGTATGAAATGTTCTCAATAAAGACTAGTTGCTGTATAGTAAGGTCGACAAGGATTTATTTCTGTTTTGTATGCAAAATAAGAAATGTCAAGGAAAACGTCCTTGTATCTATAATTACCTATAGAAAAGTTTTTATTAAAGTTATACTCCGGTCTAAACTGATTGCCGCAATTTAATCTATTCAGGAGGCGTCGCTCATATGGGCAACCGGTAGCGACGATCAATAAATGTAAAGCACACATTGCCGCAATTTAATCTATTCAGGAGGCATCGCTCATATGGGCAACCGGTAGCGACAATAAATAAATGTAAAGCACACATTGCCGCAATTTAATCTAGTCAGGAGGCGTCCCTCATATGGGCAACTGGTAGCGACGATAAATAAATGTAAAGCACACATTGCCGCAATTTAATCTAGTCAGGAGGCGTCCCTCATATGGGCAACTGGTAGCGACGATAAATAAATGTAAAGCACACATTGCCGCAATTTAATCTATTCAGGAGGCGTCACTCATATGGGCAACCGGTAGCGACGATAAATAAATGTAAGGCACACATTGCTGCAATTTAATCTATTCAGGAGGCGTCGCTCATATGGGCAACCGGTAGCGACGATCAATAAATGTAAAGCACACATTGCCGCAATTTCTAATGTAATTGTACTCATTATAAAGCCATTATTACAAAAGTGTATCCGTATAGAAACGCAATCAAAAACATTTATATGTACTCGAATATATAAAAAATCGTTTCTGACTCCTAGTGCCGTTTTTAGATAAATAGTTCCCGAGGTTGGCTGAAAAAGTCGTCTACTTTTTCCGGAGCCATTCGCATTCTAGTTACATGATCGTAATTTAAATAAGTTCTAAAAATAGCGCATTAATTCAAATTAGTATCACCGATCGTCTCCGAGCTTTCCACTAGTGAGTTTGTCAATGGTGAGTGTTTTACCTTTATTTATCATCGCTACCGGTTGCCCATATGAGCGACCCCTCCTGAAGTGATTAATCATTTTAGACGTTTGGAGGATAGTGCAATGATACAGACAGAGACCTATTCCAGAGTCTCCTCTGGTTCTTTTACGTGCACAGTGTAAAGCACCGACACGAGACCTCAGTTTAAAGTCCCATATGTGTGTGTTTTACGTTTATTTATCGTCGCTACTGGTTACCCATATGAGCGACGCCTCCTGAAGAGATTAGTAATTTTAGATTTTTAGAGGATAGTGCAATGATACAGAAGAGACCCATTCCAGAGTCTCCTCTGGTTCTTTTACGTGCACGATGTAAAGCACCGACACGAGACCTCGGTTTAACGTCCCATCTGAAAGACTGTTAATTGTATTAGGGTCAGACGGGGGATCGAACCTGCGATCCCTGGATTACCAGTCCAGCGTGTTACCACTGGACTACAGATCCGTCTGTATAATTATTAATATTATCGACGAAACGAGTATACACATAGGTTAGTGTACCAAGTGAACAAACGCCTGTGGTTAATGTGGTGTATAGTAACTCTATAGTTAGCATGTGGAAATCACATCGAGGAAATTAATATATTACGTGTCACAGGAATGGAAAAATACAAGTTATAGCATTGCACAATTTTTTTAGCACACTACTACTAAGAGTGGTGGAACCTATGCTCGGTGTATTCCTATGCTCGGCGTATTCCTATGCTCAGCGTATTTTTCCCATTTACATCCGTATTTAAAATATTTAAATAGTTTTAACCTATTTTCGTTGACAGAGGTGAAGCATGGTTCAATAACATTCCGTTGTGCGTACCGGTAGCCTAATGCAACTGTCACCTGACTGGTTCAGTAGCCGAATATAAACAGACAACTTGTCGGGATTTTTTCCCCACCAAAATGTGCGGTTTATGAGCATTTCAGGTGGCTATCCGGATTGGGAAAAAAATGTACAAATAACCAGAAAAAAGTTTCTTATGAGTTGTAATATTGTTAGTTATTGATGTTATTAAGTCAAAATAATATATTCAACATTTACCCATGCATAAATAAAAAATGTCATGTACGCCGTGCATATGTGCCCTAAAGTATCTAGTTCCCCATGTAAACAGGTGCCGTTGTGATAGCTGTATTTAGGCGCATGGTTACGTAATGAAGCTAAAATGTTCAACAACAATTTTTTGAAAGTTGTGTTCATGACTTAAGAAAATAATAATATACGGCAAATGCATTTAACTTTTTTTATAGGCCATGATATGTAGGATTTACGCCGAGCATAGGTTCCACCACTCTAGCATATTAACCCATTCAACACCAAGTAAGTGACGTGGACTGGTGCATGATATGTTTAGACCAATAAATTAATCACAAAGCTCATTTATCAAAATGGGTAATTTTGTCTAAAAATAGTAATATTACTTGCCAAAAGTGCAGATCCTGATGAGACGGCTCATCAAGAGCCGGCTCATCTGGATCTACACTTTGTGTAAGCCTATTTATAAACCTGTGGTGTTGAAAGGATTAATTACGCATTGATCAAAATCATTCGAGATTATAGTGTGGCATGAACAGCATAGAAAGTAGATATAATGGAATATGTTCTTGTTTCCAAACAAAAGAGTGATCAAGGGAAATAAGTCATATATTGTTTTTTTCGGCTGGGGCCTTTGTGAGCTAATAAATTATTTATTAAAATGTCGACATATACACGCTTTTTGATTGTTTTATGTTGGTTTTTATATAATATTTATCTATTATAGGACAATATCACACGAAAGAAACATTCCTTTGGCATTATATGTTGGCTTCAATATATTATACTATATAAAATTTATTAACATAGTATCTATAGGTTTTTTACTTTTTACAACACGTAAGCTTATCAGCTTATTATGTTTATTCTAGTTGTGTGTGGGTGTAGGGTGGGGGTGTGTGTGCGTGTATTTGCTGATTTTCTGCTTTATCCAAAGGTGTTTGCTGATCTGTTATACTATAAAGTAAAGTGTTTGTTTATTATAGTGGCACCACTATTTAAAGGGCCAGCCATTTCTGATTTATGAGACACCTCTTTTTATGAACATCAATATGTGTAGCAACATGCGAGATATTATTTATCTCTCTCGCTCAACCAACACAGTCGTTTGTATATTTCTTATATATCGCCTATCAACACATCCATCCAAGTTTCAAGTTTATTTTCATACAAACGAAATATGAACATCAATATGTGTAGCAACATGCGAGATATTATTTATCTCTCTCGCTCAACCAACACAGTCGTTTGTATATTTCTTATATATCGCCTATCAACACATCCATCCAAGTTTCAAGTTTATTTTCATACAAACGAAATAATTTATCTTTATAGTCGCATCTGCCAAGGCATTTGGGCGACTGGTTTCATTTAAGTTGTTTATGTAGACAACTGGAAAGGCAGCTTCGTTCTTCTCAGGGTGACAAGTCCTATACCATCTTTCGAATGGGTCCCTTGTAGGGCCACATCCTCCACGATTTGTCAGCTCACAGCAGCAATAATGGTTCCGATTTCTTCGCTGGGGTCCTCACGCCATCAAGAAGTCTGTGTCCCACCGCCTTCCTTGAAGGAGATCGGCTAAAAGAAAACCAGATATCCACCGCCGCCAGCACTAAGTGTTGCTGTCACGCCAAGTAGGGAAGTTAGTCGTAAGGTACTCTATATGTAAATGTATAGTCACGCGATTCCGATGGCGTGGCTTCCGTCAGCGAAGTCCTTGAACCATATTCCTGTTGTAAGCTCTGCCTAGGTCACGACATGCACGTTGTCGAGGAGAGACCTGGTATTTTCATACTCCCCCAAAACATGAGATACATGCAATGTATACCCTCCATTTACTAATCTGGAACTTCAAAAATTATATTGTAATATTCCAGAAAATGAGCAATTTGATAAACACCTTAACCTTTAACCTGCCAATCACAAGTCGCTTTTGCAAACAGCCAGATCCAACGGCACAGAACGTAACGTCTGACCATACTCTATGCTGTTTGCTATTCGGATAAAACACTTGTCTGAGCAGACGCGACGGCATATCGCCGTTGATCTGGATCTATGTTGTTTGCACATTCCATCCCATTTATTCGACAAGTTATGGTTAATCTAAATCGTAGATGTTTTTGCTTCCTGGCCGTAGTAAGCACATCATAGAATGAGTATTTCCGAGGTGCATTATGTGTATATGGAAATGGTTATGGGTACCAGAATGGCTGTGTCAAAATATACAAGCGACGTTTTGGAGAGGGGCGAATCTAATTTAGCTATTGCTGTCAAACTCATTTGTGTATTTTATATATGGATGATTGTGGTGAATTTTGTTCGATTGTGTTTATAATATTCATATGCAATAAAACATGGTTAAACTAAGCTAAGATTGAACCGTGTCCATTTATACTACCACATTCCCCCTTAAACAAATGTTTAAAGCGACACTACATCAGTGAAAACGCAAATTTCTACAGAATGTAATTTCCTATTATATGGTATAATGTTTTTCCAAATATTTTCCTCAAAAACTGTGTATTTAAACTAATAAACAAACGTCGTATTCAGACGGATCTGTAGTCCAGTGGTTAACACGCTGGACTGGTAATCCAGGGATCGCAGGTTCGATCCCCCATCTGACCCTAATAAAATTAACAGTCTTTCAGATGGGACGTTAAACCGAGGTCTCGTGTCGGTGCTTTACACCGTGCACGTAAAAGAACCAGAGGAGACTCCAAAATCTAAAATGACTAATCTCTTCAGGGGGCGTCGCGTCGCTCATATGGGTAACCGGTAGCGACGATAAATAAGCGTAAAACACACACACTCGTATTCAGAATAATGTAAATAGTGTCGACATCCATGCGTAATATGGAAGCTTCAAATAAGATTGTATCTCGAATAACTCGATGTATGGTACATATTTACCGCTATATCTCACATTTGTGCCTATACATATTAATTTGTAAACTAATCTTTGTAGATCTAAGCTTTTTGCGATGTAATGTCACTTTAAAGGTCTGAAAGGACATTCCAAAATGAAATATGATACAGTTACAGAATTGTCATTAACGGTGAAATATGTTATAGATTACAGCATAAAACATTGCTCTCGGTGGTCAATCGATGTTTTTGTTGTTTTGTTTTGGGGGGTGGAGTTAAAGTCGCAACAACAGCTTAGTTCATATGGTTATTATTGGTTGAGGGAGATCCCGGGTACCCATCCAAGCAGTACTTCAGGCACGGGCGGGCACCCGGGTAGAACCACCGATCTTCCGCACGCAAAATTTGAAGAAGAGATAATATTGTGTGAAAATATAATGTCCGGTCAATATCACAGGCGTCTCACGCAGTCCAATATTTTACATAGTGTTTCGTTTTAGGCTTATATCCTATACATAAATCTAGTCAAAACTCAATGACGCGGTCATATACTTGCACGGGAGAACGAATGCCTGTAGTGATTGGCATGTGGTTGGCTGTGTCTATATGAGAGAGGATGCATATGTCGAATAAATCGTGTTAGGGTCTGGACATAGGATGGCGTGTGTGTTTTTACGTTTATTTATCATCGCTACCGGTTGCCCATATGAGCAACGCCTCCTGAAGAGATTAGTCATTTTAGATTTTGGAGGAGAGTGCATGATACAGACACAGGCCCATTCCAGAGTATCCTCTGGTTCTTTTACGTGCACGGTGTAAAGCACCGACACGAGACCTCGGTTTAACGTCCTATCTGAAAGACTGTTAATTTTATTAGGGACAGACAGGGGATCGAACCTGGATTACCAGTCCAGCTTGTTACCACTGGACTACAGATCCGTCCATAGGATGGCGTGGATATAGCAACTAGGCTATATACAGGGGCGGCTCGAGGATTTTGTGTTGGCGGCGTGAAGTTGGGGAGGTGTGTGCGGAGGCCTCCCCTGGAAATTTTTTGAAGTTTAGGTATGAAAAGATGGCTTCTGGAGATTTCTGAGGCATACAGTTAGTTATTATATTGAATGGGTCCTGTTTTAATTTGTTGATAGACCAGATGAGGGTGCATTTCTTGATAGAAAACACAAAAATTACTTACCAAAAAAACGAACTCTGGCGATTTTAGGGGGCGTACGCCGGGTTCGCCCCTCGCCTCTGGATCCGCCTATGTTGTACACTTTTATAGAACATAATTAAACATAAATCGGCTTTTCTTGTCTCAAGGTACACAAGCCTAGACTTGTCAACACGGTAGTGGCACTGTACTGTCGTAAGTCGAGCAATTGCTATTGACTCAACGAGCAGCTCTGTGTGTGTGCATGCGTGCGTGGTCTTGCCTCTGTTGGGGAGATGTATTAGTTTATACAAATTTATTTTAGCTCGATTGCGAAACAAGTTCTTACAACTTATATTAATCACTCTCGAGATCTCATTCCTGGTGGAATCCATCGCCACGAAGGAGAGAGAAGAGGCAACGTGGAATTTAAATGCCTTGCCTAAGGGCACAATCGTAACGGCTCCACCGGGGCTCGAACTCCGGATCTTTCGCGCCAGAAACGAACGCACTATACATCTCTGTATTGCCAATGGAAACTCAATCTAACATCAAATGTCACCAACTACTAGTATGTATATACATAATTCAGCCCATGTGATCGCCGTTCATAACCCGATGAATTGCAAAATTATTACATTCTCATTAATATTTATACCGGACTACATTTTCATTCAAAAGCATGACTGTGCTTGATGAAGTTTCACTTGGCAAAATGCCATTGCTAGTTGTTTCACAAAAATTCAATATGAAGTTATGGTCATTGAATTATTTATTTTCTATCCGTGTCTACATCATAACACCCATCCAATAAACCACTCTTACTTCGTTTCACCAACCATGCAGGAATCGAATCAACAAGTGTGTGTGTTTTACGTTTATTTATCGTCGCTACCGGTTGCCCATATGAGCGACGCCTCCTGAAGAGATTAGTTATTTTAGATTTTGGAGAATAGTGCAATGATACAGACAGAGACCCATTCCAGAGTATATTCTGGTTCTTTTACGTGCACGGTGTAAAGCACCGACACGAGACCTCGGTTTAACGTCCCATCTGAAAGGCTGTTAATTTTATTAGGGTCAGACGGGGGATCGAACCTGCGATCCCTGGATTACAAGTCCAGCGTGTTACCACTGAACTACAGATCCGAATCAACAATCTGACATAATTTCAAGCTATGCGTCTAAAAATAGATGGTATATTATTATATATATTTATTGGTTTCATTCACATTTTGTCCATATATCATCATATTGATAATTCCATAACATATTATAAATTATATAGTTTCTCTACTTTTCAGTTTTAGCATTACTACCAAAATGCAGTTTTCACTTATATTCCTATCTTTTGGTTACATTCGATTTGCATATATATGTTGAGGGTCTCAATGTAGATTAATAGCTTTTGTTAAATGAGTTCTCTGGTAAAATAAAGTATTGCTATGTCCGCATCAGTGCGTTGGTATTTGGCCTTTGAGTATCCACTTGAGATATATTTTAAGCTTTACGAATAGTTAAGACAACAAACAAACTATCTACAAATCTACATTTATTCATCGTCTGTTCCTGGTTCATCGGGGCGACGCCTCCAGAAGTATTGTAGTCTTTTTATTTTCTGGAGGATAGTGCAAAATACTCTCCAATTCCAGAAGTATCCTCTGTTCTTTTACCTGTGGATTTTAATTTAATCATATCAATTCGTATTTGCTATTTTACATTACATACATACACAATCATGACAAAACAAAGAAAAAAGTAAACTGGGTTGGGCAACAAGTTCTAAGAAACTGGCGGTGTATCCTGTGTTCTTTTATCTGTGGATTTTAATTTAATCATATCAATTTTTATTTGCTATTTTACATTCACATACATACACAATCATGACAAAACAAAGAAAAAAGTAAAATGGATTGGGCAACAAGAAACTGCGCGGTGTATTGCGTCGATACATGTGACCTCGGTTTTATTGTCCCATTTCAAAGAATATTATTTGGTTCAGACGGTGGATAGGATCTACGATCCCTGGAGTCGCAGTCCAATGTGTTAACCACTTGACCATTGACACGTCTATGTGCATGCTATATTATATTTAACACTTCAGTTAATATAGCCATGATGCTCCATTATATTCTATACCTGTCAACGTATAACAACTTCTTGCGAAACTTCACAGGACCCCTACGTAGTTTATAGTTTCAGTTGTCCATTAATAGTTCCATCATTCCTCCGATTAAACGCATTCATGACAAAACTAACTATTGATTTCCCATTAGATACCACCCGACGGTCTGGACCGCACGAGACGATCTCCTCAACTTCTCGCACCAAGGTGCTAATCGGATAGATCCGGTGGTTATCGGTCATAAACATCTCGGGAACGACTGCATGCTGGGATGGCATTAGAGCAAGTGCAGTAAGCTGTTGTAATGATTGTTAGATAAAGAAATGATCATGCGTTAATCATTTGGAACTAATTACTCCATTGACACGTATTGTTTTCCAAAAATAATCTAAATTAAATCGGCATTGGGTCAGTTTTTAGAGTGATCTGCAAAGGTGTGTGTCTATTATAGTGTCACCCCTATTGAAAGAGGGCCAGCCATTTATGCCTTATAAGACACCTTTTATGGACATCAATACTTCCCGAATCATATCCTTGAAGGCCAGGCGCCTGGTTGATAGGCAATCGGTAACCATTATTCAACTAGCTGGCGGCTCACCAACCGGCCATATCAGAATAAACCCCTGATGAGGTTCGAACCTTCGAGCTCTCGCTCCGTAAGCGGACGCCTTAACCACTAGACCACGGCTATAGTAGCCAGTAAGGGTTTTGATGTCCCCGTTTTTAGCGTCATAGTGAATTGTATATATTACTGGACGACTGGGATTCTTCCGTAGTATATAAAATGATACACTTTTCGACAGTTCGACAAATAATATGCATAAAATAACAATTGATTAGGCCAACGTTTGTTTCCTGTTTCTAGTTTTCATTTAACAGTCTCATACTCTCCGTGTTAGCACCCGGTCATGTATAATAATAATGATAATAATAATGATAATAACAATGATAATAATGATAATAATAATAAATCGTTTAATTATGGATGATAACGCATTACGTCAATGTACAAACACGGAACGTATTTGCAATATGTCCTTCACAAACACGGAACGTATTTGCAATATGTCCTTCACAAACACGGAATGTATTTGCAATATGTCCTTCACAAACACGGAACGTATTTGCAATATGTCCTTCACAAACACGGAACGTATTTGCAATATGTCCTTCACAAACACGGAACGTATTTGCAATATGTCCTTCACAAACACGGAACGTATTTGCAATATGTCCTTCACAAACACGGAACGTATTTGCAATATGTCCTTCACAAACACGGAACGTATTTGCAATATGTCCTTCACAAACACGGAACGTATTTGCAATATGTCCTTCACAAACACGGAACGTATTTGCAATATGTCCTTCACAAACACGGAACGTATTTGCAATATGTCCTTCACAAACACGGAACTTATTTGCAATATGGCCTTCACAAACACGGAACGTATTTGCAATATGTCCTTCACAAACACGGAACGTATTTGCAATATGTCCTTCACAAACACGGAACGTATTTGCAATATGTCCTTCACGTAATACAAGAAAATACAGTTGAACAACAATTGAAAGTATGAACAAATTGAATTAATTAAATGAATGAAACATTTATTCAAAACAAATATTACATAAACCAGATATACCGAACAACACGCCTTGCTTGACAACTAATACAGATAAAACAATAAAATTAAATCTGTATTGTCTGGGATTTACGAAATTGTTGCTAGAGATAGAGTGTGTGTTTTACGTTTATTTATCGTCGCTACCGGTTGCCCATATGAGCGACGCTACCTGAAGAGATTAGTCATTTTAGAATTTTGGAGGATAGTGCAATGATACAGACAGAGACCCATTCCAGAATCTCCTCTGGTTCTTTTACGTGCACGGTGTAAAGCACCGACACGAGACCTCGGTTTAAAGTCCATTCTGAAAGACGGTTAATTTTATTAGGGTCAGACGGGGGATCGAACCTGCGATCCCTGGATTACCAGTCCAGCGTGTTACCACTGGACTACATATCCGTCTGTGATAGAGATAGATATAGAGATTTCTTTATTTATAGAGGGTGACCTAATTAGTTCTGAACTTAATTCGTTATGGCCCTCTTTTATTTCCTTATCACTATAGCATTAATGCACATATACAATAATTATAACCACCATGTAGGTTAAACAATGTAGGTAATGTTATCGAAACACAAAACGACATAAGCATATTGAATGACAATCATTATATATATAACTTTCTAGTGTCTACAGATTCAAAAGTTGTTGTATCCATAATTTACATTTTGTCTTGAACATATTTAAATATCTCGACGTCTTTGGAAACCTTTCCCGTATCTAATTAGTATACATTGGCATCAATTATGCTAATAAGGTAAATAAGAATTGGGTGTAACTTTGGAACCCTAAGTTCGAACTAGCAAAGTCAGACGTTTATACATTTCAGAAATGACTGTACCGTAGTAAAAACATGTTCGAATATGTGCACGTGCCATTTATGCATGTTGCATATTGCATACATATATACTGCGCTTATGATTTGAAACTTGGTTATATAGTTGGTCCGAATTGGAAACTATTGTTTGCATAAATTCATAGATAAGTCTTTACGTTTTATTATTACTTCAAGTTTCCAAAGCCAAATGCCATTCATTACTATACACATATCTCTCAATTTAGTCAATTTTCGATTTAATGCAGAGTTATTATTTGTGAAGTTATGAAAAGAAGCCATATTTGTTTGTATCAGGGTTTCATGTATATAAGCTACATATAACAAAAAATGTATTGTTGTTGTTGTTGTTGTTGTTGTAGTATAGCATTCGTCCATGGTAACTTGATATTCCTTTGTTCTACATTCGTATTACTGTACTTATTAACATAATTTGTTACAAATGGATTGGTCATTTATTTCGTTGTGGAATGCACATCTGCGACCAGAAAGAAATTAATCTAGTATGTCAATCGATGGGAAAATACCCGTTTTACCATATACCATACAAATACATGTACACCTTTTTAGCTATATATTTCAAATATCAAAATTGAAGCATTCCCAAAACTGCAAATGAACCAAAGCCCCACATTTCTGAGCCACAATAATAAAATGTGTTGTATTGTCAATTTACAAATCTAGAGGTAAACTAAGGTTAATAGTCGTACGCAATAAACTGTAGGATGCACTTGTAACATATATATTTATTAAAATAAAGAAAATATCTAGCTTAAGACAAACACAATAAGGGAGCACATAGTTTGAAATAAAGAATATATATATTAGGAAATAAAGACAATGTAAAGTTTAAAATAAAGACAATACTTAGATTAACATATACGACTATATATAGTTTATTATTTGAATAGAATACAACGTCTACAACATGACGTCATTTGCTAGTCCATTACGATATTATATTAATATAAAGACAATATATAATTTGATATATAGTAAAGAATACAAGTATTAAATAATACAAAATATTACTTACCTCGGGTAGTTTTTTGAATGCCAAGAAACAGTTAGAATCTTAGGAATATAAAGCCATGCTTATTTTATACTCAAGAATTTATAATTTAGATTTTATTAATTGATACCAATTGAAACATTTTGTAATCAACCATATTACCTATTTTGACATATAATAGTGGGGATTCGAAAATAATGGCATTATTCAAGTTTCAAGTTTATTGGCATTATCAGCAATACATTGCCTTTGGCCATTTACATAAGTATAAAATATGGCAAAGACATACACAAATAAATACATACATACACATGTTAAGAAACAGTGATATTATCTAGGGTATTTTTTCTTAGTAACATAGATTCCTTTATATACTTAGATAGTTTTAACAATTCTATTTTATTCTTAGAAGACATGATATTATTGAATTTCTGTACACACGGCCACGATATATTACCAAGGTATTTAGTTCTTAAACTTGTGTATCTCGTACAACATAGCAAAAAGTGATACTCCGATTCAACCTAATTTTGGTTACATGGTTTACATAATCAATAATAATTATTGACAAAGCCCATAACGATTTTCTAAGAAAATTTCCAAAAACGTCCAAAATAAGTACAATAATCTACATGTTTTACAGATATCGGATTGAGGCAAGATGATCCGAGATCGCCTCTACTAGTCATGCTATTCGGGAATTACCTAAATAAATATAAATTCAAATCTAAACGATATATTTACCACAGATGAGCTAACATTATTTTCAATACTATTTGCAGAAAATCAGGTACTTTTCGCAAAATCCTCACATACTTTACAAAATTATTTTCAATACTATTTGCAGACAATCAGGTACTTTTCGCAAAATCCTCACATACTACAACAACACAACAACACAACACTTACAGACAATGCTTACAGACAATGCTTACAGACATTGCTTACAGACAATGCTTACAGACAATGCTTACAGACATTGCTTACAGACAATGCTTACAGACAACTTACAGACATCAAACAACAACACAAACAACAACACAACAACACAACACAACACAACACAAAACAACAACATGCTTACAGACAATGCTTACAGACAATGCTTACAGACATTGCTTACAGACAATGCTTACAGACAATGCTTACAGACATTGCTTACAGACATTGCTTACAGACATTGCTTACAGACAATGCTTACAGACAATGCTTACAGACAATGCTTACAGACATTGCTTACAGACAATGCTTACAGACATTGCTTACAGACATTGCTTACAGACATTGCTTACAGACACTGCTTACAGACATTGCTTACAGACATTGCTTACAGACATTGCTTACAGACATTGCTTACAGACAATGCTTACAGACATTGCTTACATACATTGCTTACAGACAATGCGTACAGACATTGCTTACAGACATTGCTTACAGACATTGCTTACAGACATTGCTTACAGACATTGCTTACAGACATTGCTTACAGACATTGCTTACAGACATTGCTTACAGACATTGCTTACAGACAATGCTTACAGACATTGCTTACAGACAATGCTTACAGACAATGCTTACAGACAACGCTTACAGACATTGCTTACAGACATTGCTTACAGACATTGCTTACAGACAATGCTTACAGACATTGCTTACAGACATTGCTTACAGACAATGTTTACAGACATTGCTTACAGACATTGCTTACAGACAATGCTTACAGACAATGCTTACAGACATTGCTTACAGACATTGCTTAAAGACAATGCTTACAGACATTGCTTACAGACATTGCTTACATACATTGCTTACAGACAATGCTTACATACATTGCTTACAGACATTGCTTACAGACAATGCTTACAGACATTGCTTACAGACAATGCTTACAGACATTGCTTACAGACATGGCTTACAGACAATGCTTACATACATTGCTTACAGACATTGCTTACAGACATTGCTTACAGACATTGCTTACAGACATTGCTTACAGACATTGCTTACAGACATTGCTTACAGACAATGCTTACAGACATTGCTTACAGACATTGCTTACAGACAATGCTTACATACATTGCTTACAGACATTGCTTACAGACAATGCTTACAGACATTGCTTACATACATTGCTTACAGACATGCTTACAGACATTGCTTACAGACATTGCTTACAGACATTGCTTACAGACATTGCTTACAACATTGCTTACAGACATTGCTTACAGACAATGCTTACAGACATTGCTTACAGACATTGCTTACAGACATTGCTTACAGACAATGCTTACAGACAATGCTTACATACATTGCTTACAGACAATGCTTACAGACAATGCTTACAGACAATGCTTACAGACATTGCTTACAGACATTGCTTACAGACAATGCTTACAGACAATGCTTACAGACATTGCTTACAGACATTGCTTACATACATTGCTTACAGACATTGCTTACAGACATTGCTTACAGACATTGCTTACAGACATTGCTTACAGACAATGCTTACAGACATTGCTTACAGACATTGCTTACAGACAATGCTTACAGACATTGCTTACAGACATTGCTTACAGACATTGCTTACAGACATTGCTTACAGACAATGCTTACAGACAATGCTTACAGACATTGCTTACAGACATTGCTTACAGACATTGCTTACAGACAATGCTTACAGACAATGCTTACAGACATTGCTTACAGACATTGCTTACAGACATTGCTTACAGACAATGCTTACAGACATTGCTTACAGACATTGCTTACAGACATTGCTTACAGACATTGCTTACATTGCTTACAGACATTGCTTACAGACATTGCTTACAGACATTGCTTACAGACATTGCTTACATACATTGCTTACAGACATTGCTTACAGACATTGCTTACATACATTGCTTACAGACATTGCTTACAGACATTGAAAACATAGTACTAATAACAAAGACTTTATTTTACGAGAGAACTCATTTAACAAAAGTTAATCTACCATGAAGCCCGCATTGTCTATACAAATCAAATACAATCGAAATATAT
The DNA here is from genome assembly GCA_014843695.1 of Archivesica marissinica. Lineage (NCBI taxonomy): Eukaryota > Metazoa > Mollusca > Bivalvia > Venerida > Vesicomyidae > Archivesica > Archivesica marissinica. The sequence goes on from CM026398.1 coordinate 16,155,085, forward strand.
ATCACTATAAGTGAAAACTGCACATTGGAATTATATAGTGATATAAAAGCTGAAAAGTAGAGAAACTATATATAATATGTAATGGAATAATAATGATGATGTATGGACTTGGCTAGTAGAGTAGAAAAGGGGAATGAGACCATTAATGACAATAAATCTATATAACAATGTGCAGATATGACTTATAAATCTTGAACATATGTATAAAACTATTGTCGGCTTTGGGGTTTTGAACATAAACGTATCAACAATTAAAGCTATGATTTTCGAAAAGGACATGTATTCTCATCATGGATTTTTCATATATACTACGCTAGTGTGTGTGTGTTTTACGTTTATTTATCGTCGCTACCGGTTTCCCATATAAGCGGCGCCTTTGAAGAGTCATTTTAGATTTTTGGAGGATAATGCAATGATACAGAAAGAGACCTATTACAGAGTCTCCTCTGGTTCCTTTACTTGCATGGTGTAAAGTGATACAGAAGTTGTTCCAATTCCAGCTGCAGCCCTTGTTCTTTTACATGCCCGATTTATATGAGACCTTGGTTTATAGTGTGCGTTTTACGTTTATTTATCGTCGCTACCGGTTACCCATATGAGCGACGCCTCCTGACGAGATTAGTTAGATTTTTGGAGGATAGTGCAGTGATACAGACAGAGACCCATTCCAGAGTCTCATATGATTTTATTACATGCACAGTGTACAGCACCGACACGAGACCTCAGTTTAAAGTCACAGCTGAAAGATGAAATCATTTTATTAGGGTCAGACGGGGGGGTCGAATATGCGATACCTGGATTACCAGTCCAACGTGTTAACCACTGAACACAGATCCGTCTACGCTAGAGGTGGTACATTCTTTTAAATATATTGGAACAATACTGCTTAAAACTGCTAATTGGTACAGGGCCCAACACAGAATAGCCCAGCATGCATCATTTGCGCTCTACAATCTAGTTACGGTATTTAAAAACATAGATTTACCAACTTACCAGAAATGCAAGCTTTTCGATTCCCTAGTAGGGTCAATTCTCGGCTTCACTTCGGAGTATGAATGAGGCTACACACGAAATGCTTACGCAGAATTCTAGGAATATGTACCAATCTGTATGGTGTATTATTCTTCAGTGTATAAACGAAATAATTATTTTATTCCGTTTCATTCCCATTTCTACATTAGTTTATACAAATTTATTTTAGCTCGATTGCGAAACAAGTTATTTCAACTTATATAAATCACTCTCGAGACCTCATTCCTGATGGAATCCATCGCCACGAGGGAGAGAGAAGAGGCAATGTGGAATTTAAATGCCTTGCCTAAGGGCACAATCGTAACGACTCCAGTGGGGCTCGAACTCCGGACCTTTCGCACCTGAAGCGAACGCGCATCCACTGCGCTATCACGACTTCCACAGAACATTTCAACATTATGCAACGTAACTTTGTTTCATAAACAATCACTGTCCCCATAGTTTAAACTTTATTTATCTTACAACGATTGCTAACGATTATTTTAACAACTTATATTAATAACTCTCGTTGGCGCGGATGAAAGCGTAAATGTGGTAATTCGTGTGGAATGAAACCGGAGTACCCGGAGAAACACCACCTGTCCGATCTGGCGACCACCGTACCATCTCACATACTTCCCGGTCCGAGGATCGAACCCAGGTTGCATTGGTGAGAAGCAAGCACACTAACCACTGCGCTAATCGGACAGCCAACTGCCCCCATGTACTGTAGACTTGTACAATATGGTGTTGTCTTTTTTTATGTCATGTTGTTAAATTGTATCCTGGCATTGAATAAACGTAAATGCTGTAAAATGTTGTTGCATAGTCTAAAATTATATAGTTTAATATACCGTCAAATCTGTCTTAAGCAGCCAGCCAAGGGAATCACAGAAAGTGGCTGCTAAGCACGTGTGGTTGCTTAATAGAAGTAAACTGTATAACAAAACAACATAGGCCTATATGGGAAACTGGCTGCTCAATTTTTTTAAACTTTATTTATTTTACAACGATTGTGAAGCAAGTTCTAATAACTTATATTAATCGCTCTCGTTGGCTCGTATGACAGCGTATTTGATTCCATTCAGAAATTCGTGTGGGAGGAAACCGGAGTACCCGGCTAAGATTGGTTGCTTAATAGAAGTGACCACTAACACATGTTTGACTGTAGTTACAACATGTAGCTTGATATAGAAGTGTAATTTAAGTGGGAATATGTGATTGTATAATCTTTTAAAATCTGTCGGAAATATAGGCATGTACAGATTTTCCAAGGGTTTGTCCGATCTGCCAAACGTAGGGTCATGACTTTGCCAGATCTGCCTTAATGTATGGCAATGGCTTTGCCCGATCTACCAAAGGTAGGGTCATGAATTGGCAGATCGGCCTAAAGGTAGAGTCAGTTGTTCGTATCGTAGGCCATATGAGTGTCACCCAGCTAATTGTGTCGAGGAGGCCCCCCTAGAGAACTGAATACTGTGCCCGCCTGGAATTGGAAGGGTTGTGAGATTGAGTCTTGCCAGAACCACGTGGTGGCTTCCTTGGAAATACTCTTAGTTCTACATTGTCTCTTCTCTCGCTATCTCTCTCTCTCTCTCGCTCGCTCGCTCGCTCGCTCTCTCTTTCTCGCTCTCGCTCTCTCTCTCGCTCGCCCCTCTCTCTCTCTCTCTCTCTCTCTCTCTCTCTCTCTCTCTCTCTCTCTCTCTCTCTCTCGCTATCTCTCTCTCTCTCCTCATGGTGATCGGTTTCATCAGAAATTAGGGCGCTCGACAAACCTAAACTAGTAAGCACATGTTTCGTAATCGAGCAAGCTCAAGACATTTATATAAGCTACAATACATTTCTTTCAGTAATTAAATTTCCTCGCATAACGTGTACATTGTGTATGTATAATTTATTATTATAGTCATGGATGGACATTAACGTGCAAAGTATCCGCCGGAAAACAAATGATCAAAAATGCTAAATGTGCGTGGAAAATTAATTTCTCGCCCCTTAATGACTGACCAATTTGTTATAGTCTATTGAATGCTCCTTTACGCCCAATGTCCATTGTATGGTCGCTTCCTACAGACAACCAATAAAAATGGCACGGCCAGAGACATTAATCCAGAAAATGACCATTAAAAACCGATTACCATTTCGCAGAAGAAATTATTTTTCTCTTAAAAGTTTTCAAACTGACGTAATCATTTTGATGATCTTTTAAGATGAAGGAATTTAAAGACATTACAAAGAATGGCACTGGTATGATGTATTGTTGTAATTGTCTACTAATGTCTAAATAAAACATGGAGACAATTATTTTTGGATGAGCTGATGGCCCAGCATGACGCTGAATTGCACGAAGGTGTGAATTGTTCTAAGCCAAACCCCACAGAAGTCGAATATGTAATTTTCCAGAAAATCGCAATTTTATTGGTCATTTAATACCGTCACGTGATTTATCCAGCCAGAAAGGTTCATCAGTATATATGATGTAAAATAATGTAGAGATCACTTATGATTTGGAATCTTAGTATCAAAGTCTATCGCAATTTTCAAAATTATACTGAAAGTATGGATACGAATAAATCACACAGAAAAGTGGAATTTAAACATGCTAATGGAAGTGCGGAATGTAAATCAGGACTTAGTCGCATAAGCAAAAAACGAGCATTGGAAGAGGACGACAGTGACGGTGAGCAAAGAAGACTTGTCGCAAATACTCAGGAAAGACTAAGAATGCAGAAGATAAACGGTGCTCTAGAGGATCTAAAGAAATGTCTGCCGGAAACATTTCACATACATCACCGGCGCATGTCCAAGATCCGGGCTCTCCGGTGCGCTATGTTGTATATAAGAAATATGTCGCAGTTGCTCCATGAGGATAATATGAGACGGCAGGCGCAGGCACAGTACGCACATGCCGTTGAGTACATGCGATCTATGCGCGATCCCCAGTACGCCATGCCGCAGGAAGAGGAAGCTGTGCATTCACCTGCCCCAGCCGCGAGTGGCCCCTATTACCCTTACCTGGGACCACTGTGTATCGACTCTGAAGCCTCAATGTACCAGACACCGGAACAAAACCCGCCAAAACATATGTATCAACCCCGTCCATTGGACTTCTCGTCACAGCCGGAAAACACTAACTCAGTCCACGCGGTCACCAGTTCGAAGAACAATCACGATCCAGATGGTCTTATCACTGGAATTATGGAGACCCCTGTTAAGCAAAAACAACGTACATTATCCCGACCACGTCGCTACCAAGCAGTAGCCACGCCATTAAGTTCAAGGATATACAATGTCAAGTCTGAGACCTTCACGTCACCGTTGGTGGGTTTGAGAAATGACAATGAACTGAACCTTAGTTTTGTGAGTGATCATGCACGTGATATGCCCGGGGAGCAGACCCGACCACCAAGCACATTCTCAGACATCGTGGATGGTTCTTGCCAATATTAGCGTGCTTGGCGAATTAGGAATGATATAAAAGGTAAATAACTAAATATAATTATTAAAGTGAGATTTGGTATTATTTTTGTTCACCTTAACCAAACTATCAAATAAATGTGTGTACAAAAACCACCATACATACATGCAATTACATTGGACATTCATTGCAACCATGTAAACAGTTGTGAGGGCATCCGTGGCTGTGTGCTTACGGTCGTTGACTTCTACGAGGTCTTGCTCCTCGCCGTTGTAGGTTCGAATCCAACTGGCGTGTCGAATTCTTTTCACACGAAATAGTTATACAGCTGGCTTGCGGGCGGTTGGTGGTTCTACACAGTTATACTGCTCTGATTGGCGCTCGGGGTCTTCTTCCACCAATACTAGCTGGATA